>CM056598.1:37373933-37973933 GCA_029721355.1 Tegillarca granosa | reverse complement strand
TAGAGCCAAAATGAAAATAGCCACCAGCTTACCAACATATGGTTGCTTAATTAATACTAATTAGTTATAGAGTATACAAACTGATTCAATTATTTGTAGTTAATGATTTTTTGTCTTTCGTGATTTCATTGTGTTAATTGTTCTGTATTCAATATAGGATCATTTGGTGCCATTTTGTATTTTGCAGTTTCTTCTATGGAAATGTTGGCTGCTATATTGCTCATGTTTCCATTTTAATTATCATGATACATACATGATTTGTATCTAAATTTTTACAAGAAAAAAATGTGTTTGCCAGAAAATGTAACTGTTCATCAATGGCTTACAGAGAAGAGAAAAACCCTGCCAAAAAGTAAAGAAAATGATAATAAGATAATAAAAAAAACCCACTGTGTGTTCTCCATTGTTTTATTGATGTCTGGTAATTTTGCTAATGTATTCAGCAAAATTTGTGTTTGTATTTTCTGTTGTTTTTTTTTTTCCCATTTTCAAAAGATTATAATATTTATGTTAAAAAAGTCTTCAATTAACTTACAATTTCTACTGCTAAAGCAAATAAGAATAAAGTTTGTAGAGTTACCTCCCTTTGATCATATAAATTCATTTTGACATTAACACAATAATTAAGTTGTATCATAAATACCCATCAATTAAGATATATTGAATAATTATCTTCATAATGTCATATCTCTTATGCATTTTATTTCAATTCTGTAACCAGTCGGAACCAGACAACCTGATGGGTTATGGTAAACCACAGAAAATAAAAATTATATCAATGATGAATTCAAGTTTATCTTTTATCACTCTCAGTTTTATATCCCCTTAATATAAATATGTATTTTTTGTTCAGATAATCTTTTGAAAGAAGATTTAATCAAATAAACTTGAAATACAGTTTGAGATACATATACGATATTATCTCCATTACTCTTTTTTCCTGATAAGTTAATGGAGTTATAATATGCTAGATGATATCATAATTGAAGTAATCTTTCTGTTGTTTACTGTAAATGGTAATCAATTACAGTTAAATTCCAATATTTTAAACCCATGTATCCAATTTCAAGAAAAAATAAATAATTTTTAGTGTGCATCAAAAATTTAAAAAAAAAACCATTACCCTTACTTTGGATTTTTCTTATTTGTTTCACCCATATCTTTTTTTAAATTTATACTAACATTTCAGATATATTTTCCTTATTACTTTGATAGACCTCAGTACTCTGGTCTGAAGTGTGGGCTTACAGATACAGTGCTAATCTTTAAATCCTTCTTAGACAGATCCTACTGTGAGAATGTTTGTCACTTAGATCAGTGAGTTTTGTTTTAATTTAAAAAATATTTTGTACTCTGGTTTCCTCCACTATCTCAGATCTGACTGCCTCTGTATAAGACGGGGCCTTGGTGGCGGAGTGGTCTAAAGCGCATGCCTACGGATCACAGTGCCTCTCACCGCCTGGGTTCAAATCCCACTAGGGACAGATCCTAGTGTGAGAAAGTTTGTCAGTTCGCTTGTCGAAGGTCGGTGGTTTTCTCCACCATCCAAGAACTGACCGCCTTGAAATAAGTGAAAGATTCTTGATTGGGGCGTGAAACATCATTACTCCCTCCACTCCGCTCTATATAAAAGATATAATCTTGCCTGTGGAGTAAAACACCATAAATACACTATTCCACTCATGGCTCCTTATCTTAGCTCTGATATGTGTCAAATTTTACTCTCAACAATCAATTTTTATATTTCTCTAATGGTGATTATTACATATCCAAATGCAGATACAGGTGTGATAATTCTTTGACAGGTGCTTGTAGGTGTTTGACTTTCTTAAAAGCAGTGATTATTAGGGACCTTGCTTGTTGAGTGTTCTAAAATGCATGCTTACAGATCTCTCATGGGATTGAGTTCATTTTCTGAAGGTTGGCTGTATTTTCCCAAATACTGCCCCCTTCCCCTTGCTAGCATAACCATTCCCATATAATCTTATTGAAATTAGTTTTCATACACTCCAAACATGCAACATGTTCAGATAAATGTATTAATTTGATTGATTGGTTGGTGGTATATACATGTATATATAGAAATAATGTCATAGTAATAACAATATCCCAACTAAATTTTGTCAAGAAATAAGTAATCATAAATATACATTAAAATGCTGGAAATGATTAACTTAGATTTCCAATTTTAAAAATCTAAAACACATCAATACGGTATTTTATCAATGTTTTTACACTTAATCTTATGTAAAGGTTGCAGAAAACATAAATACTAAATGTACTTAAAAATTACTAAAAAAACAATTCCTTTTGATTTCTGGAAATAAAAGAGAAAAACATCAATATTGTATAGTAAACATGAGACATTAATAATCAGTGATAATTATATTTGTCTGTAAGTGTAGCAGATAGTTTGGGAAAAGTTTGTTAATGTAGTATATAAATTGTAGTAGTTAAAACCAGTTCCAATCAATCAAGCCGTTCTGGAAGTCTTTATGATATAGAAATCCCAGACAGACAAACTAATAACCGACCTTATATATACTTAACATGCAAGCATTAGTCGGCTTAAATACATGGACCAACTGCAGCAGACGTACAGCAGTAGCAGAAATTTTACTGGTAGCAAAATATAAATGAGATATTGTGTGCAAATCTTTCTGCTGCTAATGCCTTGATCAGGATGCTGCAGAATTCAATTTAGTTTTTATAACTGACATTATAAATGTTTACAATAGCTCTGTAAATGGTAACAGTGTCCTTGCAGAATTATGTAATATGGTAACTAATTTATCAGGAGTGCTTTGAGGTAGGTTTTATATTTTCTTTCTATCTTTTTCACTAATGTGGGTGTTTTGGAGGGGGGGGGGGTGGATAAAATGTTCATGATTAGGATTAGTTAATTTAATTAAATTCAGATAAAAGATTTGTGATAGATATTTTTTTTCTTGTGTGAGAGAGAGAGAGAGGGAGTCATTTTTTGTTGATTCACTGCTAATGAAATCTGTAGACATGTCTAACAAAGAATAAGCTAAACCATCTTGTTTAATGTCTCTGTAGGATTTAGCCATGTAAATACCAATTTGTACAACATCATCAACATGGCATCATACAAAACTTCAATGAAAAAAAAAAAACTAGATGTCTGCTAAGTGAGTTATTTGTTTATAGCTTCCAGATAAAGACTTTAATTTTAACCAGGTGATATGATTTATGTACTCCACATGTAGTGTACAGGTGTAAAGGAAAAAAAAATCTATTTGTACTAATTAAGCCAAGACATTTGTTAATGATTTATTTAAATTCATAGCCTGCTGTTACATAATTTACATATGGGATATTTTCCATTTCTCTTCTCTCATTACTGAAATGATTATGTGTCTAGGATATCATGTACTTCTTACATTCTAGTCAAGATTCTTATATTTATTAATATCGAAGTAGTCAATATTGGGATTGTGGGGGAACCTGGAGTGCCCAGGGAAGACCTTCAAACCAGTTAACTGACAAACTTTCTTGCCTAAGGATCTGTCTGAGTTGAATTTGAAACTAGGAGTTGAGAGGTACTGTGATCAACAAGCATAGATTTTGGCCACTTAGCCACGATATGAGCCACTGACTATCATAAGAAATAATGATGATAACAACATGACAGCTTTAAGTCAAATATTTTATATAAACATTAAATAAACAATGTCACTGGAAATCTACTAATAAAAGGTTTAATGGAATAGTGCTAAAATATACTATAAATGTATGTTATAATGGAATATAGTTAACAATCACCAATATTTGAATACAGCTTTTTAATATGGATACATAGTCTGTTTGAGTAATTGTTTTGCTATATAAGAACTTAAATGGTTTATTGATAGAAGTATGTTATAATAACATTTATGTTTTATTGTATTCATTTGTTGTGTAGGTTTTATTGTTATTTTTTATTATATTTTTCAGGGGAAACTTTTTGTTTCTTGTTCAGTTTTTAATTAGCACACAATAGATTAAAATGTTTTGCAATTAAAACTCATAACCTCAGATTGTAGATTATAGCTGGGAGTTGATCTTTTTACCAAACCAGTACCATCCTGATAAATGTTCTAAACAGTACCAGTACAATTCCAATACAGTATTATCATAACACAATGCCAATACAATACCAATACTATTATATTATAAACAGGTATTTTCATACAGGCCGAGGTATTTAGCCGAGGTGTGTCGGTCATATTGGCCAGAGGCCGAAGGCTAAGGGCCAATATGACATACCTCGGCCAAATAACTCGGCCAATATGAAAATACCTGATTAATGATAATTTTATTAATTAACATTTCGAACATTAAATAATAAAAATAATTTTGTCAGTATCGTCGTTTGTTACATCAACAAATCTGCTTTTTTGTGGGAAGTGTTGATTGATAATCGGTGTCAATATAAAAGAGAATGTTTTAAAGTCAGAATCTTCAATTTCTGTCATCATTTCATACAGACTTAGGTCATGTGAAAAAACCTCGAGCATGCTTTCTCCAAAACAAGCATGTTTGTCTATTATTCGTTACATCTAATCCAAGTTGTTTACCTCCGTTTGTTTGTAAACATACTGTGTCACAAGAAATGTTAATGCTTACAAGACATGAGAGACAAGTGACTTAAAATGTGTAGCTTTTTTGTCTATTTTGTGTAATACTTTAATTAATAATAATTTTTAAAACAAAAGCAACTTTTCGAAATAAATAAGCATATTTTGTAATCACCCCTTTTAGATTATTTGAAACGCCATGTGATCAGCCATTTTGTTTTTTTTTATAATGAAATGACGTCATAATAGTTGCATGCGCCCATATTGGCTGAGTTTTTTCATATTAGCCCAGTTTTTTCATATTGGCCCAGTTCATCTCATATTGGCCCAGTTTTGTGAATTTATTGGTGAGGCAGATTTTAACGTATTGTATCAATAACACATGTTGTTAATTAATAAAATACCAATACAGTATTAATACTATACTAATAAAGTGCTATTCTGATAGGTGTTCAAAACTGTTTAATTAAAATACCAATAAACTGCTAAAACCAAAACGGTGCCATTCTGATAGTGTTCCATACTGTAACATTACAATACTAATACAGTGCTAATACCAAAATGTTACCATTCTGATTATGTTCCAAACTGTACCATTATAATACCATTACAGTGCTAATACCAAAAGAGTACCATTCTGATAGTATTCCAAACTATACCATTACATTATCAATACAGTGGCAATACCAAAACGTTACAATTCTGATAGCGTTTCAAACTGTACCATAACAATACTAATACAGTGCTAATACCAAAACAAGTACCAATCTGATCATGTTCCAAACTGTACCATTAAAATACCAATACAGTGCTAATACCAAAACAGTACCATTATGATAGTGTTCCAAACTGTACCATAATAATACCAATACAGTGCTAATACCAAAACAGTACCATTATGATAGTGTTCCAAACTGTACCATTACAATACTAATACAGTGCTAATACCAAAACAGTACCAATCTGATCATGTTCGAAACTGTACCATTACAATACCAATACAGTGCTAATACCAAAACAGTACCATTAGGATAGTGTTCCAAACTGTACCATTAAAATACCAATACAGTGCAAATACCAAAACAGTACCATTCTGATAGTGTTCCAATCTGTACCATTACAATACAGTGCTAATACCAAAACAGTACCATTATGATAGTGTTCCAAACTGTACCATAACAATACAAATACAGTGCTTATGCCAAAACAGTACCATTCTAATAGTGTTTTGAACTTATTCTCACAGTACTTAATTTATATGAGTGAGCATTAGCATTTATTATTTAAAAGTTTTGCATGTTTTTACATATTCATGTAATGTTTTGATATTTGTTTCATATACATGTAGTTGATTTTAAAATCATAATCTTACCTGTTAAAAATGTGATGGAATATCACATTGTCATCACCCATTACAAAAGAGGAGTACCCCATTCTCTTTGTATTGTTGGAAAAATTTCAGAGACGGTAGCAGTTTAAATTTCAAAAAATTAAGATGTAACTTTGTTGTTTAAATCTTTTTGGATTATGATTTAATATGATTTTGAGTAGGTGGATGATATGACATCTTATGTTTAATATTTATGAAGTATTAACTCTTTATGCCTGCCTGAAAAATTTGACCTGTTAAATATCTAATTAGCATGTATTTGCCTTTTGAATTTGTGCACTTGTTTAAAAAAAGAATTACTGTAAGAATAAGGAAGTCAACAAAATTATGAGAAACTACTTTACAACTCTGCATCAATGGTGGCTTTAAGATTGACATTAAGCAAACTGGTATACATTGTGACAAACCCTGACAAAGAGACATCAAACAAAGATCAGCGTTAGCATAAAATATTGTTGAGAGTAGTGTAATGGATTGTTTTATGTCAAAGTCAAGATCCTTCACTTTTTCCAAGTTTATTGGTCAGTGTACCCAGAGAAAACCAAATCTTTTGGGGAGTGATTTGACAAACTTTCTCACTCAAGGATCTAACCTAGTTTGATTCATACCTAGGTGTTTTAGTCCTTGTGTCCACTTAGACCCCTAAACTAGCGTTTAAACATACATCTAATATAAGACTAATATCTACACTATTCAGTCATTACAACAACCCTGCATACTGTGTATTGGGTTATGTTATGAGAATGTGTTTTTTTCTTTCCTTCATTTTTTTAATTATTACATGTATTGTTTACTGTCTAGACAGGAATTCAGATTTCACGTGGAAACAAGCAAATATCAATTTAGGTTCAGAAATGACAAAAACTTGAATACCTTGTTTGGAATTAGTCTAATAAATTTGTCTAAAATAACTGGATTATGTATAAATTAATTTTATCAACCAAAGGTCTTATATTGTGTTTTAAACTATGTTTTGTGTAATAAATTGTTTTGTTACAAAGTAAACTGTCCAAGAAAAGTCTATTTCAACCATTTGATGGAACCTAATCTGGTTTTCATAATATGAAGATTTGTAGAAAAACAACTCCACACAAGTATAATTCCTAGTGTTCTGCCAGTGCTTACTGATATTTGATTATCAGGAGTGGAGTAATGTAGTTTTCATTTCAGGGCAAGATTCTTTTACTGGTACATGTATTAAGAAGATCAGTTAGACATGGTGAAGGAAATGGATGTGCCTGAAGTTAACCACTGACCTTCAGCCAGCCAACTGACAAACTTTCTAGGAAAAGTCCTGAGATTAATTTAAACCTAAGTGGCATGAGGCACTGACACTGATCTATAAACCCATGCTTCAGACAACTAAGTTACCTGGGTCCTGATTGAATTATCAGAGTGGACTGAAGCAATATGAATTCAAATCTATAAAATACATACTGCCTGCTCAGATCTCAAACCCTTAATTTTTTTTTATCAGTTGTCAGATGCCTAAAAAAGCTTTTTGCCATTTATCCTGATGTTGTGAAAAGTTTGTGAATATATGTAAAAATACTTGATTGTCTGTAAGTAGTAATGGAAACTTCCAAAAGAATACTTTACCTTGATTTTCCCTTAAAACTGCATTTTATTTATTTGTTCCATGATTTATTTACAGTTTGATATACTTTTTATCACAATAAAAAGATTGTTTAGCTAAATTAAAAAGCTTCAGAGGAAATCAATTCTGATGTAAAATTGTTGTACTGTATGTTATGTAATATCAAACATGCGATCATGCACTATGTCCATGATCACTTTTTATCAGATTCTACCTGACATTATGTAGGTCACTTCAACCTTGATGTCAAACAACAGAAATGATGGGATTATTAAAAAATATGATATCCAAAACCAGATTAAAGACCTGAGGCTTGAGTTTTCTGAGACAAACTATCTGGCACAAAGATGAAACTGTTTTTGACAGATCATTAACAAATCCTCAAGATTGATCTGTGCAGAAAACACTTTGTCTTAACAAGTACATGCACTTTATATGCTGGTTTCTTAAGAAACTCTGTGAAAACTGAAAATTTTTGCATTGTTTTATTTTGGCATAAATTAACATAAATAACAGAATGTGAAAATAAAAACTTTCACAAATACATGTATTTTGTTTTGATGTTTCACTTCTATTTCTATTTGCACTGACCATCACCAGATGACTCAAAAATAATAACATGTTGAATATATTCAAATGTTGATGTTCGAGAATATTTACTGACGCAAAAATTCCCCGATTTTCAGTACTTTGACCAGTTGACTGAAGAATACCAGTTGACAGTTGATTGAATGAATTATTGATGTTACAAAATATTTTTTTATACCATATACCATTTCTTTGTAACAGCTCCAAAATAGCATGTATCTAAATAAATACCCATTGTATTCCACCAGTAGTAGACAGTTTTAAGTTTGCTGACGTCATAACTGATGTGGATTGAGGATTTCATCAGAGAGGTTTTATATTGAAACTTTTGGATTGATAATTCAATAAAGGAGTGCTTGAGTATTGATTATTAAACAGACATATATCTGCAATAATTATACACCATCTTAAGTATAATTATGTCATTAATTCAGATATAACCATTTATTTATCATCCTGACTGTAACTCAGTTTGTATTCGTCTGTTATAGATTTTTAAGGCGTTGAACTCTGTATAGTTATTGTATCAAACACTTGTATATAGTGAACTTAATCAGGAACAACATACACTCAGCTTTCCACTAATTACGCTTCAGATAACTATACTTTTACAATAAAAATATTTAAATATATTTTAATTAGTGATAGTTTTCATATTTCCATATTTCCGAAATAGTTTTTTATACCAAATTTATTCATTTTTATAAACTAAATGTTCGGAAGAATATCTCCCCATTTCTCTTCATTTAACCTAAATCAATACTACATGTATTTCAGCAGGTGTTTGTCTGTTGTTTTTATATAAAAAGATTATAGTGATTTGATCACAGTAAAAAAAATTACCAGGTAACTATACCATATGCAAATCAATCTGTACACCCAAAAAATCTGTTAAGAGAATGAAGAAAATTAAAAGATCAGTATTCTTTTGAAAATTTGAAAATATTTTGAGTATATGGTTGTAGTGTAATGAAAAACCTATGCAAATAACCCTTATTATTGACTGGTTCACCTGGTGCCAGGATAATGAACTGGGGGAGTGGTGTGTTTGTATGCAGCATTCTAACTGTATGAGCTAGCACCTTACTAAAAAGTTGTCTTTAGTGTGTGCAAATACACAACAGGCCATGATAAACATTTATACATCAAACACATACAGACTCTTGTTCAAAGATTTATCCTTAAAGATTAAAAACCTTGCTCTCATTAGTAAACTAAGTGTTTTATGCCCAAGTCAAGATTCATTTACTTACAACGGGCCTTCAATTAGGAAATTATCAGAGCTCTCAGAAAAATTGCCCACCTTTGTAAATTGACAATTGTTCTCACTCTTTTATTTGAGCCAAGGAAGTGAGAAGTGCTGTAATGCATAATTATTGCTTTAGACTGCTTGCCTTACAGTGCCACCCCCCTTTTTGTAAGAGTGCACTACAGTGACTGTTATGTGCTTTATCTACATAACAAATATAGATGTTTGAGGAGTATTTTGGATCCAGACTTAAATCATCTATTTTTGTGAAGCATGTATAAACATTTTCATGAAAGATTTGAAATTGTCAGAATGAAGAAACAGATTAGCTATAAATTAATGAATTGTTGAGTGAAATTCTAGAGACTTGATCTGTTGAGTTTATGTATAGTTAAAGTTACAGACTGTTTATAGTCTACAGATAATGAATTTAAAATATTAGACAAAAAATAATGTTATTTCAAATCAACATTATAACAAACTTGTTTTGTGTTAGAGTTCAAACCATTGGTTTTTAGATGGAACAATTTGGGTAAACACTAAAACTGGCTACCTGCAAAGCTTCATATATTACGATATGGAAGTCATTGAGCTTCCAGATAGTATGTAAGATAGACAAGCTGTTCATTGTTTCAGTAAATTACAACTCCTCCCTCTTGCATTTTCATCAGCTATATTAAGCTCTATCATCGTTTGAAAAATTGTGAAGGGGCTAGTATGTTTGTCACTCATTAGGTCCAATAGAAGAAATACTTAGATCTCTTGGACAGAAATAGTCCACATATAGATTTTATCAAGAAAAGAAGATTTTATGATGACTTTTTACAGGGTATACTTTTATAAGGGTTTATTGGGACTTGTAGGAGAATACTTTATTGCATATAGGTGTGGCTGTGTTGAATGATTAACGGTTTTATGTGTTTAATTTTGTGAATAAAAGTCATTTTGTAAATATAAAAAAAATTGTGAAATTCATGAAGTGTTGAATGATTTAATTTAGACAATTTTGCTAATTAAATAAGATTTATTATATCATCACATTTGTTTGCAGGTCTGTATAAGCATTTTTGTTTCATTAAAGTGGAAAATGGCAGCTTTCAGGAAGATGTCATTTTTTTTTATATTTAATGTGATTTAATTTAGAAATTTTAAAAATGATTTAATGTAAATAGTACAAAGCAGGATGTATTACTTTATTTAATATTGTAATGTTATGCAACAAATAAGCATAAGTTTTAATTAATACAGTTGTATAGGTAGATAATAGCTACCTTAACACAGCCCTGCATACAGTGTATTTAATTAATGAATTAATTAATTAAATGTATATCCATGTATAGATATATCATTTGTGTAATGCAGGAGAAATAACATTGTTATTTTTGTGGTTAATGTTATCCAAAATTTTAAATATTTCTGGTTTAAAGTGACTAATTAAGTATACTTTTTTTTCAGCCCATCGAAGAAAAAGTGCAGTGGAATTATTAGAAGCATCCAAGTCAGAATATGTCAAAAGTAGTAGTGTCTTAAACCACAGGCAGGAACTAAAACATCCCGAAAATTTACATGTAGGAAACAGGTAAGGTAAAACTTATACACTCAGTCAAACCCAGTTAAGAGCATAGCCTTTGTGATTTAGATTTCTATGCATTACTCAGTCTTTAAGTAATAATATTACATGTCCAACAGACTTCAGACAATGGTGTTTTAACAATTAAAAATAACGGTACCTTTGTTTGCCTGATAAATTATTTGCCAGCAGTAACTCTGTGTGCACTGTATTTTTGAGGAAATTCTAAATTTTTTTTATTTTTAGCTATTTTTTGGATTGGGTTGGAAATTTTTAAATGCAATACAACCAGCAGTGACATTTTTGACTATGCAGTAATGCAGGTATTTTCCAAGTCTGTCTAGGAAATAATTTTGAATTTCAAAATCCTATGTAATTATCCATTAATTGCTAGTGCATTTCATTACAATTCATTGGTTTGTATATCTACCTTCCACAAATTGACAGGAATGAACCCTGGCTGGGTCTGACCAAGACCTGAAATAGGTGGAATAATGTAGTTTTTCATTACAATTCATTGGTTTGTATATCTACCTTCCACAAATTGACAGGAATGAACCCTGGCTCGGTCTGACCAAGACCTGAAAAGGGGTAGTGGCTGTTCTTTTGCCAAGCATTCAGCATTTAGAAATGCAAGTCATGGGGTCTTTTGGAGGAGCCCTTAAAAACCCATGCTCTGTGTAACAGCAGGCATGGCACGCTATAGAACCCTCCCTGCATATTGCCCTAATTGCACCTATAGCATGTGAAATCTTGATATAAGTGAAATATACTTTACTTGGATGTAAAACTCCATTAAATCAGTCAATCAGTTCCACAATTAGACAACATAGGCTTCAAATCAAAGATTTATTTCTGTTATAATGTATAATTCTATAATGAAGTATTATCAGATTATTAAAAGTTATTTTAGGATCACATAGTGGTAGAAAAAGGCAGACTCCATTTTGTGACTGCTTGCATTGTAAAATGTTAACAAGTATTCTTATCTTGATTTAATGGCTTGAAATGTGGGTTTTGAATTGTTAGTGTCACAATAAGGTGTTAAAAACATAGGTGACTTTGGTGGCTGGGTGGTATAAAGAGCATGCTTGCAGATCACAGTGCCTCTAACCGTCTTGGTTGAAATTACACTCTGGTAGATCCAAGGGTGAGAAAGTTTGTTGGTTTGCTTTTCTGAAAACACTCTGGTCTTCTCCACCATCCAAAAACTGACCACTTTAAGGGCATACAATACCAATACTCAGCGACTTGGTACATAGGTTTTGATTTTATAGTGTTACAATAAGGTTGCCTCAAATATTTGGTGATTTTTTTTTATCAAATTTCTAACCATATACATGTGTAATACCCAACTTTCAAGTTATAATTAGCAATACTAAAAATATAGAAGTTATTTGCTTTTACAACTTTCTCATTTTGTTTCTATTGATTTAAATCGGATTAAGGAATCCATTATACCAAAAATCTGTCTGATATCAATTAGGCATAAAATGAAGCATTCAGTTAACAGTTGACCAGCTGGTGTATTTGGTACTGATGTAAAAAATAAAGCTGACATATCAATCAGGGTTGTATAATTATATAAATAATAACTTTAACAGGAAACAAATCTTGTGTTAGATTGCAGTGATGTTTAATCAAGCAAAATTATATCTGATAATTGTCTAACTCTTATGTATAGACAGCAGCACTTCTTATTACCTGGTTTCAGTCCTATTCACGAAAAATCCTAGTGAGAAAAAGTTATTCAGTTCCTTTTGCAAAAGATTTTGGGAAGTCTAGGGGTAGTCTAGTTTCGAAAACCATTCCACCCACCAGTTTTAGTACCATACACTAGTATGTGGACCGTGAAGTATTAGCTTTATACTAGTTCTTACAAGAAAATCTACAGTTTTATTTTGGTCTTGAAGTCTAATTTTATAAGTAAGCAAAGAGTTAAGACTATTTAAGTGGACTTAATATTGATGGAATATTTTTCATTAAAAAAAGAGAGATTAAAAATGGGTAAAACATCATGTTTCCTAAACCAGTTATAAATTTACACTAAAACTTCTGATAACTTTGCCACCCTACTTATCACAACAGTATTTTGATTTTTAAATTCTGTATCCTTTCTTTTCTTTTACAAATCTTCTAAACCCCTTTGTAACACCAGAGTTTAACTGAACAAATGGTAACAATGAAACAAGGTTTAACTGAACATGTTTGTTTAGATAACTCTGGCTAGAAAAATGTTTTTGAGGTATTTTTTGTATAAAGAAATTTCATTATTTATGGATATAAACTATAAAGCAGTGGGTTTTCAATATAAACTCCAGGTGTGTATATACATATAGATATACAATATAATTACTGCTATCAATGTCAGTATATATATCTTGTAGAATGAAAAAAATTCTGTAGAAACCATTACATAAAATTACATAGAGAGTACCTGCTGGCTTACATCATCTGTTGTCTATTTCATGTCAATCAAGCATCTTAACATTGATTGACAGACACAATAAGATGATGCTGGATTTTATGTTTCTTAAAATAAATGATTCTTTTTAAGTTGCTTCTTTTAACCTCATATTTTTCCAAAAATTCTTACAATGAAAAATGTCTGAAATACTAGTTTGTAAAACATGATTTTTCTTTACATTGTTGCTTTTATACTCAAACTGCCACACTAATTTATTTGGTTTCCACGGTTTCATATGTCCCTGGAGGTTATATATATTGTCAGAGATATATATTTGCTGTCTTAAAATGTTTCAGACATGTAAAAAAGAGCAATATTATTAGCCATATTGATGTTCATGTATCATTTAGTCCTTCTCCATTTTATAAAGAGGATCTTTTAGACTGATACAAAGAAAAAAAAAGGTAATGGTGTTTTAAATTCTTTTTATCTGCATGGGATTTTTTTTTTATTCTGGTACGTTATTTTTATGAAACTAAGGATTGCAAGTACATGAATAAGGTTTAATTTTTTTTTTCTTTTGATAAAGATTGCAAGGTACTTGATAAATTGATGGGGAAATTTTTTGAAAGCTATATAAAATGCATATTGGTTCAAAAATATTAGACACAAAAAAGCTTAATTGATCAAAAAAGACATTAAGTTTCATTGATTTATTTCATAATTGTTCATTTTATTATTTTTTTTTCCTTTTACTTTACATCAAGTTATTACTTATACACAAACTCAATATGTACAACTTTATCAATCGCGTGCATCAATCTATACACAACTTCTTTGGGTGTGATATAATGTGCTAGTATTTCTGATCTGTTTTTCAAGTAGAGAGCACTGATGGCAACTTAATTGGTAGTACACTTACCTTCAGTGTTGCAGATAAATATTGCAAACACTTTGTCACATTAAACTGTTAATCAGCAAACTAGTAAAGCATGAAGTGACACATTTTCTCACAGTAGATTCTGACTCATTGAAGTCCATCTTAGGCATAGACTGTAGTGGTGAGAGGCACTGTTATCATGAACATGGGCTTTAGTCTATTCAACTCAGGTGCTCAAATTCTTGAAAAGATTATCATTTGTCAGTAGATAATACTTGATAATATTTGTAATAGCATTTCTTCTGGATCTGTTGTACTAGTAACATTGATGGGGTAACTAGCCCGGATGATCAGTATTTAGAAAAAATAAAGATACCAATAACATCACAAAGATAACTCACACAGGTCAGATATATAAAGACAAAAGTAAAAAGACAACTTATATTGAAGGCTTATTGCCTCATTGTTTAATATATAAAATTTAGTTTTTCCCTTTAAATGGTCGATAGGGTAATAAAGACTAAGATTTAAAAATGGCATGACCTGATTTGTTAAGAAAAATTAAAAACATGTATTTATATACAAAATTGAGTTAACCTTTTCATAAGTTTAATCAACTTAGCCATCTGCCTCCAGAAAATAACTTCAGATCCCCCACATGTGTGTGGCTTATCTCTGTCTATATACATTGTATTAGAGCTAATATCATTAATATTATGGCATGTATTGTTAGGGTCAGACACTTTCATTTTTGATTTAAACAGAAGATTATGGAAGTAAATAGAGAAAAAATTGATTTTCACAGTTTTGTTTAATCTGGGGTATTGATGAGACATCTATCCATATAAATAGTGATAATACACAACATATGTCAATATGGAGCCTCAGCTGGATAGATAGAAAAAACTTAGTAAGTCTTTTGAGCTTGTGTCATTCTTAGTTTATTTATGAGGTAAAATCATTTATACACATGTAAATTATCAAGAGGTTGTATACATATGTATGAATCAATAACCAATGGTTTTTATCGTTTTGTTTATTGTAGACCAAAATCTGGTGGTGTCTCCGGCAGTCAGATAAAACAATCCAAATCAGACTATGTGATATCACATCATCTGAATACCGCTAAAAGTGCTGAAAAGGAAACAACAGACAATAGCATAAAAAGTATAAATTCTTATTCCAGCAGTTTGATTGAAAGTGGGACTAGTACACCAGATAGAAAAAATGGTCCAGTTTTATTTGACATTGATGGCAGTTCTGCAGACTCTGCTAAAATTCATAAGTCTTCCGATTTAGAGAAAAGTTCTAATATTGTCAGCTCTACATCCATTCGGCGAAAAAGTCCCATCTCAGGATCTTCTGATAAGTACATCAATAAAAGTTGTGTTTCCAGTGCAGATATGGACCAAAACAGTAAAGGTGACGGGAAAGCTAAAGTTGATGGAAAACTACTTGAAGTGACATCTGCTGATGTAGAAAAAAGTTCAAAATCTCAGGACTGTTTGTTACCTAATACATATCAATCATTAAGTTCATCTGTAAACGTTCTCGTTGAAAAGCGCTGTTCAAGTCCATTCAAATCATAATTTAGACAAAGAATCTGTATTACGAAGAAAAAAGAAAGGTCTTCACAGATCACATTCCGACCTTAGTTGTAGACACTCCAGAAATAGTTCCGATTTCTCTGATATCAGTTCAAGATTATCACGGACAAGTACTGAATTGGAAAGATTCTTTAATGAAATGGGAATTGATAAAAGTGTTTTAGATCCAATGATAAAATTGCATGAACAGTGTCGGAAAGGAAGTGAGTTCTGGGAAAGTGTAAGTTCATTGAATTCCGTATCTGATCGTAAAAGTTCTTGTAGCAGTGTTCATTCTCAGCAGGGAGATAAGGGTAAATCATCAGAGAAAGATCTGAAGGAGAGACCTTCTCAGAGTACATCTATAGTGGAGAAAAATGCTAGAATAATAAAATGGTTATATAATGTTAAAAAGGCTGGACATCCACAACAAGCTTCCTAATGGGACTCAAAATCGTAGGTTATTTTTAATGAATTATCAGGTAAGAACATTAGTTGGAGTAAGTTAGCATTTTAACATACATATATATATACATACATACATATATATATATATATATATAAATATATATATATATATATATATATATATATATATATATATATAGCAAAACAAGGGATATAGTTAATGATTTAGATTAATGCAAAAGGTGTGAATTATATCTGGTAGAGTTATTTCCCTTTAATTTATGGCCCATCTATTTAAAAGTGCCTTAATATGTTTCAGGACAGTGTCCCAAACTAGACTACAATTTAGGCTGGTCTAATTCTAAACATTCTACTGTAAAATGTAAGAACATGAAAGAAAATTTACAAAATACTACAGTTCAAACTTAAAAGTACAATTGTAACAGGTAAAAACAGGTAAAATACCTTAGGACTGGTCTTAGTTTGGAACCTTGTTTCAGAGTCAATTTTTTCTGTATTAAAAGACCTCAGAATTAAAGATAGACTGATGGACAACATTTAAGCATTATATGTAGTGTCCATCCAAATTTGTGAGTTTCATAATCAGTGGTCTAAAATTGTATTTTTAGCTCACTTGAGCACAATTGTGCTCAAGTGAGCTATTGTGATGGGTCATTGTCCGTCATACGTTGTGCAATCAACTTTTGATTGTTAACACTCCTGAGGCCACAATTTTAGTCCAATCTTCATCAAACTTAGTCAGAATGATTCTCTTGACAAAAGCTAGCTCAAGTTCGTATATTGGCCATGTTGTTTCAATAAGAAGGTCACTAGGTCAAATAATAGAAAAACCTTGTTAACACTCCTGAGACCCCAATTTTAGTACCACTGCGGTAGCTCAGTTGGTAGAGTGCTCACTCTGTAAGGTGGAGGTCAAGGGTTCGATATAAGTGAAATATATTTGACTGGAATGTTAAACACCATTACTCAACTCAACTCCCAATTTTAGTCCAATCTTCATCAAACTTAATCAGAATGATCCTCTTGACAAAAGCTAGCTGAAGTTTGTTTATGGTTATGTTGAGTCAATAAGTAGGTCACTAGGTCAAATTATATAAAAATCTTGTTAATACATCTGAGTGCTCAATTTTTGACTAATCTCCATCAAACTTGCTCAGAATGATCCCACTGACAAAAGCTAGCTCAAGTTTGTATATGGGTTATTATAGGTCAATAAGTAGGTCACTAGGTTAAAATATAGGAAAAATCTCTTTTAAAAATAGAAGCTCCAATTTGCCAAAATCAAGCTGAGTGTACATTATTTTCAGGTGGGTGTCCAGGGCCTTCATGGCCCTCTTGTATCTTTTTGGTGTGGCAAAACCCCTTTTGTGGCTCAAGAGCAAGAGATCATGGGTTTGAACCCCAGTCTGATCATACAAAAGAATTAAAAACTTGAGATAGTGCATCCTCTCATGGTACTTGTTATTGAGAGGAAAGAATATCTCTGGTTCACCAGTGTCAGGATAATGTGCCTGGGGGAGTGGTATGTTTGTCTGTGGCATACTGAATCAGTTTGCTAGCATCTGAACAAAAAGTAGACCTAAGTGCAAGGCAGATCATAATACACACTTGCACATCTCAGGCATGCACAAAATTATTGTTAGATCAATTGTAAGAAATTAATAAAGTTGCTGTTGTTGCCAGTAGCTTAAGAAATTGCTGATGCAACATTTATCAACATTACAACTGACCAACTACCTTTCAGTATTGCCAGTACATGTTTTTGTTGCTTTGTGTTCTTAGTTGCTATGGCTATTGTCAGTGCATTTGAATTTTTTTTTTAAACAATATACACATGTACCTGTACTTAGAACCTGTTTTTTCCCTAGTCATGACAAATTATACAATGTACCATCAATATCTCATTAATTGGACTGTATATTTTTTTTTCAGATCTTAATGGGAAAAAAGATAAAAGATACCAGCATCAATATTTCTAAGGATATATACACAGATTCCGATACTTCATTATACTCTACCTGTATTATCGTTGCAATAAATAAACAAACATCGGAAATTCTACAGACAACATGATTTTAAAGGCGTTATTATTAAAAACATACATTTACAGATGTTGGTATGCCTCAAAACAGGATCTTGATATTGATTTTAAAGAATGCTTTCAGACAAAGTATTGTGCAGGAAATATTGTACATAAGAATTGTATTTAAAGGGCCAATCTTTATTGATAATACATTTTATGATTATTAGATAATCATGATTATGTAATCTGTTTTCTTATTGATTAATTTTCATTTTATTATTGTAAATGCTTAAACATTACCTTGATTCCACAATTGATATAAAATGCAAGAAAATATAGTTTTATCATGTGTTTATTCTTTGGGCCAATCTTGTTTTAGCCAACAACATTTTAGTGCTATTATTGAACTTCTTAACTACTAGTAATATTGATTACCAGGTATAAGTTTTAATATTGAACTAATTATGAATTTTCCCTAGAGTAATTCGCAGAGAATATTTGACTTCTTCTGTTTGACAGATAGTCACAGAGGAATACTGTCTGGTTTTGATAGTGCTTAAAAGATTTCAAGATTTATCAAATTGTTATTATTATACAAATGATTATACTCCTATGGAATTTCAAATGGAGGTCGACACTTGATAGAATTGTAGAGGCAGTAGTTTTATGATTCAGTGGCCGAGGTTGTCATGCATACCTTTTGCTTTTAATATAATTTTACATTTGTTCAGTCCACTAAGCTTCTGATTGAATTTGGAGGTTAAGCTTAGAGCCAAAAAATTGATGGGTAGGGGATTGCTTTTACTTCCACACTTCAGACATTGAGATAAACGTCCTTGTGATGTCCATTTATTTTCAATAGGTTCTTCAAAGAGAACTGTTTTACATGGTAATCCCTATAAGATATCAGAGAAAGTAAAAGTCCTCTTTGTCATCCTCTGTATTGTGTTTAACTGTAAGTGCATTTAGCAAGTACACAATATAGGCTTTTGCCGTCATTAATTGAACAACATTTTGATATAAGAACAACACAAAATTATTGATTTTACAGGAATGAATGCATTTTTGAGTATCAATATCAACAAAAATGGCTGTCCTCTTTGTTGGAATTTACAATTGGCTAATTTTTTTCTCTAAAGTTATAAATTACACTGCAGAATATATCCATTTAGTAATAAGAACAGAACAAGTTACAGCATGAAAACCTTTGTCGAGATAGTTTTACAGAACAAAATGTCACAGACGAAATATGAATATACTTACAATGCTTATATCAATTTGTATAAAATACATTCATGTACAAATACACATACACATGTTGTAAAGTTTCTGTGTTAATGATTTTTTACTTTGTCTGTTGTTTCAGTTGAGGTTTCTTATTTTAAGTTTGCTGTGTATTATGTTGACATAGATCATTATTGTTTGTATTTTGATGCAAAAACGAGAAAATGTTTAGGATTAGTAATACATATGAATATTTTTTGTACAAAGTCTATACAATAAGAGGTTCAATACAATTATATGATACATACCAATACGTTAGTTTACAAATAAACACTGTTAGAAGCAAAATATTTACATTTATTTCAATCATGACATTTATTTATGTCTAATATTTAAAAAAACGCTTTTTTCATTTTATAATTTGGTAGAAGTAATATTTATGTAGTAGATAAAATTATTCACATAATTTATGAAAAGTTTTTTATTGCCATGGTAATTGCATTGATATATTCTGTTTTCATTTGAGATTCAGTGTCATCAGTCACACACATGTATATTCTAATTACATCCCCCAAACAAATTGGGGATAAGTTGGTTTTGCAGCATTTTTATTAATCTTTATGTACTACTTCCACTTGTTCTGATTCAACCCCTGTCTAGTCTTAGAGATGGTTTGTCATATTTTCAAAAATTCACAAGAAAATTCAAAATTCACAAGAAAAATAAGGGATGAGTGTAGTTGTGTCTTTTGCTTTTATTTTTCTTTCTTTCTATTCTTTTTTTTTTCGCAGTTCAGACAGTTCATTTAGTTCATTTTAGGTTTTTGTTTTGTAAGATGTAAAATTGAATCCTGTGATTCTTCACACTCTTTTTATTTTAGATTAAATTTGAGTTTTTTACAGAATTTTTTAGTTCTACTAACAACAGAATTTTTTGCAGATTAGAACCTTCCTAAAATGAACACTTTCAAGATAAGATTTTGTTTAGCTAGGACAAGTTTATTTGGTTCAATAAAGTCTTCAAGTATTTATATGACCAATGTGCAATATTTATGAAAATGACTACACTGCTAGCACAAGTATTCTGTTTATTGTTCTCATAAGGAGACATTGACATTTACCTAAATTTGTCTATTTCAGTTACTTCATAATTTGACCTCATTGATAACTTACAGCTTAAGAACTATTTAATTTAATAAGCAATATATTACAAATTAAGCTATTTGTTCAAGTGATTTTAATTTTGTAAGACACAAGAGAATTGGTTGATTATTACCGCAGTGATAATAAAATCAATATTGTCTGGATTCAGCTATTTTTTTACAAGATTTGTTCATAGATACTTTCTGCTTACCATTTACACAAAAGTTACTTATGTCAGGTGTTTAATTTCAAATGTTACAAGATTTTTATCACATAGAGTTTGTCAGAATATATAAATCATTTGAGATGATTAGTTTAGACTTTGGATTGTTTTTAAGAAATTGTTGTCTGAAATACATTAAGCAATATATTTCTTGACATTAGATGTTTAATTTTTTTCTTAATTTTTTTGTTTTCTGTTGTACATGTCAAACTAAAGGATTCTTTTGCATTTTCCATCTGGGGCGTTTCACAATCATTTCTGAACTAAGATTTTCCTTAACTTTAATGTAGCAAATTTGGGCATTCTCATTTGGATTACAAATAAATATTTGTGGTAAAAGTAAACACAAATGTTATAAGTTTGAAGAGATCTTCAAAATGACACCGTAAACTGAATATCTAAACAATTAACAAAATTTGTCACATTTAAGTTAAGGAAAATCTTAGTTAAGAAATGATTGTGAAACTGGGACCTGTATCTTAATATTTTTCTCTTTTGTTCAAGGTATTCAGTTATACTAATCTAACTGTCGAGTTGTTAATTCAGTTGTTGACTTATGCTGTCTTTTAGTTTTGTGAAGCAGTTAAGGCAATTCAATTTGAATTAGAAAAGTGTCTAATGTTCGTGGTAGAACATACATTTTAAATACTTCTTGTTATTATTTAGGGACCCTAATATTAAAAAATATGTGTTGCATTTACTACCCACAAAGTACATACAACTTATGTAATTCATTGTTATTGTTGCAAGTGCCTTGAATGTCTTATTATTTTAATCCCTTTGTTAAGCCTTCCATTATACATACATACAAACCTTAACCATATACATACATACACTGTACATGTTTACTGGTATATGCATCCACTTTTATTTGATGAATAAAATACTTGCGCTCCCACTGCAAAGTAATTAAGATTGAATTGCTTAGGTCAAACAGTCATCTATCAGTATGCATTAGTTGTGTTTACCAGTTTTTTTTTTTGTGTTTTCTTTATACAAGACAGTTTAAAGTTACAGTGATGTACATGTATATGTATGTTTACTAACAATATACTGATCTTTAGTTTTTTTGTTTTGTTTTTTTTTTTTGCATTAAGGCATGAACAGAATGAAATTAAAGAAAATTAGTTTCATGATTGAATTTCTCTTTTACCATATTTGAAAATATTTGAAATCCACTATTCAATTTTTATATTATAGCAGTTCTTAATAAGTGAATACAATTCACTGACACTGGTATATCCTTTCTGTGCAAATGTCTTTCAAAAAGCATTGTGTTTGCTGTTTTCCTCCAAGTGCTTTCTTTATGGAGGTTCAATCAAGCATTTTAATTTAGCATTTTGTTAAGTTTTAAAATGCAGTCTGATTGCCCTTTGTCAATATAAAATTCCAAAGCTTTGGTTTTGTTATCAGAATGGTGATCATTAAATTGACATGAAATTAAAGTATCATATTTGATTATATGTATTAACCTTTGTGTGTTTGATGTAGCCAATGAAGTGTTCTTTCAAGTGCTATGCATTTGTGATTCATGTACATCTGTTGTTGATTAATCCCGAAAAATGCATCTAACCCATTTGTTACCATATATTTAAAATATTATGTAATATATTTAAATATATATATAATAATTATATAAAATAATGTTAAATGATTCGATGTTTTAATATGAAAATAAAACATAAATCACTATTTTTTTCACCTGTTATTCATTCTAAAATAGCTACAATGTATTTCAAGGAGAGATGGTTAAACCACTGTATCAATTTGTTTAGACTTCAAATGCTAAATGCTATTCAACACTTATCTTATTTAGCATAGGGATAGTTCTGTTTCAGTTACAGGATAAGAAAATTGTTTTTTTCATGCATTCAATGTTGAAATCAGAATATTTATATTATCAGCTGCCCCTTACATGGCAAACAGGGACCTCAGTGAACTAAAGCACCAGCTCCCCTCTCTTCACTTGCAAATATTTTGCACTTGCATTTGTATTCTTTTTCTTACATAAAGTTTGATTTTCTGTTGTAATCTAAGACAGTTTTTGCATGCAAAAGGGAAAAAAAATCATGAACATGACACCCCCCCCCCCATTAAAACTAGACTGGTGATCCAAAGGATGACTAATACCCCACCCCCCTCTCAGGAAACTGCCCACAGATATATACTGGTAAGTAAATAAATTGTAAGAATAAATTTTTTTTTCTGTTATTCTGAAGTTTTACCCATTTCCAGACAATAACATAAATTTTATGGGTAAAAGGAACCTTTCTCACCTTAAGATAAGCATTGGGTATAAATATGAAGTCAATTTGCAGATGGGTAAAACTTCACTAGAACTCTGCCAGTCGGATGTGTTGCCTGACAATATTGGAGTCAACATTAAAACTGTTAATTAGTTCTTTGTTTCACATTAATAAGCACTGTTTTTACACACAAAAATAGTTTCATTGCAAGAAACATGCATACCAAGTTAGGTATCAATGAACTTAAGATGACAAAGTTATTCCCCGGACAAACAATTAGAGAACTGTGCAAAAATTTCAAACAAAACTTTATATGAAGGGCAACAACTCTCTCAAAAATGGCCATATGCAAAAAAACAATATATGTGTTAAAGTATTAAAAGATGTTTATCATGTCAAAATTTGGTGAAGATTACTCAAAAAGTAAAGGATTTATGCCCATAATATAGGGGAATAACTCAAAAATTTCCCAATGTAGAGTTATGGTTCTTTAACTCTGCACTCATTGCAAGACACATACATACCAAGTTTGTTATCTGATTCAATTGAACTGAAGATGACAAAGTCATCCTCCATACAAGCAATTAGAGAAATAGGCAAAAATTTCAAACAAAAGAAGAGCAAAATGACCATATACAAAAACCCATGTTTTGTGTGTTAAAATATTAAAAGATGTTTATCATGTCAAAATTTGGTCATTGCTAAAAAAATGAAGGAGTAATGCCTCTTACAAAAAAAAAGTAATACAAGGGGAATAACTCTAAAAATACCCAATGCAGAGTTATGGTTCTTTAACTCTGCACTTTGTCTCATTGCAAGAAACATGCAAATCAAGTTTGGTGTTGAATGAACTAAAGATGACAAAGTAATGCTCCAGACAAGCAAACAGGGGCTGGCACTGCCACAAGAAACCCCTATATGTCTCTTTTTCAGGCGACACAAAAACAGAAGAAGGGAATAACTCCAGTACGATAAATCTTCAAAAATTGTAAGGAACCTTCCTTTCATGACCATAAGCTTTCTATATCAATATGAAATCAACTGGCAGACTGGTTTTTGGATTGGTACTGAACTTTTCAAATGGCATTAATAGTTTTAACTGCAACTGCTGTGCAAGACCACTGTAGAAAAATGGCATTTATAGTTCAACTGCCAATGGAATGCAAAGCAAACTGTTACATGCAACTGCATTTCTAAATATATCAATGGTTATATTTATTATTATTCCTGACTCAATAAAATTTTTAAAAAAAATAAAATTAAAATACCTATTTCTTCTCACATGTAGGTCAAGTCACTTGAAAAGCAAGGCCAATGACATTCTGTACCAAAGGCATTCATAGCTCATGAACAATATTGGTCTCGAATACCATTTACCAAATAAGGACCTGTTGTCTGGCATGAACATGTTTTAAGACTACTTTGTGATAAAAGTAAAATGAATCCATTTCTTTTGCTCTATCTTGGTCATTGCATGGTACTTTTTGATAAAGAAGAAATGGTGTTTAATGCCCAAGTCAAGATTTTTCGCTTATATTGAGGCAGTCAGTTCTAGGATTGTGGAAGAAACCGGAGTAAATAGAGAAAACCACCAATTTTCAGCATGCAACCTGACAAACTTTCACTAACTAGGATATGCCTGAGTGGGATTTGATAAGAAAAAGTGAAATGAACTATTCAATAATTCTTAAGCAATGGAGATGTAATATTAGTAAGTTTACCAAAGTACATGTAATATGATTTCAAAATGTTACAAAAATCAAAACAATGTACCCAGTTTGCATGCTACCAAAGCCTACCAGTATTTAAAGCACAAACTTTTGGTTTTACTGGATGGGAAATGTCATAACAAAAATAAGGGGCAATTGTTTTCCAAACTACAAAATACATTCCAGGTATGACAAAAAAAATGTCTACACCTGCATTTCCATCAAATAAGTTATAAGACAATACATGTATTCAAAATCTATTTATTCCAACAAACAGCAGTACAACAATGTATGTACTTAACGAATGTTTAGAAAATTAACATTAAGAGAACCAACATAACAAGACATGGTACTTCAAAATCTTTATACAGTCTAATATTTTAACTAATTAAAAACAAGACATCTTAGAATTGAATTAGGCATTTAGTATCAACAAAAGTACAATGCATCATACTAAAACAATATCGTTTTTCTTTCTTGCATTATGCTCATTTTAAGTAGGGGGTTAATAAAATGTGCAGAGAATGACTTACATACCAAATTTTTTTTAACTCCAAAGTAACATCTTCATTGAATTTTACCAAGTTCTACTGAATATTGTAATTAAATCCTTCAACTTCTAAATGGTCTAAACTTGAAAGTAAATGTTGGAAAAAATAAATTGAGACTTTTGATTCCCTAGAGTTTTGAACACAACCCTTACATCACTCAAAAATGATAATATTATGAATTTTGAAATTCAATTCATTGTGGTAGTCAAATGACAATGTACTCTGATTAAATATTTAAAGGATAATTATCTTCTTACAACTTTTAAAGGAATAAAAACACTATTAACATTAAATCTGGTAACAAAAACTTTCAATATCATACTTGATTTTTTTAAACAAAACAAATTCTCAAACAGGAAAAATTAAAGGAACATTATCAAAATGATTGATGTCTGATAAAAACTTATTCATTCAACCTTCTCAGTACTGGTACTCAAATTAACAAAAGAAATTTGATTCCCTAATCTTTTATGTCATTATCTTGTCCATAAACCCCAATAAGTTAGCCTTTCTTATGTTAGTTTCGCAATGGGCAGGTTTTTTAAACTGAAATTGTTAAGTTTCTTTTCAGACATAACTCTTTTGATTTTCTCCATTTTAATATTTAAATACAATTACAGATATATATAACATCTAAATTTAAACTATCTACTTTACAGCATCACAGTTATGCTTGGATGAGCATTCTTATTCTCAGAATGTTTTAATGAATTTAAAACAAAGTTATAATAAATACACTAGAAATATTTTAGCTAACAAATACAAATATCTAAACTCAACACTGGGAAATATTTAACAAATTTTGATCTATAGGTGGAAAATGGCACCCACAAGATCGAAGATAGTTTCCTGCAAATATACTACTGTCTAAGTTACTGTGTTTGTGACAGTGAATAAATTTTAGATAATTTGCTGTCATAAACATAGTAAAATAGATAGTATGTAATTACCGTGATACTTATTAAATTTAACTGCTTTATCAAAAGCATAAAGTCTGATCTACTCTGCCATGTGTAGGTTTAAAAGGTTGCTAACAGGAAAATTAGTCTGTCCATTTGTAAATGAACTTAAATTAAAATTATATGTAAAAGGTCTTTTAAAATCAAAGTAATCTGCATCCATCTTTATGCAAATTGTATTAAAAACATTGTATAAAAGATTTTTTAAAATTTATCTAACACTATTA
Source organism: Tegillarca granosa (assembly GCA_029721355.1). Lineage (NCBI taxonomy): Eukaryota > Metazoa > Mollusca > Bivalvia > Arcoida > Arcidae > Tegillarca > Tegillarca granosa. Next base: position 37,947,353 of record CM056598.1, on the reverse strand, counting down.
TACACACATGTACACTGGATGAGATTTGCCAGCAATCTATCATAACATAAGATAGTTTTATTTATAAAAACAATCCGATTAATAATTTTTAATTATGTTCAACATTTACAGACACAAAATCACACCAAGTGTTTTCTCAAGAGACCAGCTCTTTTATTAATGAAGCATTACAAATGCTTTTTCATATACTAGTACTTAATAACAACAACATTATTTCTTCTAGACAAGGGGCAACAACTCTTAATTAATTCAACAAAATAACAAATATTTCAGCCTTTCGGTAATTATGAAAGTTTTATATCCTTGACTTGCATACTAAGTTTTATTTTTATACTTTGCTGATATAATAGCACCTGCATCATTAAATGGATTTTTTTTTTTTTTTTTTTTTTTTTTTTTTTGCATAGTCTACAAATAACCTAACTATGTATGTATAATGAGGTCAGGTAACAACCTATTTATCTTAAAAGGCATATCAAAAATTGTTCCTCAAAAATTTAGTATTATTTTAAGAGATTTGACTGATATGACCGTACATCATATGTGCATATTTCCTGTAGATTTTCTGGAAAAAAAAAAAACAATGACATACAGCAATACAGTACAAGTGTTAACCAGCCCTATTGCATGCAGTTGGAAAAAAAAAACATTGGTTAAAAAAAGACAGTAATATATGTGCATTGCTATTTAAATGATTTTGCTATTATAGTAACAAGTAACATCAGTCATTTTTTATTCTGGGTGGAGATACTGGAAATAAACATTAATTCATAACCAAATAAGTGCACTTATGTATGTCATTTCAAATATCCAAGTGGTTTCAGAAGAGAATAGAAAGTTACTGAGGGACATTATAAAAAGGTTTTAATTTGATTATAATTTTAAACAGGATTACAAAGAAGCTTACAAAATTGTGAATTATCAAAGATTCAAACTTATAAAAACAGTATTAATAAACAGTAATCTATTTGCCATCAAAATACAACAATCACAGGAGGAATATCAGAAACAACCTCAATTACTATTTATAAAGTATAAATTATGTAAAAATAAAAAATGTTTTATACAACCAGAAACTTTCAAGATTAAAACTCATGTTATAAATGTTCCTTGACTCTTTTTTTTCAAAATACAATCTTAAATAGATTTCAGAGTTCTCCTTTGACTTTATTTTTCACTACAAACCTTTTGCTTTACTCTAAAAATCTCCTCAAGTTTCTATTTTTGACAAACAAATTTTGGATGGAGTGATTTTACTTTCTGCTTTCTTGATAATCCCACTCTGACTGGTTTGTGGCAAGTTTGCAAAGGAGGAATAGTAAAAGATTTATCCTCATCTAAAAAAGAAACAAAATCATAGGCAAATTGACTTTTATTGTTTTCAATTAAAAGCATATATGAGCACTGAATTCATAAATGCACTACATCGTTAATCAGATGGTAGGCTTTTTGTGGTGGTTCTGATCCATCAATAACTTTAGAACCTTATTTAAACATAAAATATTATCTAAACAATTATGTAATTACCTATATCCTGCAATGGGACATTAGATTCCAGTTCTATTGATGGGGTGTATTTCCATTTGAAGCACTGCTTTTTAATACCATTATCTTCAGATGCTAAACATTAATATAAATAAAACATACATTGTGTTTGTTTTTTTTTATTTTTATCATATGGTGCAAAGCAAGTGAAATTTAAAATAATAATAATAATAATAATAATAATAATAATATTAAAAAAAAAAGAAAAAAGAAACAGAAAGTGCAATAAGACTGATTTTAAACTGGCATTTAATTCATGTTTTTCATTTATACTTCAATTAAATTCATATATAACTAAGCAAATACTATGTTAAATCATACATCATGGAAGCATGCAGAACAGCTGTTTCAGCAAATTGATTGAAAATTTCATCAATCTTAGCAAATTTCCTAAAAGATTGATCAACAAAACATTGCCATGAAAGATGTAAAATGTTCTACTATCTACTTCTATAATTTCAAATTCTGACAAAATCAGTTAAAAATTGCATAAAAATGACTTTTTTCACATTTTATTTTAAGTATCTATAGTAATTATGACCATTGTGGAAGCTGGGTAGGGTTTCCTGATAAAAAATTTTTAGTGTAACTCAATTAGGCACCTTCCACACTAAATTGGGTTCCAATTGGTCCAGTGGTTAAAGAGGAGAAAATTAAAGTTTACATATTGGTAGAAGGAGAGATTGATGCAAACATACTTGGCTATGCCATCAGCTCAACTGGCTATGGCCAGTTAATCTAAAAGTTATTTCTTATTTAAAATAATAATAAACAATGTAGCAAATATCAAATTTGATCATTATTCTTGTTATATGAATTTTCTCACATGCCTACTTGTATCTGTTTAAGAATATTTCAACAGATTTCTAAATGTTTGATTTGAGACTGATTTTAGATAGATAAAACATCGTAAACCAAGTTTCCTTGACCTGATTATCATAGAGAGAGAGAGAGAGAGAGAGAGAGAGAGAGAGAGAGAGAGAGAGAGAGAGAGAGAGAGAGAGAGAGAGAGAGAGTGAAATAATCTAGACATAAAAGCTTTCATTTATATATTTATGTATTACCTTTCTGCTGCATGTAATTCTGATCATAAAAAGTATCATGTTCTCCAATGTCTGTATCTATAATCTCTGTAGAATTTTCCTCTTCAGGGACAGCTTGGTCCATACTCCTTGTAGAAAATTCACCTGACAAATGACAATCAATAATGTCATATTTCTGCAGCTTACAAGGTGATTGATAATCCTCCTCACTGATGACTGGTGTATCTAACATGTCTTGGAATTGTAAATCGTTACCAACCATTACGACTGTTGTTTCATTAGTGCTTTTAACAGATAACTGAGATGAATGGAATTCAGATGCTGGTACAAAACCATAATTGTCTACCATTTCTTCATTATCAATCTGTTTAATAGTAGAAACTCTTTCTGATTTTAGGTTTGACTGTAAAGGTCCATTTTGGACAGATGTTAAACTTCTCTCAAAAGTAACTGTTTTAAAATTCCTTTCTTTTAGTTCATCTTGTTCATTATCATGAATATCTTGCTTCATGTCAGTATTTTTTGTTCCAATTTTAGAATTGGTACTTAAAATTTGGTGTTCTTCCAGAACATCTGGTTTAATACATTTAGCTGTGGTTTCTTTATCTGTCAAATTTAATTTCTTTTCTCTTAAATTAGAATTAGCCATATGGATGTCTCTTTTTAATGATCCATTTAAATGTTTACTTCCTAATTCAATATTTCCATGATTACTTGTACTAAAAGATAAAAGATCTAAAGATGTACTGTTACAACTCTGAATTTCAACAAGCCCCTTTTCACAATGACTAATTTCTTCTGTAACTTCCTGTTCTGTTTTTACACTGGTAGATTGACTATTAGTGTTGTTTTCATTGCCATGGTTTCCACTGCATGTTTTTTCTAAATTATTTAACACACTCACCTTGGAATTTGGTTGTTCTGATGCTTCTGGATAGCTAAACAGATATTTTCCTTCTTGTATCTTCTTATCTGCAAATTTCTCCCCATGTCTACAAGTACTTTCACTTTTTGCAAATTTAATGTCTGAATCAAATCCATGATTACAGTTCTCTTTAGTGATACAACTACAAGTAAGGTCTGTACTTTTGTTACAAGAACTTTTATAAATGCTTATTTTTTCATGTTGTTTCACTGTTGATTTATTTTCATTAACTTCATTTATTTTGTCATCAACATTCCTATTAGACTGTGTTTCTCCTTCTTCTAAACTTGAATGATATGAATTGGTTATTACTGATATCTGTGAATCCATTAATGCTGAGTCAGCACACAGAGCTATTTCTGGTTCTTGTATTAAGTGATCAATACTACAGGATGCAGTATTGAAATCATCCATCAATCCTTTTTCATGATTACCTTCACAACATGACAAATCCAGTTGCTTCACATTTGATTTTTCACTGAAAATATTTAAGTCATCACCTACTTTGTATTCCTGTGTTTTAGAAATAATTACTTGGGAATCTAACCATTCTTTTTCTCCATTATCTGTAATTTTTTTGTTGCTTTCTTTTCCTATGCTTAGATCATTATGAAGCCAGAATTTTGTATCTAATGACACTTGACAACACTTATCAACAAGTTCATTCAGTATATCTCTCACTTCATTATGTATAACTTTATCACTTTCTATACCAATATCACTTACAGAAACTGAATCACTCAGACCAATTTTAGTACAAATAACTTCTGATTCATTCACTGAGAAATCAAATTCTCTTATTACACCATTTTCCTTCTTCAATTTTGCTTCTAATGAAGTTTTTAAGGCATTTTCTTTTTTGCTTGCCAATTTTGGTGTCATACAAATGTTTTCGTGGTCTTGGATTAGCTTTCCCCAGTTGGAATTGCAGTTTAATAAAACCAAAGACTTATCCCTAACATTTATATTTTTAGATGATTCTGTACCTTCAGTAAAATTTTGTTTGTTTTGACTCAAAGTTTCAAAACAATTTGGCTGAACATTGTTAGATTTTACCAGTAATTCCTCAGAATTTTCATAATCCATTAAATCTGTAGTGCTTTGAGTGGTGCATTCACTTAACTCAACATATTCATGTAAAACAGTTAAAGGAGATGCAAAGTGGACCATAACCTCATTCTGAGGTCTTTCTGGTAATTTCTTTTTAATGTTATTTTCAGGAGAATTACAGATGCAATTTTTTAAACTGATTTCATCTACTGAAGTAAAAGTAAAACAAGGTGTTTTCAAATCATTGTTATCAATGATATCCTCAGGTACACTAACACATTCAGAAACAATATTTTTATTCAAAAATTCCATTTCATTATGTGCATTCAATGGAACAATTTGCAGTAGGCCCAAGTTCTTCAAGAGTTTGATTGCTTGTCATTATGAATACAGTTTGAATCAATTACAACATTTTCTAGACCATTTTGTAATACTTTTTTTGATGTCTACAAAAAATTTGTCCTCTTTTTGTTGTTGATATCTACAAAAATCAATGTCATTTGATATTTTTTCTAATAATGAAGATGTGTCATTATTGCCATTTTCTTCAGATTTATTACTACTATTGTTGTCAAAGACATTAATGTCTACATCTACCGTTATATCATTTTGTATTTTGTCCTTAAAATCTGATGTTTTAAGTACTGATGGTCTTTCATTTTTAATTTTTGTCATTAAACTACATGTATAACATTTTTCTTTAATAGTTATATTTCAGATGTTTCCTCTGTAGCTGGGGCTGAAATGGCATTCAGTTTTTGTTCACTTGATATATTGTCCTTAGATGTTAAACATACAGTGCAATTTTTAGTCATTCTCTAGTTCATACTGTAGTTTTACCATTCAACACTACAAAAACAATAAATCTGTTTGGATCTGAAAATTCAAAAAAAAAAAAAATAAATAAAAAAAAAAAAAAAAAAGGAAAACAAATTAGTCGACTATATTTGCAACATTAACAGAATGCTCTACCAGTTTTGCTAACTGGCCTCTGAATTTGTCGGGTAAGATTATTTTTTTCATTGTAACACAAGAACTGGAAAGAGTCTTATTTCATGCAAGGGAGACTACTCTTTGATTGCAGTGTAAGCAGAAACCATACATGTATTCAAAGTGAAAATGTTGAATCTTTGAATAATAATTAAAATAAGTTCGTACTGAATGAAGAACCTTGTGACTTCAAGTTAAATCTTTGCAAATTTGAACATAGTTCCTTGTAATTTGCATTTTCTGTAGAAGGTGAAATGTTCATAAACAGTCTGTTAGTGACATTAACATGACATCTTTAATTATAAAACATAAAATTCATTGATGTCATTAGAATTATCCTAGTTTTGACTCAAATTTAACATAAAGATTTATATTTTTCATACCAGTTTGGGTGCCAATCAAGGCCATTAACATATATATATACCAGTATACAATACTTGAAATAGTTTTAGACTACATGTATTATAAATGTATTTGTCTGGGGACATGGGGACTGTTTATTATCATAATAATCATACAGTTTATTTTATATATGGTTCATGACATTTATTTATGAAACTCATTACAAGATAATGATAATGTCTCAAACAGGGCTAGACAAGAATTTCCAGTAATATTACCTTTTCTGTTGGATTTACAGTTAATTGTAGAATTCTCTGTCTTATACACTTCTTGTGAATTGGGGCTGAGGGATTAAGGATTCAGCCTTTAAACTCAAAGCATCTCACCACAATGGTTTCCACCCTGGTCAACCTCAAGTGAGACAGGTTTTTCATTGTCATAAACACTTACTGGTTGACTCAGTATCAGGATAAAGGACTGAGTAGTCCATGAAATACATTGTAGGCAAGTGAAATAGCACTTTGCAGTTCCCAATGCGTATGCACACTAACTACCATACAGATCAGAAACACTTGCATACTAACACACCAAAAAAACTTGTGTTAAGATTAATCCTTGAGAAGAATAAAAAATTGTCTCTTCATGAATAGCTGGAAAAATGCTGATGTGACATAATACAACATTCAACAAGCAACCAACTTGGAATTTCATTGTGATTGTAAATGATAGAAAGGACAAACTATAGAATAAAATTTGAAATTTAAAATTTAAAAGACTAAGATATTTATAATAATTTTATAATTCATAGACTAGATGCTCTTGTGGTATATCCAGAGCTGTTCTTTTGAAATCTTATTATTTTAATAAATGATTTTCATCTACTACCTACTGAGGTCTCATAAGGTTAAAAAAGTCAGGACTTTTATTTGAGAATTAAAGGGTACCTGTACCAATTTCAGTTTTGACATATTTTATTTGTCGTTCTTAAATATGGCTGTAGCAAAAATTCCCTAAAATTCCATTCCATAATAAGGTAGACATTGGTGATTTTTCTAATACATCTCTAGAAATTCAAATCAAAAAGGTCGATATTGAGGCTCCCGTGTTGTGATATCATACCAGTAACATACCTCCACAGAATATTATTTACCAACTACTAAAATAAGTCAAACACGAAGTCGTAGTTTGACTTTCTATGATTATTTTACAGGAAAACTATTTAATGAAGTGGAATTAACATCCGTTTGACATGTACTGATAATTCAGATTATTATTAATCCTTTTGTTTATTAGACACATTCCTTAGATTCAGACCCACACCTGTAATTAACAGGATGTCACTTATAATTTGCAATATTGATTTGCATGTTGATAAAGTTATCTTAAGACCTGTAATATACAATTATATATTTACAGTTCGAGTTAAGTAAAATAATTTTATTTGGTAAACATTATTTGTCATATACATTATAAAGATTTCACTCCATATTTAAATTTTAAAAAGTAAGAAATGGAAATTTTTCCTTAGTGTTCATGTCAATAATAATAATAATAATAATAATAATAATAATAATAAAATAAAACTTTTATGCAAAATTGAAAATTAAAAATTGAAGACCAGAATTTGAAACATGTTTATTAATCTACTTATCGCATTTGATTTTATTGGATTTTACTTTTCACTTTTCCTTTGGCATACATTTAGCTATGATATTTTTAAATTCTTTATTCTATGTATATATATAAAAATCCATAAAATTATTATTATTATTATTAGCTCGTTTTTTGTTTTTTTTTAATGTGGTCTCATTCTAAAATCTGTGTCATTTCATTTTAAACAATTATAATATATTTGGCGTAAAATAATTTGAGCTTGAATATCTTGTTTTTGTTTTTTGTTTTTAATTACCCCAGCATTAATTAGTCATCAGACAGTTGAAAAGAACTATGTTACAAACTTTGTGTCAAAATCTTTCAAATGCAGTCACAATTCCCAAGTAGGTCGGGACTCGACTCAATATTTACATCCGATTCGTCCGTTTCTGGTTCGAATAAATGATGTTTATACTCCAAATTCATTACTTATAAGATTGTCTACTGCTTCCCCAAATAATGACGAACTATTTGACATAAATAGGTACATGTCATAGTCGTTACTTTCTTCTACATATGTCAATATATCATCATTGTTACTACTGTCTATTATGTTAGACACTACTTCTTATACTGCAATGACATCACACGTTTATAACTCAAAACGAGACATTTCACTTTGCGATAAAGAGAAAGTTACAAAATGTGGATTTCAAACTGCTATAACTTTTTTATTTTGTCACCAATTTTGATGTGGTTTTCAATATTGTTATATTTAAATAATATATAAAACAATTGTGACAAAAACATTTTTGGTTACAGGTACCCTTTAAGTGTTGTGAAATGTTATAATACACTGTTGAATGGAGTACATACATGTTTAAATTTCTTATTTCTCCTTTTTTATTTATTTTTTTTTATACATTTTTAAATCCATTCAATAAGCTTGCCTCTGCTTTGTTCTTAAAGTTTGCACTGAACCTGTTTCTTGTTTATATTACAGATGTTTGAATCAAGATATTTAAATTAAAGATGGTAAAGGTCTGGTCCAAACACTTTATTCTTTGTATTGCTGTTAAAGAGAGAAAACTCTATTAAAACTCTTGCAAATTATGATGAAAGAACAGATCTAACCGACTTTATTTAGTGTGTAGAAGCTGGATGGGTTTAGGCATATGTACCAGAAGATACTGATCTTTTCTTTTTTTTTATTTTTTTTTATTTTTTTTTTTTTGTATTTGGCAATACAGACAGAGCAACTGAAAAATCTCACAATAAACAAATAAATATAAGCATACAGGAAAAAAGAAAAAAAGAAAAATCTTATGAATGGGCATCAGATAAATTTTTAAAAATGGTGCCTAGTGTTGTGGTTCAAGTATTTTTAGTAAGACATACCTGTATAAGTGTTTTCACAAGTAGTCACTGAGGAGAGATTTCCATCAAACCATGGTTTGGTGCTCATAATTTCATTGTGTTCATTACAGTGTATATACAATAGAACTTGAATATTAAATTTTCAAATACACCATGGAAGACTTCAAATCATAAATATGAACAATTTTGAATACAGATATTTCTTTCCCAGCCTTTCATGTTTATAAGTACTGAGAAAAAAATCTACAAACGCTTCATACAAGAGATAAGTGTACATTAGAAGTACATGAAAAAAAAAGCCATTCTGAAAGCAATTAAGTTTTCTCTAAGAGGGGTCTGTAAAGGAAGTAAGCAACCTGTTGCTACTACAGAGAACACTTATGTTATATGTACAATATATAAGTGTTTTGTTTTTAAAATACACAGTATTTCAAGGAAATTAACATGTATTGAAAACTGAAGCAACTATAGATTATTTTTTACCCTTCAAAAAAGCAAAGAACAGAATGGAAAGATAATTTCAAGTTACAAATACAATGTAATTTATAAATCAAAATCTGTATCTTCTTCTTTGATACAGTGATATTAAAGATCAAAACCAAATGAGTTCTCTTCACTTTGATTGGGTGTAAAACAATAGTTAAGTTTTCATACCAGATTACTAAACTCAGCAGGGCAACATCAGACAGTATTGAGTTATTGAGTCTGTAACTGTGTAGTTTTGAATGCATCAGTTGATGTGGCTTCAATAATTGACTGAATTAGCTGTGTCAATTTGACTTATTCTTGGGTAAAGTGATCATAGATAAAAAAAACTACAAGACTTTTCAAAACAATGATAAATCTCGAAATAAAACTTAAGGAAATGTGTGTAAGAAAGATATGTCACCAGCAGACAGTTATTTAGAATGAACCAATACATCATATAACAAAATGGTAAGGATTAATATGTCATTACTGGTATATAGGAAATATGTGTCAAAAATGAAAATCCTGGCTTAACAAACTTCAAAACATAGTTAAAAAAGATCTATGGCAAATGTTGAAGTTGCAGACAGACAGATCAATGTAACTAGAAGGCTAAAACCAATATGACCAAATAAGTAAATATTTGTATATTAGAAGTATCAAAATAAATGCTAGACATGGCAAAGGTGGAGATATTTGCAGAATTCTCTTACATATGTTTTTGTTAGTTATAGAGTGCATTTGTGATTTATTAAAAGATATATGGTGCCAGCAAAGTTCATATAGAGTTAGAGGGAGTCTTAAATCTGATATGAATATCGCATAATGAGCAAGTAGGGCTCTATAACATATGTATATCTGAACACTTCACATAAAAAACTAAATTTAGATGAAGTTTAAAATGTGTCAACAAATTATTGAAAATCAATTTGAGCATAATATTACTGTAACTGTGCTGAAAAAAAAAACATTTTCAATTATTTACAAATGATGTTTTCATCCATTTACTCCATCATTAATGCCATGGAAAGAAAAAGAGAAAACAGTTCAAAGTTTCAGAACAAAAATTTAAACAAGAGGCCCAAGATGGCCCTAATTTGCTCATCTGAGTTTAAATGTAACTGGTATGTCTTGATGTACCTGGTAAGTCATAACATGTTGCCTCAATAGAAGTGGTTTCAGAGAACATTATTTTTACTGTTTTGGTTTTTAGTTATATAGGTCACTGTGTCCTACTTTTGGTTACCACAGCAACCAGACAAACAAATGTGAATGGCAATGGTCTATAGATGCTATTGACTAATATGAATGAAATTGACCAGAAGTGTCTGAGAAGAAGTCTTTTGATGGATGGATGGATGGCAGAGTGCCTATCCATAACAAAAGCTCACATGAGCAATTTTCAGATCAGGATTTAAGACTTTACAGATTTGACACATTAATTAAAATATTTAAAAGTCAACTGCAAATTATTTAAAAAAAATTTGTTCAATTAGTTTAAATTATGTCACATGACAGTGATTTTGTAAAACAAAGAAAAATATTTCGAGGTTTTAGCTACCGGTATATCTACTATCAGTATCACATGTATTTCACACTAAACAGTAAAAATTCATAAAATCTCTTCCATGCACCATTGTAAGTCATAAAATTCAGAAATTAAAAAAAAAAAAAAAAAAAAAAAAAAAAAAAAAAAAAAAAAAAAAAAAAAAGGTGGCCTCACTGAGATTTGAACCCTCAGTGACCCTTGGGTTGCTAGAATTGAAAATGAAAAAGGTCGAAAAAAGTGACTCATATTTTACAGAATTTATGAAAATAGTCAAACATATGTTTCTTCACATAAGAAAAATGATGTTTGGAAAAAGAATTCACCTAAATTTATTCATTATTGTAATTTTGGTAAAAAAGTATGATTTACAATGTGTAAAAAATAAACGCAAAAACAGTGTAACCTAATTTTTCACAAAAATTATTGAAATTCACAAACTGCATATATAAGATGCTTCAGATGCCAAATATCACATTTGATTTTATCTCAGTGAAGTGGTTTTGGAGAAGAAGATTTTTTTAGTTTCAACTATGTAGGTCAATGTGACCTACATTTGGTAGCTATGGCAACCAAAAACACAAATCTTAAAGGCAATGCTCTATAGATGCTTTGACCAAATTTTAACAAAATGTGACCAGAAGTTTCTGAGAAGAAGTCGTTTGAAGCAATTGTTAATGGATGGATGAACGATGGATGACAGAGGGTCTGCCTCTATTGATACCAATAGCTCACATGAGCACTTTGTGCTCAGGTGAGCTAAAAAAGGTAATCTCCAAAGACAATTGCTCCTCTTTTGCATGTATAAATGTGTTAGCAATAATTTATGCATTTTTTGTAGTCTCTTTATAAATTTCTAAGGTACATTGTACATATGCCATTTTTCCACAATGGCAATAGACAAGATCAAAACTCTTCTGCAATTAGGGTTCTCCAGTGTACTAAATGGTACCCTATGTCGTTTGTAATAATTTCAATTGGATTTGGAACAGAAAATTACATTTTTACACAATTTTTGATATTTGTATTAAACATAAACATTTTATCAATGTTCCATGCATAAATTATGATGTGTGATTTCCTGACATGCAGGCACATCCTATTATTTTCTTTCTTTCTTTTTTTCTTTTATTATGTGTGTCAATTCAGAGTCATATACATCTGCTTTTATTTGGACAAAGATTCATATCAAATGGTAGTTGTAAACAATAAATATCAAAACTTTTTCTTTAGGACAGACTAATGCAAAAAAAAAAACAAAAAAACAATTATGTCCTATATTTTCATTTATGTGTAATAAACCACAATACCGGTAGTTACATGTATTTATATGTTGTTTAGTGCTCTTTCATTATTCATGTTTTAAATTCTTACACCTTTGGATATTTGGTGACATATTGCAATGCCAATGAAAAGTTAAAACTGAAATTGTCAAAGTATTATGTAATGTTATGGCATAAATCAATTTTATGATGCTTAAAAAAATTAAAAAGCCAATTTCACTATTTTCAATATGTCTGTTTTTCCCAACCCTAAAAAGGCATTTATAATTCTACCTATAAAAGTTTAATAAACAACAATGTATCATCTGCCAAACTGCCTCTCATACAAAGGTCTACAAACATCAGAAATTTCAGCAGAACTAAAAATGGCAAATTTGCTAAATTTGCCCTTTCTTTAGAATTAATATTTTTAAGTTCTCTGTAAGGTGTATTCACTCTAAAATGTGTGGTATAGTGTTATGTAACTTTCAAGCATTCAGTTAGTTTTCACCTAGGCTAAAATATAGAACAATTTTGTGCCAATTCAGTTTTCTGTAAATGGCAACCTCAAAATATTTGGCAACAAAAATGCACGAGTTAATATCAGAAAAAAACGTACACCTCACACAATATCCCTTATGTCTTGTAAGCTAGTTTATATCACTATTTTACTTAAAACTTAATACATTATTTTACCCTAATTTCTTTATTATACCTTCACATAATAAAATCAAACTTCTGTTTGAGATCAATGCAAAAAATATTTTGAAAATTACTGCTTACTACATTAGAAATTGTATAGTAATAAGAAATACCAAAATCTGTTCATTAGAATAAACAATTCCCTTATTGTTACTGCCTTGCAGCCTACAGACTCACTACATTTTTTGTGTATATTGTTTGAAGAGTTTGTATATTTTTGTAGTTTTCTCATCTTTCCTTGTAAAGATTGTCATTTTATGTTTAATTAGATCGGCATTTTATGTTTGGAAAGACTTCCTTTTGTACCCTCTTCTAAAATATTAGTTTCAACTAAATTGGTATAAAAATCATAAATTCATGCCATTTTGAACGTTTCTGTAAAAAATAATTTTTTCAAAATTTTACACTGAATTTAATGATTGGGGGTACAGAAGGAAGTATTACCTTATGTTTAATTAGATTGCCTTGATCAATTATTGTAACTGTATCCGTGCAATAAATAAATAAAATATATAATGGATGGAAAATAACGATCTTGATTACTGACGTTATCTTTTAGAGATTTTTTATTAATTTTCCCTTTATCAGTTTTGGTGCATGATATGGAGGATATAGGATTCCAATTCTTTTTTTTTTTTTTTTTTTTGCAATTTTGTAGATCTAATATTTTTGTCATATTATTATTGCTATATCTGTCAGATTTATTTGTAACATTAGTAATTTATTTGTGTTTATGTAATATAAATTTGCAACATCTGATACGTGTACAAAAAAAAAAAAAAAAAAAAAAAAAAAAAAAAAAAAAACTCCCGCGCTGAGTATAACGGGGTTCATGGGTCATGCTGATATTTTTTTACCTATTCTATGATGTGCAGATTTTTCTTCTTAAAATTTTCAAAACATATACGCCGAAATTTAATGAATAATCATAGTTTTCTCCACCCAGCATGCTTATTCTTCTCCAGGTCAAGTTTCGTCTGCTAATGTCTGCACGCGAGCACGTGGTTTTTTGTTGACATTTTCGAGATCTCGGAACAAATCTCGTGATAAAATGATATAAATTGAATTTTATAATTATATATGTGGGCAATATAAGTTCAAAAGATACTATTTCGATGATTATGATATAAAAGTTTATAATTATATTTCACTCTGGAAAAAGAGAAAGTGAACCAAATTAATGGCATTTCCATATATGGAAGTATCCGCATGACCCGGAAATAAAGTTGTTAACGGGGAGAACCAGGAACTGGATGCATCAAGTCTAGAAGAAATAACAATTAGACAAGATAAAACAATTCCAAAGTGTAAGTGTTACAGTGTAAGCGGTTTAATGATTTTAATATTGAATTTGAGATTGCATACTTTTTATTCATGACGTGTATTTTATTTTACTTCCTGATGGGGTGAAAAATAAACATGACATTTCTGATAAACACACTACTGTAGCTATGCAGGTATATATGTAAACTACAACTTCAATTTATAGACTTTTGATGTGTCAAAAATTCGTGTTCTTTCATAAATTGGGTGTTTTGTTTCAGAAGGTATTTTCAGATTTTCAGAAACTACTAGGTCACTTTGATAATGTGAAAGTTTTTTTTTTATTAAATTTATATGAGAATTACCCTATTAACTTGAATTTAGTATTTTTCACTTACACTAGCCTAGTGGTAACAGGAAATTGCTATACACATATGCAACTACCAACAAAATCTATGCACAGAGTTAAATGTTATCTGTTGGCATTTTAAATGTTGGAAGTCTGTAGAATGGCGGAACCTTGTCCTCATCATAAGTAATGTATTATCACCAAGTCCATCACATTTCCTCCTGTCGCCAATATTCATGGTACTAACAGTTTGTTGCTAAATTTAATGGTTAATCGTAAGTAAATAGTAAAAAAGTCAATCCCGTTTTACATTTCTTGCACTTTACTTTTAAATGAAGAAAAATTTAGTTGTTTTTCATTTGAATATCCCGGAGACATTGTTTGTAAACAAAACCCTCTCGGCAGACACCATTTTGAAAAAAATGTGACCAAATTCGTGGGAAGTCTCTCGGATCACAAGATTTCTCCTGGTTAGGGCTTACGCAGACCCCATTTTTAAAAAAATGTGACCAAATTCGTGGGAAGTCTCTCGGATCACAAGATTTGCCCTGGTTAGGGCTTACAACATTCATTGTTTCAAAAATTATATTTTCAATAGTCTAGTTTAGATTAACAATGCAAATTTTTGGATTATTATTGATTACACAATTATTACAAGGATTAAAAATGATTAGGCATTTCCGGTATGACATGCAGAATTCACGTCATTTTACATCATATTATATAGTGAAAAATGCATGAAAGAGACACACGATTTTGATGACACTCAAAACAAGTATTACTTGACACAAAAGTTTCAGATGTTGATCGGGTAAATAGGCCAGACTCTCTTCTTCCAGACGACATAGTTTACATTGTTATTTACTATACTTGTGATTAAAAATAAAGATATAACTTCAAGAATAATTTGGCAATAGTGAAATCTGTCAAAAAATAAAACTTTGATATTTTTATATTTTCTTGCCAGTTTAGGACATATTTAAAAATTTTCTTACTAAGTATGGAAAGTTTAACCTTTTGGGCGCCTATTTGACTTTGAGTATGTGTAGTGATGTTATTCTTATAAATGATATCCGGTGTAAACAAACTGCCACGAATTTGACCCTACCACGAATTTAGGCGTCTCAAGGATACTTATGTAAACATTGTCACGTTTGAGATTTAAAATTGCAGTAGGGGCACAATCTACAGAAATATGGTATATGCAGTAATCATTAAAGTATAATAATAAGCTTTATATACAGCTACTGTGATGGTAGTGCTGAGTAATTTTTCTCTGTTTTAAGGTGTTTTGATATAATATCAATATCAGTTTACAAACGAAACATTAGTAAAGTAATTTTGAAAGACTTTATTAAAGTCAAATTATTAATTAATTCGCAATTTAAATTAGAGCTAGCTTTTTAATACAATGTATTTCCAACCAAGTAGTTGTTTACGAAAAAATAAATAATTGATAAAAACCTCAGTGTTATTGGATTGCCTACTACTTTTAAAGAATGTCTCTCTTTTTTAAATTTAATAAAATCCCTATTATATTTATTTTTGTTTTTGATAATTAAATCAATATACAAATCAGTATACTGTTGGTTGTGGGCACTAGTGGAAGTCTGAGAAGTTATTTTGAACATATTCTGATAATTTTTTTTAATGAAAATGCTTTTACTTAATTTTGGTTAATAAATTGTGGATAAAATCACTACCCCTCTAAAAATAAATAAATAAATAAAACCTATTAATTTAACTGAATTTTTCAAATTTTTGTTAGAATTGTTAGGCGATGGATTTATTTTCATTTTTAAACAGAAAATCACTTAATAAATTAGTCAGTAAAAATGAAGGGATGTAGTCATATATAAAGATAATAAATCTTGAGTTTCTTGATATTTTTATAAAGTGTCCAGAAAGTTTTTCCTTTTTGTAAGTATTACTTTTAAAATTAATAAACTGCCATTTTTTCAATCTGCAAATTATAGAATTTACTGCTTAACTGTATCATTATTTTGATGAAAATTGAGGGCTGAAATCAGTTAAATTTTTTGCCAAAATCTTTCCCACACCACCTCAATTTTCTTTGAAACAAATGAAAGCAAATTGAAAACCCAAATCTTGCATGTCAGTTGGTTTAAGTAAATAAATGCTATAAAATGAAGCATAATTTATGGTAAATACTGTAATATATGCAGTATAAAATAATAAAAATTGATGTTATCGGTAATTTTAAAACATGATATTATGGTAGCTATGGACCTATATGCTTTATAATTAATTATTTCCATAAAATTAGGGCTTTTATATGAAAAAGGTTTACCAGTATTATTTAAACTATTGGTTGAAACACATAGCTGAGTATGTATGTTCAAATTTCATTGAATCTCCTGAAATTGGAATCAAACTTTTAAATGCTTCCATGGTGTGGTGTTTCACACTCAAGTCAAAGTCTCACTTTTATTGAGGCGGTTAGTTCAGGGAAGATGAAAAAAACAAAAGTGCCTGGAGAAAACCACATACTGATACAGGCACTGTGATAAAAAGACCTGAGCTTGGACCATTCTGCCACCAAGGCCCCACACAGAGTCAGCATAATGGGTATAAATTATTCACATGTTCAAATAAGGCAGTGTATGTTTCTATAAGTCTTTTTCATTATGCCAAACATTTAAGTTGATAAAGCTGTCTCTTAATGAGTCAAATTTTGTCTGACTAAATGAATTCCAGATGGGACTTAACAAAGAACCTGTTTTATTGAATTAAATTTTGCACCTTAAGAACCTGCCAACATTTTATTTTCAGTAATTATGTAACTTGATATAACTACATTTATAATGAGATGATCTCAGACCAAATATCAAAAGATGGGCAACGGTATTAATCTACAAAATTAAATGTGTATTAAAATACTATTTAGGAAAATCTTTGATTGGAAAAAGAGGTCAGCTTTTTTAGGGTCAGTATATTATATGAAGATTGTATATAAGAAATTTGCCTATATTACACCTGAGACTTTATATAAGAAATACACGTGTATTACATACACATACAAAAATGCTACGGTAATGCCCCTGTATTACACATTACGATTGTGCTAGGGTTATGCCCCTGTATTACACATTTAGATTGTGCTAGGGTAATGCCCCTGTATTACACATTAAGATTGTGCAAGGGTAATGCCCCTGTATTACACATTAAGATTGTGCTAGGGTAATGCCCCTGTATTACACATTAAGATTGTGCTAGGGTAATGCACCTGTATTACACCTGAGACTTTCTGCTCAGGAAATACACCTATATTACACAAAGATTGTGCTAGGGTAATGCACCTGTATTACACCTACAGTTTCTGCTCAGGAAATACACCTATATTACACAAAGATTGTGCTAGGGTAATGCACCTGTATCACACCTAGAGTTTCTTCTCGAGAAATACACCTGTATTACACATGAGGCTGTGTTAAGATAATACACCTGTATTACACCTAGAATTTGTGCTCAGGAAATATACTGTATTACATGTAGAGGTTTTTAAGTACAAATAAATGTGCAGTATATATATTACTGATATATAACATGGCCATAAAAGTTGATTTTGGTTGACTGTTAAATTTGGCAATTGGAATATAAATGTGTAACTCAATTTCAAAATGCTCGAATTAGATGGACCTATGTTCACAATATGATAGCTTATTTTGTAGAACACTTGCTTTGTAAGTTGAGATTGTCTCTAGTTTGACCCATAATTATTCTTTTCGTGTATTTATCTCCTAATCTTACTGATAGCATGGCTTATTGGAGGGAAGCATTTGAAATTACTAATCTCTCTAAAACTACAATACAATTTCATTGAAAATAGTTATAATGTTAGGTTAATGGACCTTGTGTAGCATCAAAGATGGCCACCATAAATATTTAAAAAAGAAAAAAGACAAAAAAAAAAGGAATCATGGCCGATCAAGCTTTATTGATTCACAACTATTTAAAAGATTATACTTGAGGGTTCTTAAAACTCTTTATGGACTAAAACAATTTTCCAATACGAAACATTCAAATACCATTATTTTATTGATTGACAGACTTAATAGCCAGATATTACCAATCAGAACACCATTATTACACATATGTTTGTCCATACATGGTTAGGTAGTTGTCGTATAAGAAAGAAATCTTAAACAGGAAGTAAAACGATATCTCACTTTGGACTTTTCAGTGGATTTTCTGTGAAGTTTATCTTTAAAATAAAGATTTAAACATATAATTATTTAACCTCTGGTTTATCATTTAAACAGAGAACAATATCTAGGAAGTATTTTAACAAATTTTAAAGTTGTTCATTTCCTGTAAGATATAATGGAAAAATTATCTTTGTACAAATTGGAATCCATAATTCACCTGGTATATGTGTTTTAATATGTCTAACTTTGTTTTATTGCTTATTGTGTTAGTATTTTATTGAAAGCACATTTTAAATACAGGTTTTGGATGAAAAATTGCATATTATAAAATTGTGTTTCTTTGGTGGGTAAGACATAACTGAATTGAGAGTTTAGCTATATCATTATGAAAGTATATTTTGACAGGTTAAGTTTCATTTGCACTTGTCACTGAAATATTTAGTTTGACTAAAATAGTAAATTTTGGTATTTTATTGATAAACAATGTTTTAAGTTTAAAAAGTGTACATAGAATTTAAAGTTGAGTAAGGGGAGTATACCTTCTGTGTTAAAAAGGTTGAAAAATCATGATTTGGAAATACTCATAAGTCGACATTTAAAGTAAAGATTTATTCATATTAAAATTATTATTTAACATACGATACATTATATTTACATGCATGAGTAATTGTGTTACATTTTACCTTTGCACTGAACGTTATTCATATTCTCAGAAATTCTTTGGTATTCCATATTCACCCTTTATGGACACTTTTTTTTTCAAATTGAATATATGCTTTTTTTTTTTTTTCATTTTTTTTTTTTTTTTTTTTTTTTTTTTTTTTTTTTTTTTTTTTTTTTTTTTTTTTTTTTTTGTTCTATACTGAGTTGATAAATATCAATTATTACATAAACTAGTTATGTTGTAAAATTGCAAATAGAATTTACACAGATTTCAGAAAAATTAAATCATCACATTTTTCTATCTACTAAAAATAAAACATTAAGAATTGTCATTTAAACTTAGATGTGTCTATTTTTAAATTTTTTTAAATTTTGATATTAAAGTTCACTATCAGAAAGCATTGGTGAGCTTATGGCATGGTAAAGCGTGCGTGGGTCCGTAAACTTTAATCTTCTTCTCTGAAACCAATAGGCCAATTCATATGAAATTTGGTAAAAAGTCTTTAGTTGCTATAGATTAAAATTTTTATCTGACATGTCTTTCCTTAATCCAAGAAGGCTGCCATTATTATAAATAGATAACACCTATGAATGGCCATTACAGGCCATCTACGTTCTGATTTTGTTGAAATTTAAAACATAGAAAATAGATGTAGGGGATTTTCAACATACCGGTATATTACAGGTTTTTCTGTGCAATTTTTTCATTTGTGCAACAATTACATAATATGCAAATAAGGTCTATTTTTAGCCGAAATCTTTGAAAATCTTGTTCTCTGAAAGTACATGGCCAATTGAAAGGAAATTGAATGTGGAAGGTCCTTGGGTGGTATAGATTCAAAATTATATCTGACACTTCTGTTGGAAATCCAAGATGGTTGCTGTTACTACAAAAAGCAAAAACCTATAAAATGTCCATCAAAGGTTTATTTATTTACTGATTTGTTGCAATTTAAAACATAGAAAATAGATGTCAAGGATATAACATATGTAACAGGTTTTTCTGTACAATTTTTTTTTGTTTTTGCAATAATTATGTAACATGCAAATAAGGTCTATGTTTGAAAGGAAATTTGTGATAAATATTATTATACATGTAATAGAAAAAATGGATATTGTTAGTGAGTTTGTTTACATTTTACTGATTGGATATATTTAAAAGAAAAAGCAAAGAACAAAATAAGGGTGTGCCAGGTGAGCGATACAGGCCCTATTGGGCCTCTTGTTTTATTTGCAGCTGACTTCAGTATTTTAGAAGTTATGCTATATTACAGGAGATTAAAGGATTAAACAGGTATAAATTAGCAACAAGGAAATAAATCAAGGTCATACCTGTGTATAAGATTTTTACAGCAGGTTCTATACATATGATTTATAAATACCTTTTAAGTCATGTGACTAAGATAACTAGGTCACAATTACCTAATGTTTTATCCTCTATTATCACCATAACAGGCTGATGGGAGACTTTATCTGTAAAGTGCTTCTTAACAATCCATAGAGATGTTAGTTATACTCTGGTAGAGTTGGAGACATTGATATGTCAAAATATAAAAGATGGAGACATTGCTTTGTCAGAATGTGAAGGTTGAAGACATTGATGTCAAAATGTGAAAGTTTGGGGATATTGATATGTCAAAATGTGAAAGTTTTAAGACATTGATGTGTCAAAATGTGAAAGCTGAAGACATTGATATGTTAAATTTGGGGACATTGATATGTCAAAATGTGAAATTTGCGGACATTGATATGTCAAAATGTGAAATTTGGAGACATTGATATGTCAAAATGTGAATTTTGGGAAAATTGATATGTCAAAATGTGAAAGTTTTAAGACATTGATGTGTCAAAATGTGAAAGCTGAAGACATTGATATGTTAAAATGTGAAGTTTGGGGACATTGATATGTCAAAATGTGAAATTTGGAGACATTGATATGTTAAAATGTGAATTTTGGGGACATTGATATTCACAATGTAATATTTGGAGACACTGATATGTCAAAATGTGATGGTTAAAGATATTGATATGTCAAAATGTGAAATTTGGAGACATTGATTTGTCAGCATGTGAAGGTTGAAGACATTGATGTCAAAATGTGAAAGTTTGAGACATTGTTATGTTAAAATGTAAAATTTGGGGATATTGATATGTCTAAATGTGAAAGTTGAAGACATTGTTATGTCAAAATGTGAAAGTTGAAGAAATTGATTTGTCAAAATGTATAAATTTAAGACAATAATATTTAAAGATTGGAAGTTGAGGACATTGATATGTCAAAATGTGATGGTTGAAGACACTGATATGTCAAAATATGAAGGTTCAAGACATTGATATGTCAAAATGTGAAGGTTGAAGACATTTATGTCAAAATGTATAAATCAAACTCAATAATATTTTAAAATTTGTAAGTGTGGGGTCATTGATATGTCAAAATGTGAAATTTACACATTGAAATGTCAAAATGGGAATTTTTGGGACATTGATATGTCAAAATGTGAAATTTGGGGACATTGATGTGTCAAAATCTGAAATTTGGGGACATAGATATATCAAAATGTGAAATTTGGGGACATTGATATGTCAAAATGTGAAAGTTCAAGACATTGAGTTGAGTTGAGTTGAGTAATGGTGTTTAATGTCCCAGTCAAGAATATTTCACTTATATCGAGACGTCGCCAGCTATAGGCAAAAGTGCAGAAATTTTGCCTGTGCATTGCTCTGATGGCATTATACAGCAGGGTTCTTTATCATGCCATGCCTGCCATGACACTGGACCTTGTTTATTTTAAGTTCCCATCCGAAAGAACCATGACTTTCATTTCGTAATGCCGAGTGCTTGGCGAAAGAACAGTCCCTACCCACTTTCAAGTCTTGGGGTCAGACCCGGCCGGGGCTTGAACCCATGACCTTCCACTTACGGAGCAAGCACTCTACCAACTGAGCTACCACAGTGGCTTCAAGACATTGAAATGTCAAAATGTGAAAGTTCAAGACATTGATAAAAAAATATGAAAGTTGGATGTTAAAGCAGTAGCTGCACTTTATGGTGATAGTATAAGTGAGGCCAGATATCATATCCCCTGGAACATCTTAAAGTGCTTACTGCCTCCCACTGGAGAGATGCTTGTATGAGTAAGTAAATCAGTTTGCTTGCTGAAAGTTTTCTCTGGGCACTCAAGTTTCCTCCACAATTCTACACCATCCTAAAACTAACAGGTGAAATTCTTCTGATTTGAGGCAAAAACATCATTTCATGTAGTACACTTCACTCTATTCTTGTTTGTATAAAGAATAAAATTCATTATTATATCCCTGTACAACATTTGTACAGAAATTGTATGGGTTTTGAATTTGATGTTTTTAGTCTTTGTGATATTTTAAGATCCTTTTGATATCAATTTTTGCTCAACCAAGCTGAAAGCTCATATTATATATAATATAAAGATCATATTAAAGAAGTTGAGTAAATATAACATTTACCTTATGACACTGAAACACAAAAATTCTTGGAAATATTTCCTTATAAGACAGAAGATGAAACTATCTGGTGTAAAATGATTAAGAGGCAGGTTGTTTAGTTTCTAAATAATTTTTTTAAAAATTGGGTAGCTTTTATCTTGTTAGAAGAACTTATTGTTCATTTATAACCGTATTTACTAACCCCTTCCCGTTCATATATACCGGTACAATTGTACTGGTAAGCATATTTTGAGCCTATTCGTCATGGAAAAACTCTGATAACTTGGGTTATTCTGAAGTAATTTTGCTGCATATCTCATTTCAGCAAAACTTACTGAAAATAATGATATATTTTTCTAAGAGCAAAAATTAATCTGCGATAAAATATCTCCAGTTCAAAATGGCAACAACAATTTTTTTTTCACTTTTCAAGAGAGAATTATACTTTTATACTGATTTTGAAAGAGATTATTCACTTCATCATTATTTAAAACTTGCATACCCCAGTATTAACATTTATTAAATCTTTTTAACAATATGTCTTTCAATTTTAGAAAATCAACAGTCTGGTCATAGATGGTTCTCTTTATTTATTTAAATGTACATGTTTTTTAAACTGGAAAATTTAGGTTTCCTCTTATCGATATTTAGTTGTGAAAACAACTTAATTCTATTCAATCAGCTAACTGCAAAATTTCTAAAATTTTGATTGGAACAATAACCTTGTTAGCGCTTCAGAGTTCCATAGATCTTCTATTTCATATCAGTAATTTGTGTTTGATTGGTGTCGTTGGTGTGTATCACCTCAATCCAGATGGTTTTATAATTTTTCTGATAATGTTTTCATGGTAACATACTACAATACTGTAACAGAATTCCAGTTGATTGTTACAACAACATCAGAGAAAGATGAGGGGTTTAATTAAATTGTGATGCCGGTATCAGTTGATCTAATCAAGTAACATTTCTCCTCCGCTGCTGAATTCTGACATATAACAAGTCTTAACACTAGTTCTGTGACATAGTCAATAAAATGTTTAACACTAGATGAAAGCTTTTATGCTCTATGATATATCAACATCTGTATTGTTTTAGGTTATAGAGCTATCTCAGGATCAGCCAAACATCTTAGTCAATCTGATCTGCTAAAAAAAAAGACACACAGCAGGAATTACAGTATAAAGTAAGTAAAATATATATTTTAATGATGAAGGGTGGGCATGTGATATACATGTAAAACCTGTAATAACTGCTTTTATTAAATTTAATCCAAAACCCTTTACCAGGAAGGAAATTGCGTTATTTCTGCAGCTAAATTTTACATTCTTTATTGGAATGATAATCTATCGGAATGCTTAATCATAGAAATGGTCAGCCAATATATATTTATAAATTTTTTCTTTCTTTTAGAAAATGTGATGTTTTTTGTTTTTTTTTAATTTACATACAACATGTAAAACATACACCAGTATGTTTGTTAATAACCATGGCAACTGATTAGTCATATAAACAACACATCATATTACTCTACGACATGTTACCTGCACAAATAATCAAAGAATGATCTCACCAATCAAGCTAATTCCCTCTGTGTTCATTGATGCATTAAGTATCTATAAAAAGTGTCCTAATTAGCATTAATTATATATATATATATATATCATTGTTGTGCTTTATTTATATTCTGTATGATAGAGTGACTAATATTATTTTAATTTTGTAATGTCAAAAGGAATGCTTATATTTATTTGAATTTTTATTGACATCATCACCAAACCACCACTACCACCACCACCACCACCACCATAATCATCATCAGCAGCAGCAGCAAACCACCACCATTACCTTTTATCATCAACCACCACTGTCATCATCATCACGATCATCTTCTAAGATGTTGAGCCTCTTTATATTAATCAAAATGGCTATATTTAACTTAAATACTTCAAATAAATCACTGGTGCATGCTTCAAAATTCTTTTATAATTTTTACTTTTTATACTGAATTTAACAAGCTTACTACAACTGCATGTAATAACAGCAGATATTACATTGAGAAGTTTTTTTGTTTTTTTTTGTTTTTTTTTTTTTTTTTTTTGTTTTTTGTTTTTTTTTTTTTTTTAATGTATCATTGAACTTTTATTGAAATATTCTGTAATAATTGAATTTTTGACAGGGTATTACTCTGAAAAATTTATTTAAATAAGTTCCAATATGTCAGTGTTTGTGCATTTATTTTCTAGATATATATGTGTGTGCATGTATTCCCAAGATATTACTTTCTAGATAACTTGTCTTAAGATACAAAATGGTTGTAACAATATCCAAAAAAGAAATGAGTTTGACAGTAATATAACACTCATCGTAATATAAATTCAGTCAAACATTGAAGATATATATACTAGTAGTGATTATGTTAAGGAAAGCTATGATCGGATTTGTTTGTTATAAAGTGGTAAGTTTGTCCACTAACTCTCACATCAGTTGGTCAATAATGATTCTTATTTGGCTAGTAATTACAAAGAGTAACACAAATTGACTGCTTTATAGTGAGAGTTTAGAGAAAAGATTGTGTTATTAAGGCCTTGATATACATTTGACAGACAAGCCATAAATCTCTGAGAATTTTGCCAAATTGAAATTAGTTTGGTGTTTACAAGGAATGCACAGGATTGGTAGGTATCTCATAATGACATTATCAAAAATATTGAGTGCTGGAATGGAATAGAATTTAGTATTTTAGAATTCAGGATTTCAGTTTTGGATGTATTTAAATTATTTATTGATTTAAGTATAGATTTAACTGGACACTAAGAATTAGCATTACAAACTGCTTTTCTCAGCCAGCATCAGTTTCAGCCATGGCAAATGTAAAAATTTTGTCAACTTTCCAAGGACAACTTTATAAATTGGTTAGCATATATAATGTTGCATCATGTACTACCCCTAAGGTTAGGATCAAACATCATATCAAGCAACACTAAAAATTTTTAGTGTCACATATCATTTGGATTTCCTTTGACCTTGACCTTTGACCTTCAAAATGAATTGATGTTTCTTTGATTTCCTTTGACCTTCAAAATGAATTGATGTTTCTTTGATTTCCTTTGACCTTCAAAATGAATTGATGTTTCTTTGATTTTATGTTCTTCCAATTATAACATCTTCACAGTGCATTCTCCTCCTGCTCAGCATATATTGCTATTGGAAATTGTAAATTTGTGATTTTATTTTTAGATTCCCCAGCTGCTGACAGCACAATGGGAAATTTGTTGAAGATCTTGCTGAAAGATGATGGTTCCAGAGATGATGCATATGATAAAATATTTGTTGACTTTGAAAGTAAGTGCAGCATATACACAAGTTTAACTAACTGCATGCTATAAAAATAAACCTGTTTAAACAACAAACTAACCACAAACTGAAAGTTTGTCCTTAAAAAATTTAGTCAGGTCATATCATTAGTGTTGTAAGTAAATGAAAATATATGAACATAGTTCTAAACTGTTTGTTCAGTTTAGACAGGTTCAGCTGTATAAACTTAATCTTTATTCAGTGTCAAATTAAAATTTTTTTTATTATATTGGAGAAAAACATACTGGTAGTACCATACTCCTTTCCAGTGGTTTAAAATACCCAAAGTTAAAAAAATTGACCTTTTGATAGATAAAAAAATTAATATTTAAATAAAATATAAAGAAAGAGATTGTGTTTGATGAATATTTAGCAAAGCATCTTTTCTTTGATCTACTTTGTTTTGTAGTATTTGATATTGAACTTTTGAAAACCAAATACACTTTGCATAAAGGATGTTTAGCTGTACTCTTTATTGTTCCATTTAGTCAGATTTTATATGAATATTGGTTTATTGTCGAGCCTGGCATTGCCATAAGGCAAGACTTGGGTGTTACTTTTCCAGTGTTGTCGTAGGTGGCGACAGTGGCAGCATGTCAAAATGTGAAAGTTTATGGTAAATTAATGTATTTTCTACCCGATCAAAAACTAATCAGGCAGGACATTTAAATCCGTGGAATTCTTGTTTTTTTTTTTTTATCAGAAGCGGAGCCAAGAGAAGCAGAGAAGGAAGTATGGGACAAGACACAAGCAGTATTACTAAAAGGACAGTCCATACTGAAAGATTTACAGAATTATACTGGTGCCACAGATCATATACGACAAGTAAGTCATATTTATCTTACCACTGGAAGATACAGGAAAGCATGTGTCATAAACTGACTTGAAAATGAGCATTCATTGTTGATTATTACAGTGGACTTTATGTGTAGGGAAACTACATTAGTCTGACAGATCTTATTATAGGGAAGGCTTGGAAAGTAACTCAGTAGTTTTCATCTGTGTAAAATTTAAATTCTACATAAAAGTTATTCATCATACTTTATAATTCAATTTGCTTTGTTTAAGGATTTTAATTGGTTAGAACTTTTCTGTTATATTTTTGTTTGAAAGAATCAGCTCGCATTTGCATTATATCATCATGGACAGCACACGTAAATATTTGTATTCCTACACCATGGTGAAGCTGTATTGTTATTTGGTAGAGTTGTACAAGTATTAAATTGCTGACTTGTTGTTTCAAAAATCGAAAGTTTGAATTATAAGAAGACACAAGTTTATTTATATTATGAAGTTGGACTTCTGATAATTCTATTATTGACTTTTGATAAATGTATAATTGACTTTTAATGTATGTACCTCTGGCTTTTGATGAATGTAATATTGACTTTTAATAAATGTATCATTGACATTTGATGAATGTTTCATTGAATTTTGATGAATGTATCATTGACATTTGATGAATGTTTCATTGAATTTTGATGAATGTATCATTGACATTTGATGAATGTATCATTGAATTTTGATGAATTTTTCATTGAATTTTGATGAATTTATCATTGACATTTAATGAATGTTTCATTGAATTTTGATGAATGTATCATTGACATTTGATGAATGTTTCATTGAATTTTGATGAATTTATCATTGACATTTGATGAATGTTTCATTGAATTTTGATGAATGTATCATTGACATTTGATGAATGTTTCATTGAATTTTGATGAATATATCATTGACATTTGATGAATGTATCATTGACATTTGGTGAATTTACCTTAAATTTTAAAGTGATTTTTGATGGATATTAAAATTTTGTAATTGAGATATATGTTTGTGTAAAACTTTAATCAAATACAAAGCTATTAAAGAAGTAGATGTAGATAACCTATGCAGTTTTTCTGGTAAGGTGGTTGGTCCCTTGATGCATACAAAAATAATAAATAATAAATGTTTGCATGATGAGCAGTAATTGAAATAAACTTTTTACAGCAGAAATCGGTCTGATATTTATACAGCATATTCATCAACCTCCAATTTGTATTTTAAAAAATATGAAAACATAATGGATCATGATGTCAGCACTGTTAAATTTAACAGTTTAAATGTGGAAGCCTTAATTAATTGAGTGGTACTTCAAAACTTAAGGAAGTTGTTAATTATGCATAATACATGATAGTGTAGTAATATTGAAATGACTAAAAATATTATGGCTATCAATCTCTTAATCTGAAAATTTGCCCTATTTCCAAAGTCTAAACACATTTATGTTGTATTTAGACTGTGAATGAATCCAGTACAAAATTTTAAATATATTTTACTTGCAACACATTTTTGTAACAGATCTTTACTCTTTTTTCCATAAGTTTTTTCTCCTAAATGTCATTAAAAGATTCTCTAATTATTTTTTTTTTGGCCCTGGATCCAGTACCAAGGATCCAGTACCAAAAAAGTATGACAGCTTTGTAATTAATTACAGGTTTTTATTAGTGATGAACATACCTATATAAATTGAAATGGATATCATTCTTTTGGGCATTATTCTCTTACATGACATCAAATGTCTATTGTATTTGATATTTTAATTCCTTTATTTTAAGGCTATAATGAATCCCAAAAATGAAGAATTACAAGAAAAAGCTTGGCAAGCAGTATCAAGAGAAGTCAATAAATTAAAGGAATTTTATGAATTCTCGTTACAGTTAGGTAAGTATCTGCCATGATGTAGTAATTTAGAATCTGCATATGTTAACTGATAACATATCTTTGTTTAAAATTTATGAATTCCATGGTAGAATAATACATTATGAGGATGTTTGTTTAAATAGACTTGTAGCTTTGTGAAGACATGCAATTAACCAACCAAACGAAAGTTTAAAGCAATTTGTGTGACAAAAGTGCCAAAATTATAAAATGCCTGAAAATGTATATACATTTTACCTAAAATATATACAAGTATTTCATGTTTTTCTTTTTTTTTTTTCTTTTTTTAGCTCACCTGAGCCAAAGGCTCAAGTGAGCTTTTCTGATCAAAATTTGTCTGTCGTCGTCGTCGTCGGCGGCGTTGTCGTCGTCGTCGTCGTCCGCGGCGTAAACTTTTACATTTTCAACTTCTTTTCTAAAACTATGGGGTAGATTTCAATGAAACTTGGTCAGATGCATATATGGGCCAGTGCAATTCAGATTTGTTCGTGACGTTGTCATGGCTCCCAAAACTAGGTCAAGGTGACCCATGGTTCCAAAAAACTTAAAAAATCTTCTTCTCCGAAAGCGATGATGGGAGAAAAAATCTGATGTGATATTTGGCTTCTCTAGGGTCTTAAGCTTATAAATTGTTCATTTCGTGAAATTTGGTAAAAAATTAGGTTACGCGTTTTTGTGTTTAATTTTGAAAATTTCGTAAAATGGCTTCAAATTATTATAACTTGACTATATGAATAGATATTGACATGGGGTTTTCAGTTTTGACTTTTTCTTGAAATATCCTTCAAAATGGGGTCAAGGTCAAAGTTCAAGGTCATGACCTAGTTTGTAATTTGTGCAGTTTTAGGCTTTTTTCTTCCAAATTATAAGAGATATATAATATTAAAACATTGTTAAAATGTTTAGCAGGACAAAATGTAAAAAGGTACAAAGTTTCGTAACTGTATGATAATGCATGTAGGAGTTGTTGCCCCTGAAATGTTATTTTTTTGCTAAAAAAGACTAAAATTGTGCGTTAGCTTGAAAACTATAAACTTTTTGTATAGGCATGTATTATAGAATATTGTAGGTATTGACATGACGAACATTTTGATATATGGCTCAAGGTCATACATTCAAAGGTCAAGGTCATAGGTGCATAAAAAGACTGAAATTGTTAATTATCTTGGAAACTATTAACTTTTTGTATTGGCATGTATATTAGATTATTGTAGGAATTGATATGGTGATCATTCTGATATAAGATTCAAGGTTTTACATTTGAATGTCAAGGTCATAGATGCATAAAAAGACCCAAATTGTTAATTATCTTGAAAACTATTAACTTTTTGCAAAGGTATATATACTAGAATTTTGTAGGTATTGATATGACAATCATTTTGATATGTGGCTCAAGGTCATACATTCAAAGGTCAAGGTCATAGGTGCATAAAAGACTGAAATTGTTTATTATCCTGGAAACTATTAACTTTTTGTATGGCATGTATATTAGAATATTGTAGGAATTGATATGGTGATTATTCTGATATAAGATTCAAGGTCTTACGTTTAAAGGTCAAGGTCATAGATGCATAAAAAGACTCAAATTGTTAATTATCTTGAAAACTATTAACTTTTTTGTAGGAATGTATATTAGAATATTTTATGTATTTTTGCAAATGATTTTGGATATATCCTCAGGTTGGCCATGTCCTCAGGTGAGCGTTAAGGCCCATGGGCCTCTTGTTTTTTTTTTGCAGAGGAAGTGGTAAATGATTTATTAGAAGAGTTGTGCAGTGGTACACAAACAGCACGGCAACACCTAGAAACACAACAAGCATTGTTTAAACAATTTGCTGAAATTCTAGATTTTGTTTTACGATTTGATGATTTAAAGGTAAGAAAAGAAGAGGTTACTTTGAAATAAATTTCTAAATAAAATTGCAAAAGAGTGCAGTATATTCAGTATTAATGTGGTTTATTCATGTACAGCATGATATTGGCTAATATGTATTTTGATATTTTGTTTCTGTTGTTATGAATAATGTTTCTATAAATGTTTGCTGATCCCATTTCACCAGTGTTTCCTAACCAAGTATGTCTTCAACAGAATGTAAGCAAATTTAAAATATGCTTTTTTTCCTCTGTAGAAAATCTCATTGACTTATGTGCATAAAACAATACTTTTACACCCTTTAGCCAGGTGATTGATACAGACTTCAGCCTCTTGTTTTTTCTGTTGTGTTTCTTCTTTGGCATGTTCCAGTGGTAATGATAATTTTCTAATTTGTTATTTATAGATGACAAATCCTTCCATACAGAATGACTTTAGTTATTACAGAAGAACACAAAGTCGTACAAAAATGGCCAATGAGGTAACTTTATACGCTGAAAATATGACATATTTATTCTTGGAACTGATTTTTATTTCTTATTTACTAACATGCATGTATGTATTGTTTGTATATTGGTTTTTTAGTACATTTTTGGTCGAAGTTAAAGAAAGAAGACATTGGAAAATACTTAAGATTGAAAAAGCAATTGCAATATTGTGCATCTTAGGAGCCTTTTTTTACAAGTGCGGTTTTGTTTGGCACATTTTGGTTTCTTTTGGCTATAGAAAATGTTCCACTGCAATTGTTCAAAAAAAGATAACTTCTATGACCATTTTAAAATCAGAATTTCACAATCTCAAACTGAAGGATATGTTGTGTATTTAAATTGTCAAAAATTACAAGAATAAACCTGTTTAAACCAGTTGCAAACTACAGTGAATGTACTTCCAGATCACAATGCATTCTATGCTGATGTTCAGTTCCAATTTGGGACAGACCTTTGTGTTTGAAGATTTGTCAGTTTGATTGCTGAAGGACATTTGTTTTCTCTGGCCTCGTTTGAAGGTTTGTCAGTTTGCTTGCCGAAAGACATTTGTTTTCTCCGGCCTCGTTTGAAGGTTTGTCAGTTTGCTTGCCGAAGGACATTTGTTTTCTCTGGCCTCATTTGAAGGTTTGTCAGTTTGCTTGCCGAAGGACATTTGTTTTCTTTGGCCTCGTTTGTAGGTTTGTCAGTTTGCTTGCCGAAGGACATTTGTTTTCTCCGGCCTCTTTTGAAGGTTTGTGAGTTTGCTTGCCGAAGGACATTTGTTTTCTCTGGCCTCGTTTGAAGGTTTGTGAGTTTGCTTGCCGAAGGACATTTGTTTTCTCTGGCCTCGTTTGAAGGTTTGTCAGTTTGCTTGCCGAAGGACATTTGTTTTCTCCGGCCTCGTTTGAAGGTTTGTCAGTTTGCTTGCCGAAGGACATTTGTTTCTCTGGCCTTGTTTGAAGGTTTGTCAGTTTGCTTGCTGAAGGACATTTGTTTTCTCTGGCCTCGTTTGAAGGTTTGTCAGTTTGCTTGCCGAAGGACATTTGTTTCTCTGGCCTCTCCAGTTTCTTCTATGGTCCTTAAACTGACAGCCTGTATATAAGTGAATAAAACTTGAAAATAGTTGTAAGGGAACTATACTTATATATTAATTTTAAAGATTTTCTTTGCTTGCTAACAGATTGATTTTCTTTGCAGTAAAATAATATTAACAATAATAATAATTATTATAATACATACATTTAATAACTTATAATAATAATAATAGTAATTTCATTATTAAAAAAATAATCAGTAATAATAATAACCTGTAAAATTGTTTTTGAAAAAAGGACATATAAAAACCACACATATTATATTTATAATTATTTGTTTTAGTCAACAAATTCTCTAGTAAGTAGTTTGTTTTCAGTTTTCTTTTAACCCAGCTGGACTGTAAGTTCAATGCATCTACTTGCAATGAAAGCTTTTTTTTTACTTATTTTTATTTCATTTTATTAAATTTTTTTCGGATTGAATGAAAAAAAATCTTGCTTTAATGAATGAACCTGCAAATATGGAACATTGTTAATTAGTAAAAGAAACAAAGGCTTAAATGTTTTGTAAGATTTGATAAAAAGGATATTTAAATTTACATTGATTCAGAATAAATGTTTTTATATGTTTTGGGATGGTTGATGAGGACATGCATGTTTGTAGATGCATATGTGCATATGTGCATGTGTGCATGGTAACCAAAAATGGGTTTATGTTCTGCAACTTCCTTTCTTTGAATTTAGGAAAAATCAGGACCTTGGTTGCTGATTGATCTAAAAGGGTCGGTTTACAGATCTCAGTGCCTTGAACAGCCTAGTTTCAAATTTCACTCAGGAAGAGAACCTTGTCTGAGAAAGTTAGTTCACTATCAGAAGGTCAGGGGGTTAGATACTTCAGTTTCCTCCATTATCCCTGAACTGACCACCTCAATAATAAAAAGTGACAGAATCTTGACAGGGGAGTTAACCCTCATTATTCACTCCAAACTACTCTTTGTAAACCACACAAAATCTTCTGAAAAAAAGATACTCCATTTTAGACTATTTTCACTATTTTTTTATCATTAAACAGAAAATATATATGAAGATGGCACATCTGAGCTTATTTTTTCAGTTCAACAGAACTTCTGTGTTTGATTGGTTGGCCTTAAGTTCTGACATAAATAAAAACAAGCATGTCACTTTTCAAATACATGTAAAATATGAAATTGTACATGATTAGAAGAACTTATAATTCTTCTTGCTTACTCTTGAAAAAGGAAAATATAAATGTTTTATGCTCTTAGTAAAAATGTTAGTGTTTAAAAATATACTTATTTAATAGTTTAATAAAAAAAGTATGACAAAATTTTTAATTATTTTTAATGCCTCAATGTTTGAAGTATTTCCATTATTTCACATCCTTTGGCTTTGTTAGAAATGTAGGGTGTTGCATGGAGGCAGTTCCTATTTTTAAGAAGTATGTGTATGATTATTTGCAGTATATCTTTTAATTCCATTCAGTAATTACATTTATTAATATTGTATTTTCTGAATTCAAAAGATGGTAACTCTTTAAACTTACAAAAAAAAAAAAAAAAAAGAATGATACTAAGTGATGTCATACAGGAGTGAGACCAACATGTAAGTGTCATTGTTTAATAAAGGCAAACAGTTCTTCATCAAACCACAACAACTATGATGTTGTTACTACTTGTATATCATCCGGAAGTCTCCCACCCTAACTTTGTCTTCCTTACACTGATACATATATATATCTGCAATAGACAGTAACAACCATTTTTCAAGCCATTGTGATTCCTATTAAGGGTAGCTTGCTAAAGATTAATTTCACTCCAGCCATTCTGTTTCTTTTATCATTCCTGAACTAGTTGTTTTGATTTCAGTGAGCTGTTTTTGACTGGGACATTAAACACCGTTACTGTACTGTACTCCATTTCCCCTTAAGGGTTAGTACTTGTCTCAGCCAACACTAATACATGAGGTAAAGGAGTTGTCTTATCTCTTATCAGATGATAAATTTCATTATCAATTTGTTCATTTTTTTTATTTATTTATTTATTTATTTATTTGTTTATTCATTCATTCATTCATTCATTCATTCATTCATTCTTTCATTTATTCAGGATGAAACAGAAGAGAATTGTGTTGTGACAAAAGAAATGGCAAACAGAATGTCATTATTTTATGCAGAAGCCATGCCAATGTTAAAAACCGTCAGTGACAGTACAACTAGATTTGTATCATCGCACAAAGAAATGGAGATTAATACTACCCCAGAATGTCTGAGTACAATGGCAGATATCTGTAGAGTAATGATTGAATGTCCGTAAGTATATTTACCCAGGTATCATCAAAGTTTGACTTTATACTGACATAACAGACTAGCATGTTTTTTTAAGATCTTTACAGCTGGGTTGCCATAGTAGCTCTATTTGGCTAAAATGATGTACAGTAGAACTTCGATGGCTCGAAGTCAAAGGGACTTCGACTAAATATTCGAGCCATCGGGGGGTTCGAGCGATCGAACATCGAGATATGAATGGAGGTTCAAGTTCTCATGTTGACCGACCGTTAAACAATCTTTAAATTGTTTTACATGTAAATAAACTAAAAGGTCAAATTATGAAAAGTCCGAATTAAAAATCCATTATTTATCACAAAATATTTTTAAAAAAAATAAATAAATAAAAAAGAATAACATATCCCAATTAAAATACAAAATTCATTTCAAATTACATGTTGACCTGCAATCTGCTGTATGATGATATTTGGCTACGGGGTTAGAATATGGCACTTTATTTTAATTTCAACAGGTGATGATACAAAAAACTTACTTTATTCTTTGTTGCACATGTAATACTTGAAAGAAAAACAATACAAAACACAAACAAAACCGGTCGTTTTAATCACGGGCGATAATACACATTACTATACATATTCCAAGGGCATGTAAATTACAGAATCCTGATGTGCAATTATAAGGCTCGAGCGACTGAGGTGTTTTAAAAATAGCGATCAAACACTTCCGTGTGTCGTAATCGGATTAAGAGATTAAAGAACTGAGCATACCGACATTCTTTTAGTAGGTTAATTAATAAATAATTAATTAATTTGAGGTAAATGTCTAGATTAATCATTTCGTTCCACTCTATTACTTTTGATGAAATCTGTAATATGGCTTCAGCTTGTGTTTTGTTTACAATGACCAGGACCACATGTCCTTCTGGCAAAAACTGTATTCGAGCGAAAGAAGTTGAATTTTTACTAACTTAATACTTTTGAAAAATATTTATGTTCGAGCGAGTGGGGGTATTCGAGTTAACGAAGTTCGAGCCATCGAGGTTTATTTACATAGGATAAAATAGGAAATTGGTCGGGACCAACAGATGACTTCGAGTTATCCGGGGTATTCGAGGCAACGACGTTCGAGCGATCGAAGTTTTACTGTAGTTCCTTTATTAGCTGTGGTTAACTTAAGAAAAGTAAATATTAAACATGCACTATCTAAAACTTATTCCTTTTTGTCATTTATCAGCTTCTTCTTAAATCTATATCAACTGGATATATTTAATCATTGCTCAACTATATAAAAAAGAATTCTGTATATTCCAGTAAGTAGAAATTAAGTACAAAAGATTGTTTCAACATAAAATTGATCTCGGATTTTCAGTACAACAGTACCGTATTTTGCTGCTGTAAGATAAGAATTCAATATTTCACATTCAGTATACAAAATAACTGATACAATTAACTGTTAAGCACATTGATAAACCCCATTATGACATTGATTTTTCTTTTTTCAGAGATTTATAATTCAAAAAGCACATTGGTTTTTCATTCAGTATGCAAAGTCACTAATACAGTTAACCATTAAGTACATTTATGAGCCACATTATGACATTGAGTTTTTATTTTTCAGAGATTTAAGGTCACGATTTCAGAGTGAAGAAAACACATTATTTTGTTTACGTGTAATGGTGGCCGTTATTGTTTTATATGACCACGTCCATCCTTTGGGAGCCTTTGTAAAATCCTCAGGAATAGATGTAAGTATAAATTAACTACAACAATAGCTGCTGACCAATGTCCAAGTTAAAAGGTCTCTTATATCATTAGTACTTGAAAATAAAAAGATATAGACTTTAAACTTTACCAGTTTTTCAATAATTTTATTTTATTAATGATTATAGGGGTGGGTAGTAGTATGTTTAATCAGTCAACACAAATAGGAATTACTATTGAAGTCTCTGTGTTTGTGACAGTGAATTTTCTTTATTTTCATATAAAATCCAATTAACTTGAATTTGGTAAGGTATTTTTTGCCTACTGTTTCTTGTCTTAACTTGCTTAATTGCTATTCAGATCCTGATTACCATAAAATATTTCTGTAGAAATGTAACTGTTGCTGCTACAGAGATGTTACATGTTGAAAAACAAAGCAAGCGTGGATTCTTTTGCACATACAATGTAATACATCACTTAAAACACGGTGTAAACATTGCCATTTTCAATGACTCAAACAGGAAGGTCTGTTACAATGTTAACCCCATTTTTGAAAAAGATGGTTGCAATATTTGCCAGGTCAGGACCCATTCCACACTAACATTAATGGATGTTACATAACACAAGTAAATTCGGGTGTGAAAAGGTTCTTTAAACATACAGTAGAACTTCGATAACTCAAAGTGCTCGGGACTTCGCTGGGGACTTCGAGTTATCGGGGTGTTCGAGTTATCGAAGTTGAAAGATGGTGTCACCTTCATATATGTTTTCCACTACAAAATCTTGATGTTTTAAACAGTTACCTGTACTCAAATGTGAAAAAAAAGTAAAAAGAAAATTTTTAAAGAAAATACAATAAATAATTTATTAAAGAATTGATATTGACGGTAAAAGCGTGCAAAACGTATTATTTTATTATAAAATCACGATACATGTATATACGAACAACGAAATCGGAAATCAGATATATGTACATGTTTATCAAAATGCTTATTTTTTACATCCGTTAGAAAATACGAACAGAAACTTAATGAAATTATAAAGCAGTGCAATAAGTAATTTAAGATTTTAATGCAGTCGTGAGTACAACGGGGTTAGTCGTTTTAATTAAGCTTGGAGAACTTGGCTTCTTTTATTACAGTAGAGGATTAGCGTACCTGTTAGGCTTAATTGTCCGTGACGGTACTGGATATTAATCCGTTAATTGATACTAATTAATACGGTAGATAACAAGAACTACTCGGTTATTTTCTCTACTATAACGGTAGCCAAATTACCGATATGTGATTTCTTTGATCGTTTTATTAAACGAGCCATTGATCATACACTGTTAAAAAAAATTCGAGTTTTTGAAGTTAATTTTAATAGATTTTTAAACTACAGAC
The DNA here is from genome assembly GCA_029721355.1 of Tegillarca granosa. Lineage (NCBI taxonomy): Eukaryota > Metazoa > Mollusca > Bivalvia > Arcoida > Arcidae > Tegillarca > Tegillarca granosa. The sequence continues at coordinate 37,909,783 of CM056598.1, read as the reverse complement.
CAAATTTTTACTTCGAGTTATCGGGGGTATTCGAATTATAGAAGTTTGAGTTATCGAAGTTTTCCTAATATAGTTTATATAGAAAACCGGTCGGGACAAAATAAAGACTTCGAGTTATCGGTGGTATTCGAGATATCGAAGTTTGAGTTATCGAAGTTCTACTGTAGAATAACAAGTGATTTTGGACCAAGTTTTTCAACATCTGAAACCACACATGAGTATGGTTTTAATACATGTGGTTTTTTGTTGTCACATAGGTTTGTGTGAAACTTTAATATCCATTAGAATATGAGGTAATAAAATTTACGTTCTCTTGATGTGAAGACGATATTTCAGGTATTTGAAATGTAAACATTTTCCATATTGTTCTACATGAAGATTATAGGGTGTTTATTTTGTGAATACCATAATTATTTCATTATGTAGTGATTGTTATATTTATGTGATCACAGAATATAAATACAGCTACACACACATTTTTTTGTACAGGCTGACCTATTCTGTAAAACATCAGAATGAGGGATGTCAGCTTACTGCATGGTTATTATCTCAATACTTTTACCGTTCAATTTGGAAAACATTTACACTGCATCAGACTTATTGAAAATTTATATATGTACTTATGCAATTCCAAATCAAATGGAAATAATTTTTACACACAAACATTATGAGGTATCAATTGGTCGCTGATTTAACATTTTGTGACATTAACAGGTGTAATTATGATATTTAGAATTTTATAATTGCTGTTTAATACTTTTCTTTTCAGATAAAAAGTTCAATAAAAGTTTTACAAGAACAAGAACCAGTCAAAGTAGAAGGTTTATTAAATACACTAAGGTTTGTCATGTGCTTTCTTTTTCTGTGGAGGTTGTAGTGTCCTTGTCATTCCAAAAGGCATTAGTCTATTAGTCTTTGATTCTAAAACATCTTCCTGATATTGGTTTAAACCTGAACCAACTGCCAATAAGAAAGTTTTATTTTTCTTGTCACTGGCCTCTACAGGTTGGCTAGGTACCAGTTATATAAGTTTGTAGTGGTAACTGACAACAGAAATTTGTCCACAAAACTTTGACAGACATTGTAATTTCTAGATAATTGTGAATTGGAGAGAACTATTGTGTCAAGACATACTTGTCAAGATTTTGTCACTTAAATAAAATAAATAATACAGTTATTTCTGGAATTGTGAGGAAACTTACATATTTGAGAAAAACCACTGACCTTAGGGGGAATAAACTGTAATCTGCTGGTATAGGATTAAAACTTAGTTGGAGAGAGACGATACAAGAAAAATTGACCATTTATTTATCATATATTTTGTTTTGAGAGACGATACAAGAAAAATTGACCATTTATTTATCATATATTTTGTTATGAGAGACGATACAAGCATTTATTTATCATATATTTTGTTTTGAGAGACGATACAAGAAAAATTGACCATTTATTTATCATACATTTTGTTATGAGAGACGATACAAGAAAAATTGACCATTTATTTGTCATATATTTTGTTTTGAGAGACGATACAAGAAAAATTGACCATTTATTTATCATATATTTTGTTATGAGAGACGATACAAGAAAAATTGACCATTTATTTGTCATATATTTTGTTATGAGAGACGATACAAGAAAAATTGACCATTTATTTATCATATATTTTGTTTTGAGAGACGATACAAGAAAAATTGACCATTTATTTATCATATATTTTGTTATGAGAGACGATACAAGAAAAATTGACCATTTATTTGTCATATATTTTGTTATGAGAGACGATACAAGAAAAATTGACCATTTATTTATCATATATTTTGTTTTGAGAGATACAAGAAAAATTGACCATTTATTTATCATATATTTTGTTATGAGAGACGATACAAGAAAAATTGACCATTTATTTATCATATATTTTGTTATGAGAGAAGATACAAGAAAAATTAACGATTTATTTATCATATATTTTGTTATGTTTATAGGTATTCTACAAAACATGTGCATGAAGAGACAACGCCAAAGGGAGTAAAATCTCTGCTAGGAATCTTACCAAAATAAGGACTATGTTGTAAATGAGACTATCAATTATATAAATGTTTTTAACATTTCCATGGTAACATTAATGTGTGAGAATGAGAATGAGTACAGATTTTTGTGAGAGTTTGGAATACAGCAATATATTCATTGTTTATTAAATTATGTTGATTGTTGACTATATTTTAAGCAAATTCTATACATTTAACATTCCAATGAAGTTGGAAAGCTTTACTTGGTAAGAACACATTATGATAATCAGTAATTATATCAACTTTTAATATAAATAGATATCTTTAAATCTATATTATATATATTTATTATTAAACAAAAGCATTCCAAATTTTATGGAGAGATTGTGTAACATAATTATATTTAATAAGCAGTAACGTTAAAGGGAGATCACTGAATAACAATGAAATTCTCGGTAAAAATGTCATACAGATTGTTTACATAATTAAATATCAGAAACAAACTATCTTAATAAGCTCACATTTTCAGGAATTCTATGCTGTTTTGAGAACATTTTGTCTGTTAACAATGATTTAAACATATCATTAAGTAATGACCATGTCATGCTCATCTGATCTGATTAGAAGGTCCACTTTATAATGCCAATAGAGCAGAAGGTCCAAATGTTCCTATCACTTTTTCTGTATCTTTATTATCAATTGTTGCAAGAATTTTTTTAAATGACCACTTAGATAATTTTAAAAAAATGTCACTTAGGTCATTAAAAAAACTTGGTTCAAATATTTCTAGGATGATTCTCGGTCTTGTAATCTCAGTCAAGTTTATAATTTTACAGCCAATCGGAAAGTATACACTCATTGAATCCACAAAATTTCTTATTATAATAAATACACATATATAGGTTATGTTTATCTTTGTAATTTTAAAATTCAAATTTAAATTTATTTATTTTTAAAAAATTCATACACAAATTTGTTTTTGATTTTAGAAAGGCCCCATCTTGATATAAACCTATTTGATACAATACCAGTAAATAAATTTTACCCTTTAAGTTTACTTTTTGCTTTATTTTCAAATAAATCATATACTGTATAATTATTTATATTGACGTGTATTTTATTTGGCACTCTTGAGGGTCTCAAGCATTTAGTGTGTATTAATACTGATGTTGTCCTGGTTTCCCCTTATACAGGTGAGCTAAAATTAATATTGAAGTGTATTAATATTGATGGAAATTTATTGAATGCCAAAAGCATTAATATTAATACATAGCCAAAATAAATACTTATACAGTATAAGGTTCCCATTGTTTGTAAACAGAAATTAATTTTATATATATATATATATCATAAAGTTAAAATCATAACTTTTGTAGTACCGTAATTAAAGTTTAAATTATTTTAGTTCAGTATATATAATTTTTTCTATGTGCAAATCATTTTATGATACAAAAAGTTGGAAAATGAATCTGATTGATACCACGGCTCTTACTTTCATATTTTGTTTGTTCAATTTATTGATTCTGTGTGCCAAATCTTGTTTAACATTAAATGTTTTCTTTTATTGTTGCCATGATAACATATTAAATATCCTTCTTCTTTCATTTTTTATCCTGAAGGTTTATTTTGTTTTGGCCATATTATTTTGCTTCAAAATTAGTTTAAACTAGGGAACTTTTCTAATTCCTGCAGTCATGAAGGTAAATCCCCAAATATCAAGACTGTAAGAAGGGAGATAACTCTAGAACTTTGACTCTAATTTCTGTTTATTATATCGGTATTATTATGATACATAATAATTTTATTTGAGACAAAAGCTTTAAGTACATAAACCAGTATACAATGGAATACACCAACATAACATGTGGTACCTTATGGTACTTGTGCAGAACAATTATTTCTACTGGTAATGGAATCATGTCAGGTGGCCTTTCCCATAAAACAATGTTCCAAGAATTTGATACAGACGTTTTCTATATTGTTCAACACAAATATAAACGGTATTGTTTATGTGGTATGTTGGTAAATTCCATTCAGATTATTTTTTTTAATGTCTTCCAATTATATTTTCTCTGCTGATTATTGGTGTATATATATATACATGTATATATATATATATATATTTATATATTTGTTTAGCTTGTAAATTTTAATAATGCATAATAATTATTATTTTTTGACATTCATTGCTCACTATTAGCTTTAGGATTACTGGTTTATATATGGGGTAAACTAACACTATATTCCTATTTTATTTTTTTTTTCATCAATTAAAGCTTTAAATATATTTGAAACATTGCACACACCTATTTTTTCTTTGGAATATTTGCTGATTTATTGATTTTTTGGAATATTTTCTGATTTATTGATTTTTTGGAATATTTGCTGATTTATTGATTTTTTGGAATATTTGCTGTTTTTATTGATTTTATTCATATGTACAAGACTAAAACTAAGAAGTTGAAAATTTTAATATAATTGTAGTTACATCACTTGCATCTTTTCCATTTTAAAATGTTTCTGTTAATTTGTTTTTGAATTATTTTAAGTTATTTCAGATTGTAGAAACAACTCAGATTTCTTGTAATTTTAGAATAAATCTCTAGTGCATGCACTTCATTTTAGATTTCATATGACTTTTTTCAAGCCAAAAAAAATTGAAAAATTAAAAAAAATACTTTAAAACTCAAGTGAGAACTAATTTTAATTTACCAATTAAAATATACACATATCTAAATGTTATGTATTAGTGTTTATTTTTTAAATGTTAGTAATATTTTTATCAAAATAGAATTAAAAAAGGTAAAAATTTGCATTTTATTTTGAAATGTGCCATACAAAAATGTTACAGTGTAAGTGTGAATTTTTAAACTTTTTTTCTGTCAAACTTAAATTAGATTGCTGTTTAAGAATTTTTTCTTACCTCAGGGTAGAAATAACTTGGAACATCATTTTCATAAATTTTTTAAAATCATGGATAACTTGGTGGTACCAAGTGTTTTTTCTTGATCTTTATTGTTTTTTTAGGATTCGACATCTGTGACTCACAAAAATCTCTAAAACCATAATCTTAATCTTGCATATACATATCTATGTGTGTGTTGTTAATGTTTCAGTTCATATATGTTTTTGTAAAACTTTAAAAGTTGATTTAGAATTTTTGTTAATTTCTTGTGTGAGTATTCTTTATGTTATTACATTTGTAAAGCAACAAGGACAATATGTTTTATTAATTGTGATAAGTGCTCACAGATCTAATAGTAATATGTTCTATTAAAAATTAGTGCTTTACAAATTATTTTCTTGTAATGTTTTACAGAATAAGGTTTATCATATGTTTTGTTTACTCTGTTAGGTTTTAGTACACCTGACATCTTCAAACGAATGTGCCAATAATTAAAATGAAAAAAAATGCTATGGCTATGACTTACTACAACTAGATCATTTTATGTATATTTAAGGGAAAGCATTTTTCTGGCCCATTGAAGTTCAGTACGGTAGTTCTGCACGATTTGTTATGGAGTATAACAGTGTATATTGATGAAGCCCATAATTAAATCTTTAAAGTTACACTGTGTTGTTTTAAATTTAATTGTTAATTTCATTAGCTTAAAGTCACAAAAATCATTTTATTGTTACAGTAATAGTTTATTATAGTGTATATTTATTAATCAGAAAAAATAATTAAAGATTAATGTAATTGCTTCATATCATTATCGGCTTTTTGTAAATTGATATTTTGTAGAACTTTGGTAGCTCAGTGGTGTAAATCATAGACGTATGGTTTAAAATACCTATTTCAGCATCCAGGTTTGATTTTTATTCAAGCAGATCCTAATATAAAACAGTATGCCAATCAGTTGTTGAATCTTGTTTTTTTTCTCAGGAGCTTTCTAGTTTTCTGTACTAATCAACAACTGATTACCTTGATATAACTATAATATCTTTTGCTGGCTCCTTAACACTATTCCATGATCATTAGTACTACAATGTATCATCGTTATCACCACCATCATCACCACCACCACCAGTGTCATCACCCATCAGAGTTATTCATCATTCATAGCACCTGTCATTGTATGTAGCACATCATCATTATCAGTTTTACATCTTCCATTTCAGAGATTTTACATTCAAATTGTAATATAAACTTTAATTCTGTCAGTAAGAAGGACACATTGATTTTAGAATAAGATCTATTTCTGTTCGTGTTTTCAACACTTTTGTGCTAGAATTGTTGCACTATGTGTAACAGTTATTGGTCTTTGTTTTGGCAGCTAAACATTTTTTTTAAAAAAAACATATGACAGAGTTGGTAATTTTTTTAATGTTGATGACTCATTGTTCAAGGTTTGTGGGTCCGAGCCATAGACAGGTTGGCATGGAATTTCCTCGAGCAAGTCATTTAATAATGCATTGCTCCAGTCCATTAAGCTGCCATGTAACTGAGATTCATCAGATATGCTTGGAGTTAACCCTGTAATGGACAAATATTCCTTTTAAGAAGAGTTATTATACTCTTAGCTGCTTCACATCTTTTGAGACCAAAATTAGAACTGGTCTGATGATCGTTTAGTCTTGGGACACATACTTCACTTTTTTATGCCACTTTTTATTGTTATTTTAGGTCAAATTTTGGCATCTTGTTTGAAAATTCAATAAAAATAAAATCAGAAGAAATGGTCTGGCAAAAATATGGTTTGAAAAAATACTTTAAGATGCTTTAGACTCAACAGTGAAGGATTGTTACTGATTGAAAAGTAAATTGATTTTTTTCCCTCTCCATTACTCATCTTGCATTTTAATGAAGATTCTGCTTTTTTATGCCAAAAAAGGAACAAAAACGCGAAAGAATAGAAAATATTGTTTATTGGAAAATTATGTTAAATTTGAAATTTAATTAAATGATAGAATAAGTCATTTGATGTTGTTTGGATCATGTTGATCAATTCTTAAATTCATTTAAAATAATATATTTTCTGTTTCATTTTTAAGATTTTTGTATTAGATTAGTTCACACTAATACTAGTATTCTGCAACAGTCTAAGTATAGAATTTACAATTTTATGTAAAATTCCTTCTCATGTACAGGAATGAGTCAAAAGTAGAGAAATGTGATTTAGAAAAGGTTTTTAAATAAAATTTGTCAAAATGAGTAAAAATGATCTTCATAGATTCATTTATTTGGGTTTTTTTTATCAATTTCAATTTTTCTACACTATTTATGAGTCCTTCCTTTAGATAACTTTGCACATAATTAATATTTAACTTAGAACCTTATAAATCAACACTGTTTAAGCATACTTTTTATGATGGTTTAAACATTCACAATTTACACTACAAGGGCTTACATTATTGTCTTTTGAAAAGTTGCTTATTTAGACAGACTTTGCTATTTCAAAAGAAAAAATGCATATGTATTCATATGTAGTTTTGAAGCCTAACCATTTATTTCACATTTTTAGTTTAATATGTACATTTTATTTCACAAATTCATAATATTTTTGCATTAATTTTGCATAGCTTTCTCCAGCAAGTATGTATTACATGTATAGAGCCTGATCTTTATGATTGCCAAAATCTCCTAGGTTTGATATTTTATTGTTATCAAAGGGTTGACCTCCTATTGCAGAAGTCGGCTACAATTAACCTCTTATTGCAAAAGTCAACTAGGGTTGACCTTTTATTGTAAAGTCAACAAGGGTTGACCTATTGCAAATTGTCATCTTGGATTGACCTCTTATTGCAAACATCAGCTAGGATTGACATTTAATTGTAAAAGTCAGCTAGGATTGACCTCTTATTGCAAAAGTCAGCTAGGGTTGACCCCTATAGCAAAAGCCAGCTAGGGTTGACCCCCTATAGCAGAAGTCAGCTAGGGTTGACCACCTATAGCAAAAGCCAGCTAGGGTCGACCCCCTATAGCAAAAGCCAGCTAGGGTTGACCCCTATAACAGAAGTCAGCTAGGGTTGACCCACTTTAGCAAAAGTCAGCTAGGGTTGACTTCCTATTGCAGAAGTCAGCCAGGATTGACTCTTATTTCAAAAGAGTTGACATTTATCTTACAGGTCATTTGGCTTGCTAAGGTTGATTTCATTGCAAAATTGTTTCTTTTTTATTCTTCTTTTTTTTAAATGTAAAATGGCAAATAAACTACTTGCACTGTAACATCAGACAAAATTGTGTTTAACCCTTTACAGTTCATTGCTATTTTAATAATTTTTGTTAACTCTTTGCTTAATCTTGTATCAGAGTTCAACTTAAACTGGAGTATTTGATAAGATCCTTGAACAGATACAAATGTATTTGTCTTATCAAGGTGACCACTGTTAGAGTAACTGGTGTTCATATCAATATGTATTCAAAGCTTCAAATTGGTTACCATGAAAATTTTATTTATAATACTTTCTCAAATAAGAATTTTTTATGAAAGGTTTATTTAATCATAAATTTGCAATATGACCTAAACATAAATAAATGAATTTGTTGGCTTTGAAAGTGACAACCACAAGTTCAAAATGTTGACTGTTGAGGTTAAGTTTCCATTCATATACATTTGTATTTGGTTGCCATAAAATACCACATGGAAATGTTTGGCTGATTTGTAAAAGCTGGGGACTCCTGATTCAGTGTTAATTGGCTCAAGTCCTATCAGACATTATGACGGATATCCTTGAGTAAGACCATGGATACTGGCAGAAATGCTTGGGGTTAACCTTATAGTGGTCTACAGCCCAGTCAAGAGAGTCATTTTGCTTTAGACATTTAGGCTTAACATTATAATGATCTCTTATTCAATTTAAGGAGAGTCTTTAGACTCAAAAGCATTTCTGTGGATTGCCATGTTGATAAATAAATAGGGAGTGAGAGAAATACTTGGAATTAATATATTGATGGTCTGTCATAGCTTATAAATTGAGTCTTTAAGCACATGACATTTTCACCATGCTGATATAAATGGGGACTGACAGAATTACTTGAAATTAATCTTTTGAAAGATATTCTTTCCATCCAAGAGAGAGTCTTTAGAGTGAAGACAATTCTCTGGGCTGCCATGTTGATAAATAAATAGGGACTGGAAAAAATTGTGATTGACATATTTCCATCAAAGAAGGAGGCTTTCGGCTCAAAGCATTATATTAATTAAAAATGTATAAAAGTACAGTGTGGCTAACTGATATGAGCTGTATAGGGTTACGACAAATTTGACTGAGATTTATTGTTTTTAGGATACCATTATATGAAGATGTTTGTTTTTTCCTAGTGCTTTCCATGTTTATCTTACAGATGTTCATATTACTTCTGTTATGTTACATTTCTTGTTTCTTTGTGCATTAATGTCAATTAATTTTATAAATAAAAAAAATGGTTGAATTCAATTTTTGTTTCTTTTTATTAGTTAACTTAGATGCCGTGAAAATCATATGATGCAATAACCCCCAAACCTTGATACAAGCTGCACCAAAATCTTGCGACACACAACTGATGTAATATCTCTCCAAAAACCTTGCTACACATCACAAGCTTTACCAAACCTTCATTCAAATCACAACTTATAAAATATCCCTTAAAGCCTGCTTCACATCACAACTTATGTGATACATGTATTCCCCAAATCTTGATTTACACTACAGCCAGTATGATGCCTGTCTCCAAGCTTTGCTACACAACATGTTCTGATGCTATATTCCACAAGCCTTGCTACATAACACAACCGTATTGACCTTAAGGATAAATAAAAAACATTACACATTGTTTAATCTCAATAATTAAGTGTAGATATGACAGAGGACAATAGCTTAAAATGATGAGAATGTGAAATTAACAACAAAAAGTGTTAATGTTCATCTCTGATATATAAGTTATACCTGTTGCCTTACTGTGCTTGATGTCCACCCCTCTGAAGGCAAAAGATATTGTCATACATCCTCATAGCCTTTATTTGAAACAATAAAGCATTTGGTTGTGATACCAGGTTTGAACTCAACATAGGAATAAATTTTTTCTTTTGATGACAGAAAATGGAGAGAATTCTAACATTTTTTAGACATTTGTTACACTTCTAGAATTGATCAAACATTTGGTCTTCTAATATAAAACAAAATAAAGTGTGTCTACAGTATACACGTACAAGCTATGCCAATCTTTATAATTTCCAGGGCTTGTGAATGTTAATGCTTCAATAATGAACAACTCAAAAATCAAGGTAGTGTGGCATAATTCCACATAATATTCATAACTGTTGTGTATGTAAGAAAAGGCTGAGTAAAACTATCACAGAAAGCATTTGGGTTAGGAAGACTAAGCATTGTAGCTGTGTTCAGTACACTGGATGGAAGACTAACCTCCTAGCATGGGTAAGTATAATGGTTTCATCTCATTGGTTTACTTGTAGGTGGTTTTTTGCTGGGTACTCCAGTTTCCTCCACTGTCCAAGAACTTGCTTTCTAGTTGTAAGTTAAAAAAAATTTAAACTGAAGCACAAAATGCTATTTCTTCATTCACTTTAATCATTACTTTTTTTAAAACAAATCAAATCTATCTTTCAATGGCTCCATAGAACTGATAAGTTTAGAAATGAGCTACTTTGGACTCAATGAACTAGTAAATTTACAATAACATTGAAACTTAACTCGTTTCTCTGATTAAGCCAAAATGTTATACATTGACTTAGTCATGGTAACGACCTTTAATAGTAATATCTTTAAATGTCTTCTAAATGTTTGGCCCATTAAAAAATAATATTGAAAATTCACATACACTGTCAGCACATGCAAAATCTACCAAGTTTGTCGGTAGCTCAGTGGCCAAGTGGACTAAAGCCCACATGAGGATCATAGTGGCTCACTGCCTGGAAGGGGCCTTGGTGGCTGAGTGGTCTAAAGTGTGCACTTACGGATCACAGTGCCTCTCACCTCCTGGGTTCGAATCCCACTCTGGACAGATCCTAGTGTGAGAAAGTTTGTCAGTTCGCTTGCCGAAGGTCGGTGGTTTTCTCCGGGCACTCCAGTTTCCCCCATCCCAGAACTGACCACCTCGAAAATAAGTGAAAGAATCTTGACTGGGGCGTAAAACACCATTACTCCACTCCACTCCACTCACTGCCTGGAATCCTACTTGGCAAATCCAAGTGCAGGACAATGTGTCAGTTTGATTGCCATAGTTCTGTGAGTTTTTTAGTACTCGAGTTTCCTTCACCATCCTAGGACTGTCCAGCTCTAAATAAGTGAAAGATTCTTAACTTTAGCATAAAGCTCCATTACTTCACTCCACTCTACAAAGTTTGTAAAACATTAACCTTATTTCAAAATAACTGTGGAATAGAAGCTTGCACAAAGTGGAAACAAGTACATAAACATTGGTATTAATTCAAGGTCACAGTGACCTTGTATTATACAAAATCTAAAACTCAACATTTTATGCACATTACACACAACCAAGATATCAATGTAATTTGTATTATGAAGTTTCTAGGTAAGATATTGGTGTCTGAACTTTTTAACCCTTAAGATTACAAATAAAAAGAGGTTGTTCCTCAAGAAATTCAATATTCCTTTCAGCTCCATTTTTATTGGATTAATAGTACAGTTAGAGTGGATAAATTATTTATTTTGATGGACCTTTGTTTCATGTGGATGCAGATGTTTAGGAAAACACTTGTTTCATGCAAATGCAGAGTATTCATAAGGATTCAGTGTATCATGTGGATGCAAATGATCATGTTCGTGAACATCAATTCTGTGGACATGATTCTGGATTGGATATAATATCATCACTGTGAGAAATTATTGTTGATCAGACATTAGAAAAATGACAGATTTAGGTAAGTTTATATAATTCTTGATAACAAGGATTAATGAAAAAAAATGAAATGTCGGCTTCAGTTATAGCATTACAAAAAATGCTTGACAATGTATGAGAAAATGATGAAATTTTATCTTTAAGAATCTCAAAACTAGCTGTTTGAGCTACATTTATTGAAATTCTGACCCATGAATCTCATGTTTTAATACACCTGAACAAAGCAAAAAACATATTTATCTGATGCAAGATTTTTTTGTGACTGCATTTATTGTAATTGTGACAATACTTATTTATAGAAAGTGACAATAAATACCCTTATATAATATTGCATTATGAATTTCATTTTTTACTCAGGTAAATTGGTTTGCTAACTACAGACAGTACATATTACCATTATAATTTTTTCTACATTAAATAAAGAAATAAATTTATAGAAAGTTTTTGGAAAATGGTCTGAACAGATCCCAGTGTTGAAAGTTTCTGTTAGAGTTATGTTTCTTTGACCATGTTGTTAAGCAGCTTCCAATGTCTCACAAATATGAATATAACACATATATTTAAGTGCCATTTTCTGAAAAAAAAGAAAGAAAGAAGTATGATTACAATATATTTAACCCGTAGAAAAGTGATGTGGAAAGTACCTCTATTCAACAAGTTAATAATAAATGTTCATGTAACATTATTTGTTTTCTAAAAAAAAAAAAGTACCGTATGTGGTTTTTATATGTGGAGCTCAACTGGTATGAAACTCATGACTTTCATATATATTAAATATGTATTACCGGTACATTCACTATATATGTTTGTGACTTTTACAGTGTAGCACATTTTTTTCTGGTCCAATAAGCAGAATGATTAAATAAGTAAGAGTTACGTGTATTTCTCTTGGCCCAATAATACTGTACTCTGACAGTGTAAAAAGGCCTTTGGTGATTTATTGACTGATTTTATGTCCTGGTCAAGATTGTTCTACTTGTATTGAGATATCACAAGCTAAAGTGCAATGCATGTCATTTGTATAAAAAGATATACCTGTATTTTCATGTTAAATCCATGTATGAAACATGTTATCAGGTATTACAGCTTCTGTCTTCAAAAGACCTTTAAAGAGAAAACTAAGCCTGACAATGTAGTTATAGATTTTAAAAATCCTATTGGTTTAACTTTTTTAAATGGATGGAAAGTTATAAAAACTATCAAAACTGTTTTATTGGTACTTCTAACACTTCTTATGTGACAGATATAAAATGAACCCCATTCTTCTATCACTTCAAACTAATCAAATGTAAAAAAAAAACAACTTGTATTGACACTTTGTAGAATAACTTAGACATGTGTGACTGCAATGTTAGTTACTGTTTTATGGTACTGAGATCTTTGTCATAAAACATGTGACATTGAATCAAATAAAAAAAATCAATCATACATACAAGTCTTAACATCCGAGTAGAGAAGCTGATATATGTGTGTGTGTGTGTGTGTGTGTGTGTGTGTGTGTGGACAACAATAACACGTACTGGTATATATTTATTGTTTGTATAAGTAGATTTAATAGCTGTGGAAGTTACATCTGTTCTTGTAATATTTTATATGTTATATCCTTATTAAAAAAAGAATTATAATTAATGGCCTGGTCTAGCCTTGAACCCAAATAAACAGCTTTTTTTTCTTTGATGGACTGAGTGCTGATAGCTGGTACAGCATCCATTTACAAACCATGTCAATAATGTGTATTCATTCACTACATCCATCTATGTGATATAATATGATACAAGAGTTTTGTTTACTAGTTGTCTACTATTTGTTTTTATTATTGATCCATACTTAGTGAGCAGTGACCGAGTAAGACACAGTAACCTTTGATTAACCTGATAATACTGATATCCCAATTAAATGTATGCTATGGTCATTAACTCTGTAAAAAATAATGTTATATTTATAGATTATCTGACCTTCCTCTTTACATTTCTAGAACACTGCCCTTTTTGTCTTTATTCTAATAATAAAGAACTTGTTTATATACATGAACTGTACTGAGTACATTAAGATGGGTTTATATAACTGACTGTAAACTAAACACCTAAAGTGAAGTAAGATATGGAGTAAGTGATCGGAGAGTTACAGAAGCTGAGATCATTTAATAAAGGTTTAACTTGTACCCAATGAGCATTTGGGAGTGAAGTTTCTACAAGCCTTAACATGTTAAAAGTAACAAGGTTAGGTCAAGTTTCAAATTTCAATTCAACTTAAACAGAAAAACTTTCTTTCCTAACTCAACCATTTCTTTCCTCTTGTCTTAATCTGACAAATGCTTATGCCTGATGCTTCAGAAAATAAGGCAAGCCACCTAAATGCAACAGAAATAGAAAAATGCAGGGTTTGTGTGATGTGTGTGTGTGTGGGGGGGGGGGGTGGTGTGAATATGCCCAGGACTTTTTAATTTGTAGATGTAGAGTTTACCTGCAAATCTGCCAAATTTCTGCCGTAAATACAAGCAGTCAGTAAAGCTTTTGTTGGATTTCTGACTTATTTGCACTATATTGTTTGATATGTTTCTTTCCATGCTGAAACTTCTGGCATCACATTTGTGGTAGCATCGTTATTTCTGTTTTGAGATAAGAATTTTTTAAGTGGTTCCAAATATGCAAAAACAATCATCTGTTACAGTGGTGATACTGGAACAAAGAAAACTATTGGAAAATCTTCTGATGACATTTTTTGAATAGAATGAGTATAGTAATGTTTTAAATGTTCCAGTCTAGATTCATTCAAATATTTATGAAGGCGATTGGTTCTTAAATGGAAGAAGTTACTGGACAAATTTTGTCAGCATGACTTGTTCGAATGTGATTTATCTTAAGCAGTGAATGACAATGAAGTATATAAGTTGGCTTGAGACTACTCAGGCACCTAGGTTCCCCTTTTTCTATTTTTAAAGCTTGAAATGGGGTACTTATGATGACTTTTGTACAGTGTTATATTTCATGTTTATTCCTTGGGGTTGTACCATCTGCATGTTACATCTTGAGCCTTGACTCATTTATTCAGTTAATCCATTTGATTCATTTGATCTCATTTAAATCAGTTTCATTGTCTCATTAGATTCAAAATGAAGAAAATGAAGTCATTCCTCTTTGTTTTATCTGTTGAAGATCAAAATCTCTTAAAATCTGATAAATTGTGTCTAAAATGAAGGATCAAAAGTTTGTCTTCTTTTATCCAGATATACTTTCCTAACTATTCAATATCTGTGTTATGTAAGAAATGGTCATAAGTATTTATTTTTACCAATTAAAATGCCTTTGAAATGTTTTATGTACATGACTATCATAGGTAAAGAATTTTTTCATGGAAAAATACTCAACCCTTTTAAAACTGCTGATGTAAAACACTATTTTGTATTATGTATTATCTTATTTACAGTAGTTTTACTATAGTTTCTGATATATATATATATATATATATATATACAGTCGAACCCACTTAATCGCATATCGGATAATCGCATAAGATTGTGAAATCCAAAACCATTTCCTATGTATTCTATTGAAAAATACCCGTTTAATTGCATAGCCAAAAAGTCAAAACCCGCTTAATCGCATAGAAAATTTCTCGACCCGATCTCCAACCATCTCTAATAATTTAAATTTTTTGTAATTTTTCTTCAAAATAGTTTAAAAAAAGAATTATGTATATGTGTGTGTGTGTGTGTGTGTGTGTGTGTGTGATGATTTCCATTAGATTTGTAAAGTACAGTATTTGTTTTCCAGATGATTGTCAGAAATTTTCTACATAGTTTTATACATGTTCATTTATATATGTTTTGATATGGGTCATAAGCATATGTGTGGTTTATTCTTGTGTTACATTCCGCATCTTGCTTGATTTTAGAAAGTTAGTAACTAATATTTACCTTGAAATTTTCTATTTCTTTCAAACTGGTATAAACATTAACACAGAACTCTAACAGAAAATAAGTGTTTGTTTTGATTAAGTGTCATCCTTATCCTTTATAAGTTTCTTGATTTTCAACTGTAAAAAAACGAAAAAGGTTAACAAACAAAACCTTGACCAATTTATATAAAATTTCAACACTTTTAAAAAATAATATAAAACAAAAAAAAAGAAATAGAAATGAGTAAAATAAAAAAAAAAAATTTCAACGATCGATTGTCTTGATTGTCTCATGTAAAGATAATTAATGATAGATTGGTTTCACAAACACAGTATATATATTCATGCAAACAGTAAATAAATTTTTGGTGATGTTTACCACATTTCATTTCTGTTATTAAGGTAAATTAAAAGCATTTCTTATCTAAATAGATCTTAACTTAATTACATTTCTAGAACATATAAAGTCATAGGTGAATGTCTTCAATTAATAGACCTGACAAAAGAGAAAAAAACTTCTATAAACAAAATTGACCAGACTTTTATACGGACATATAAAATGTGAGAATCCAGCACCAATACACAAAATTGACTTAAACTAGACGGACCTGACATTTCAAGGACAGTACAAAGTGGAATAACCTTAACTGGATTCCAATATTTACTGTTGGTGATTTATGCATCTCAAGTTTCACAATAAAAGTATTGAGTAGAATAATATCTCACTGGAAACAATTACTACTTGATGAATAAATACATAAATACAAGTACTTAACAGCTGTCAGCATCATATGACATCTTTGCTATTGTCTGAAATGTGTCTAGATACTATTAATTAATTAACAGACTGAAGTCAGCCAATTTGAATGAGATGAAAACCGTAAATGATTTTGTTGATATAACTCTGGCTAATCATTAACATATCAAAATTTTTTTCTGGCATGGCATTTTAGCAATTTATAAAGGATATTAACTTTTTAGATTGATGCTATTTTTAACCGTTATATTGTATGAAGTACAGAAGAGCTTTTGTCAGTCACTTCCAACTTTCAATATTAAATTTTTTAGTAAAGTTCTTTGATGCACTAAATATTAAAGTTTTTTGGTGAAAGTTGTTTGATGTACTAAATATTCAAGTTTTTGGTGAAAGTTGTTTGATGTACTAAATATTCAAGTTTTTGGTGAAAGTTGTTTGATGTACTAAATATTAAATTTTTTTGTGGTTAAAGTTGTGTGATGTACTAAATTTGAAAGTTTTTAGTGAAAGTTCTTTGATGCACTAAATAGTAAAGTTTTTGGTTGAAACTGCATTTTTTTCCTATGCATTATATATAAACGGGGCATATTTTCTTAACTATGCCTCTCATGAAAAATGTAATACTTTGTTCCATGATAAAACCTTAACTTACGTTGAAATTCACGGGGAAACCTACAGTTGGCCCTTGTTCTTTTCTATGCAGAATCTGTTGTCATTCTCATACGAATATGTTTTCTTTCCGCCGACACTATTTTTTATAAACATGTAGAACTTTCAAGCATGGTCCAAGCTGATATTTAACATACTATCAAGTTTGTCAAGCTTTAAGAATTTCCATTTATTATTGGCTTGTAAAGGAAAATGAATTGCACAGATCATAACCTCAATCAATATATACCATTAAAAAAATATTTCTAAAAAACTATTTTTTTCCTCCCAAAATTGGTTAACTTAATGCAGCTTTAAGTTGTAACTTAAGTTTGTTTATTTATTTATTTATTTATTTATTTATTTATTTATTTATTTATTTATTTATTTATTTATTTATTTATTTTTCACTTTGGTATTCTCTCTTCCCTGCATGAGAAAATCACCTGGCTTTGTATAATAATCTTGTTTTGGGTCCAAAATTAATCAATTTCACTCATCCTAATGCATTCCAATCATAATTACAGTTACACCTGTTTTCCAATGAATATTGATATATTATATCTAATACCATATAAATGACAGATTCATTACATAAATAATAAATTTGTGGTAGGTTTGGTTTTTTATGTTGTTTTTTGCATGTATAGATATTGTTTGCTGTTATATCTGGGATGAGTAGTACAAAATGCCTTTCATAATCCCAATCCTTTCTTCACAAATCATTTTTTTATTAAAAAAATTATAAGAAAATTGTCATTTTTTATATCAGTTTGATGGAT
Organism: Tegillarca granosa; assembly: GCA_029721355.1. Classification (NCBI taxonomy): domain Eukaryota; kingdom Metazoa; phylum Mollusca; class Bivalvia; order Arcoida; family Arcidae; genus Tegillarca; species Tegillarca granosa. The sequence continues at coordinate 37,891,888 of CM056598.1, read as the reverse complement.
TATAATGATCCATATTTTTACAGTACTTTTTTTTCATTTTTTCCTATGAATAATTAGAGTTATATCCATCTCTCTCTCTCTCTCTCCCTCTCTCTCTCTCTCTCTCTCTCTCTCTCTCTCTCTCTCTCTGTGAAATAACTTGCTAACTGACTTTCATGATTCTGTACACTACTTATAGGTAAGTATACCTACATTAATCATGACTTTCACACTCCCTCATGTCAGCAACTACAAACACAAGAGTATTTGCTGCCCCAGGGTAAGGTCTAAATGTCCAAATGATGTTGTATTACATGTCTAGCTGGGAAAATGTTTACAATAATCAAAATGTTTCACCTTGAATGAACTCAGTGTTTATGTCTTAGATATCTTTTCCAGGAAGTGATTACATCAAAAACAAAATTTTTAACATTTTCTTATAAGTAATCAAAAATGAGGAATGGCATAACTGAATATTTTACATATCTTATAAGAAATTAACGATAATACCTGTATGTTCTAAAAAATTTAAAATCATTTTGGTTTTGCACCTTTTCTGATTGTGTGCCTAAAGTTTCCGCATGCTCATTCTCACCATCTTGTTTATTTTATTTGATAGTGATTTCACAATTTAGAAAAGGCAATAATTCTCAAGCAATAAAGATAGGAAAATATGTAGTATTTTTAGTAATAGGCAACAAAGTTCTGAGGTTTGGGTACAGATATAATTAAAATGACAGTACAATTACACAGTGCTTATAGAAATTTGCATTTTAAAGTCTGTCAGTGTATTTACTGCAACAAAAATATTAATAAAAGTTTATATTTATTTTAAAAACTGCAATAATAGGTTGAATTAACCCTACTGATTAAAACATTTTTTTGTCAAAAAGTGTAGGTTATTCATTTCATTGAATTCATTAATTCATTTGGTGGCATATTGTCTATCTTCCTAACTAGAGAGAGACTGTTTTCCCCAGTTTTTGGAGATATTTTTTCTACTGTTTGTACCATTTAAATAATGCCATGCATGAATATTTGAACTTCAGGTGTGAAATATCCACTTGAGTAAAGGGAGGTTTAGAAGTGGGGTCAAGGTTAGGTTTATCCTGGGTGACTTTTAACAGTTTTACAAAAGCAGAAGGGAATATTGGTCCATATTCTGTCCAGATGGATTTAACATATTGACCTTTACAGTACATATTATGTAAACTCATTATTTTCGAGATCACACTCTAGGCATTGTAGGGGTACTTCACATTTTCTGTATTGTTATTTTTATGATGGGGTATTTCAGCTTTTCACCTTTTTCATTAATAGAAATAAAATGACAACATGTTCCTTGCTATAACCACCTAATTATTTGAGCTGGAAAAATAAGAATCCTCCCCTAACTACCTAATTATTTCACAAGAGAGGACATACTGGGGTAACTTTTGATGTTCTGAACATCACCACATAATGAGTGTTTTATGCATTATATTGAAAGTATTTTGATTGAAAACTTGAAGGACTAAGTGGTCAGTCTGATACTTTCAAAATACATCTGTTGTCCATGTCTGTAATTATGTTGACCAGGATCTAAAATGTGACCACTTTCCAATTTTGCTGTTTAATAATAGGGACCACAAATTACCTGTCATTTATCTCTAACTTCATTTTGAATTGATTTCATGTTTTGTATCCAGTTTTTTTATCTCTATTTTTTTTATATTTTACTGAAATGTTATTTTGAGTTTTAAAATTGCTTGTTTTTTGGTTTTTTTTTTTTGCATGCAATATCATTTGGTTTAAGAAAATTTGTTCAAATTTTCTAGAGATTATAAGTTATACTGTAAATTTGAACATTTTGGAATTTGTTTTTGTTTCACATACCAGTTATTTGTAAGATTAACAAGACAAGAATAAAAAAATTGCAAACACAATTATTTAAATTTAAAAGTGACTTACTGATACTTCATTTTCATTGTCACCCCCTACCCTCTCAAAACAAAGAGGAAATATAATGAGATGTTGGTGCTGTCAACCTTCTACCCCCTCAAAAAGAGGAAATATAATAACATGTTGGTACTGTCAACCCTTTATGCCCTCAAAAAAGAGGAAATACATGTACATGTTTAATGAAATGTTGGTAATTTACTGCACATTGAGAAAATTTCTATTTCTATTTACAATAAATGAGCTGCAGTTGCTGTCACATACCAGTATATTGAGGCAGTCAGTTATGAAATAATGGAAAAAACTGAATTACTTGGAGAAAACAGTCAAACCAACTTTTTAAACCAACTTTTTTGCACTAGGATCTGAGTTGGATTTGAACCGGTTTTTGGGCACTGTGCTCTGTTAGCACAACACTTTATACCACTAAGCCACAGAATTTCAAAGTTCAAAAGGTGTACATATACTAATGTTAATCAGTCTTCTAAATGACTTGTTCTGTCAAGTATTTGTAACATGTTTGTTCAATGTTGTAATATAATTTGATCTGACCTCAATGTTACAGTAATAAAAATCTTTAAACAATTTTTTTGTTATAAGCTAATTTATCATGATGGAATCTGGCATTGTTAGAAAAGGGTATTCATTATCACCTAATTCTAAATAATAAAGGTACAGGTATAACATATACCTGTAGTTTATTGCTAAAAGCTAATAAAATCTGTCTAATACACATCCCAGTGTTATTATTCAATTATCAGTTTCGTCATGTCTTCTTATAGGTTGATTATGTAGAATTCCACACTTGAGGGCAAAATGCTTGCTGTAAAAATGATTGACAGGTTACAATTATTAGTAAATTACCTGAATTATTAATGATATACCTGACCTGCCCACCTGTCTCAGGTAAGAATAAATTACATACATAATTGTATTTTTTGAATGGTTGATATTGGCTTGACTCAGACTGTCTGTGAAATTTAAGATTATTTTAAATTATAAAATTAAAATAGTGTTATGTTGTAACTGTTTTGTTAACTGTATTTTTTAAAGAGAATTGGTTTTTATATATAATTAAGTTCCTGTTACATATTTACCTCTGTATCTATATCATTATAAAGTCCAGATATGTAGGTTCTTGTAGCATCTTGTTTCAACTACTTCTCTAAGGTCATTGCAGGTTACAAAAATAACATCACAATGAAACATTAGTGTCATCATTTTTGTGAAGCATAGAGCAGTATCCCTGTGCCTAATACAAATATCTCGGTATCTTCTTATCTAAGAGCACAATCTGTTAGTTAAGACTATTTTTGGCCTAGTTATGTTGTCAAAATACATATATTTTATTGTGTTATGTTTGCTTAAATAAACTCTATTTCAGTTTCATAGCAACTAGATCATAAGGCAACTGAGCCATGTATTTGGTGAATTTGGAAGTCCAGTTAAATTCTTAAATTTCTTGGATCCGTTTTTTTTTATTATTATTATTATTATAAATGAACAAGATAACTGAATGATTTTATGAAATATTGTTTAGTTTTTGAACAGCAGGTAAAATGTGTTTTAGCTTTTTCGGAAATTGAAAAAAAATATATCCATTTTGATCCAGAAAATACATGAAACTGGGACACTAAGTTTTAATAGTTCATGGCCTTGGCACCATGCTCTCATTCAAGCTTGTTTCATGTACTTGTTTAGTACCTTTAAAATACAGGTATTGGTATTCCAATGGTCTTCTAACTGTCTTTTAAAAGACATAACTTTGAGAATGTGTTGATCCTGGATGAATATTATACATACAATTTTCAGCAAAAACCTGCAATATACAAATAATGTTCCGTCTTATGATAGACCATAATCCTTTAGCCTTTAGTGTAACCTTTTACACCACGATCCAGTAGCTAAAGTTTAACGTTTTATACCAGGATCCAGTAGTCTTAAAGTTTAACCTTTTATACCACAATCCAGTAGCCTAAAGTTTAACCTTTTATACCACAATCCAGTAGCCTAAAGTTTAACCTTATATATAACAATCCAGAAGCCTAAAGTTTTACCTTTTATACCACAATCCAGTAGCCTAAAGTTTAACCTTTTATACCACAATCCAGTAGCCTAAAGTTTAACCTTATATATAACAATCAAGAAGCCTAAAGTTTTACCTTTTATACCACAATCCAGTAGCCTAAAGTTTAACCTTTTACATTATGATCCAGTAGCCTAAAGTTGAACCTTTTATACAACAATCCAGTAGTCTAAAGTTTAACCATTAACATCACAATCCAGTAGCCTAAAGTTTAACCTTTTACACCACAATCCAGTACTTAAAGTTTAACCTTTTATACCACAATCCAGAAGCCTGAAGTTGAACTTTTTATACCACAATCCAGTAGCCTAAAGTTAAACCTTATATATTACAATCAAGTAGCCTAAAGTTAAACCTTTTACACCCTGGTCCAGTAGCCTAAAGTTTAACCTTTTATACCACAATCCAAAAGCCTAAAGTTGAACCTTTTATAACACGATCCAGTAACCCAAAGTTTAACCTTTCATACCATGATCCAGAAGCCTAAAGTTTCCCTTTTATACCACGGTCCAGTAGCCTAAAGTTTAACCTTTTGCACCACGGTCCAGTGGCCTAAAGTTGAACCTTTTATACCACAATCCAGTAGCCCAAAGTTTAACCTTTTATACCACAATCCAGAAGCCTCAAGATGAACTTTTTATACCACAATCCAGTAGCCTAAAGTTAAACCATGGTCCAGTAGCCTAAAGTTTAACCTTTTATACCATGATCCAGTAGCCCAAAGTTTAACCTTTTACACCATGGTCTAGTAGCCTAAAAGTTAACCTTTTATACCATGATCCAGTAGCCTAAAGTTTAACCTTTTACACCATGATCCAGTAGCCTAAAGTTTAATCTTGTATATTACAATCCAGTAGCCTAAAGTTTAACCTTTTATACCATGATCCTGTTACCTAAAGTTTAACCTTTTACACCATGATCCAGTAGTCTAAAGTTCAACTTTTTACACCACAATCCAGTAGCCTAAAGTTTAACCTTTTACATTATGATCCAGTAGTCTAAAGTCCAACCTTTTACACCACCATCCAGTAACCTAAAGTTTAACCTTTTACATTATGATCCAGTAGTCTAAAGTTTAACCTTTTATACCACAATCCAGAAGCCTGAAGTTGAACTTTTTATACCACAATCCAGTAGCCTAAAGTTGAACCTTTTACACCACGGTCCAGTAGCCTAAAGTTGAACCTTTTATACCACGATCCAGTAGCCCAAAGTTTAACCTTTCTTTACCACAATCCAGAAGCCTCAAGTTGAACTTTTTATCCCACAATCCAGTGGCCTAAAGTTTAACCTTTTACACAACGGTCCAGTAGCCTAAAGTTAAACCTTATATATTACAATCAAGTAGCCTAAAGTTAAACCTTTTACACCCTGGTCCAGTAGCCTAAAGTTTAACCTTTTATACCACAATCCAGAAGCCTAAAGTTTAACCTTTTATACCACAATCCAGTAGCCTAAAGTTGAACCTAATATACCAGGTTCCAGTAACCCAAAGTTTAACCTTTTATACCATGATCCAGAAGCCTAAAGTTTAACATTTTATACCACAATCCAGTAGCTTAAAATTTTACCTTTTATACCACGGTCCAGTAGCCTAAAGTTGAACCTTTTATACCACAATCCAGTAGCCCAAAGTTTAACCTTTTATACCACAATCCAGAAGCCTCAAGATGAACTTTTTATACCATAATCCAGTAGCCTAAAGTTTAACCTTTTAAACCATGGTCCAGTAGCCTAAAGTTTAACCTTTTATACCATGATCCAGTAGCCTAAAGTTTAACCTTTTACACCATGGTCCAGTAGCCTAAAAGTTAACCTTTTATACCATGATCCAGTAGCCTAAAGTTTAACCTTTTACACCATGATCCAGTAGCCTAAAGTTTAATCTTGTATATTACAATCCAGTAGCCTTAAGTTTAACCTTTTATACCATGATCCTGTTACCTAAAGTTTAACCTTTTACACCATGATCCAGTAGTCTAAAGTTCAACTTTTTACACCACAATCCAGTAACCTAATGTTTAACCTTTTACATTATGATCCAGTAGTCTAACGTTCAACCTTTTACACCACAATCCAGTAACCTAAAGTTTAACCTTTTACATTATGATCCAGTAGTCTAAAGTTTAACCTTTTACACCTTGGTCCAGTAGCCTAAAAGTTAACCTTTTATACCATGATCCAGTAGCCTAAAGTTTAACCTTTTACACCATGATCCAGTAGCCTAAAGTTTAATCTTGTATATTACAATCCAGTAGCCTAAAGTTTAACCTTTTATACCATGATCCTGTTACCTAAAGTTTAACCTTTTACACCATGATCCAGTAGTCTAAAGTTCAACTTTTTACACCACAATCCAGTAACCTAATGTTTAACCTTTTACATTATGATCCAGTAGTCTAAAGTTCAACCTTTTACACCACAATCCAGTAACCTAAAGTTTAACCTTTTACATTATGATCCAGTAGTCTAAAGTTTAACCTTTTATATCACAATCCAGTAACCCAAAGTTGAACCTTTTATACCATGATCCAGAAGCCTAAAGTTGAACCTTTTATACCACGATCCAGTAGCCTGAAGTTTAACCTTTTATATTACAATCAAGAAGCCTAAAGATTAATCTTTTATACCACAATCCAGTAGCCTAAAGTTTAACCTTATATATTACAATCCAGTAGCCTAAAGTTTAACCTTTTACACCACGATCCAGTAGCCAAAGTTTAACCTTTTATACCACAATCCAGTAGCCCAAAGTTTAACCTTTTATACCACGATCCAGTAGCCCAAAGTTTAACCTTTTATATTACAATCCAGTAGCCCAAAGTTTAACCTTTTATACCACAATTCAGTAGCCCAAAGTTTAACCTTTTATACCACGATCCAGTAGCCCAAAGTTTAACCTTTTATATTACAATCCAGTAGCCCAAAGTTTAACCTTTTATATTACAATCCAGTAGCCCAAAGTTTAACCTTTTATACCACGATCCAGTAGCCCAAAGTTTAACCTTTTATATTACAATCCAGTAGCCCAAAGTTTAACCTTTAATACCACGATCCAGTAGCCCAAAGTTTAACCTTTAATACCACGATCCAGTAGCCCAAAGTTTAACCTTTTATATTACAATCCAGTAGCCCAAAGTTTAACCTTTAATACCACGGTCCAGTAGCCTAAAGTTTAACCTTTAATACCACGATCCAGTAGCCCAAAGTTTAACCTTTTATATTACAATCCAGTAGCCCAAAGTTTAACCTTTTATACCACAATCCAGTAGCCCAAAGTTTAACCTTTTATACCACAATTCAGTAGCCCAAAGTTTAACCTTTTATACCACAATCCAGTAGCCCAAAGTTTAACCTTTTATACCACGATCCAGTAGCCCAAAGTTTAACCTTTTATATTACAATCCAGTAGCCCAAAGTTTAACCTTTTATACCACAATCCAGTAGCCCAAAGTTTAACCTTTTATACCACAATTCAGTAGCCCAAAGTTTAACCTTTTATACCACAATCCACTAGCCCAAAGTTTAACCTTTTATACCACGATCCAGTAGCCCAAAGTTTAACCTTTTATATTACAATCCAGTAGCCCAAAGTTTAACCTTTTATACCACAATCCAGTAGCCCAAAGTTTAACCTTTTATACCACAATCCAGTAGCCCAAAGTTTAACCTTTTATACCACGATCCAGTAGCCCAAAGTTTAACCTTTTATATTACAATCCAGTAGCCCAAAGTTTAACCTTTTATACCACAATTCAGTAGCCCAAAGTTTAACCTTTTATACCACGATCCAGTAGCCCAAAGTTTAACCTTTTATATTACAATCAAGAAGCCTAAAGATTAACCTTTTATACCACAATCCAGTAGCTTAAAATTTTACCTTTTACACCACGGTCCAGTAGCCTTAAGTTTAACCTTTTACACCACGATCCAGTAGCCTAAAGTTTAATCTTATATATTACAATCAAGAAGCCTAAAGATTAACCTTTTATACCACAATCCAGTAGCCTTAAGTTTAACCTTTTATACCACAATCCAGTAGCCTAAAGTTTAACCTTTTATACCACAATCCAGTAGCCTAAAGTTTAACCTTTTACACCACAATCCAGTAGCCTAAAGTTTAACCTTTTACACCACAATCCAGTAGCCTAAAGTTTAACCTTTTATACCATGATCCAGTAACATTGAGTCTCATCTTGCCTTTAAGTTCATCTGCACGGAGTTGGCATGGTTATAAATGTTTCTATAATGATTGACTCAGAATAATGTCCAGTATAAAATTATTTGGTTATAAGATTTTAGGCCACAAATTTTAGGATGGTTTGGGATACCAAAGAAATAAATAACAAACCTTCAGCAAGCCAACTGACAATAATTCTAACATCAGACGATGAGACGTCTAATCTCTATGCATGCACTTTTAACTAATTGGCCACAAAGGTTTCAGGTTAAATAATGAACTGAAGTTTTTTAGACTTCGTTTTAGAATTTGTGGAACTGTAATGTTGTGTATATTATTATTTCATAAAAAATGTAGTAATAAAGTAAAGCTCTTTTAGTCAAACATAAAAAAGATTCAGTTATTTTATTGGTGTTTTGCCTGCATTGAATGTGATAGCCTGTTAAGCTTGCACAATAATATGGAAACTCATAAACTGGCAATATTGTCCTGTAAAAATGATAATATTCAAAGGATTTTGGATGTAACCTTTTCTCCATAAACCTCAGCCTAAACATTGAAATGTGATGATTATGTTTATGCAGATGAACTTCATTGTCTAGACATGGAATGTTTAGCTTATGCTTTTCTGTCTTAGCTCCTGTAAAAACAAAATGGGCAAGGGTGAAACTACTTCCAAAATTTTGGAAATCCCAGTAAATGTATGTGGACTGACATAACATTATGTTAATGACACAAACATACAAAATAAGTAAACACTGTTACAGTTTTGTTTGGGAATTCCGTTATTACATTGCCTTACAGCAAAATGTCCAGAGGGCAAATACATATTTGTGGTTGTTTCTTGTATAAATTATGTGTAAAGTAATAGATATTGTAGAATTTTATGTGGTAACAAAGTCTGTACTGGTATAAAATAATAATTAAAACATAATCAGTTTTATCTAGGACCAGTATTTTTTATTTTTAAAAATACAAAAGTTAATTTTTTGAAATTTCTTGTTAAAGTATTTCTTTCCAAAACAATTTTCTATGATTTGTTCTGTAACAGGTGAAAGGTAACACTAGAAAGAAAAAAAAAATGTAGAAACAGTAGATGTCCCAGCAAAGGATCAAACCTGGTCTTTTTTTAGTTGATAAGCAAGTTCTCTACCACAAGGCTAAAATATACTGATCAGAAAATCTAAAAGTTAATCTTTGCTGATTATTTGTAAGAAAACAAGTGTGTTCATATTGTAGAACTTTAAGTTTGCTTTAATGATGTAAGTTTTCTAAGATAAGTTGGCTTAAATGAGGTAAGTTGGCTTTAATAAGATAAGTTGGCTTTATTGAGATAAGTTGGCTTAAATGAGATAAGTTGGCTTAAAGGAGATAAGTTGGCTTTATTGAGATAAGTTAGCTTTAATGATATATGTTGGCTTTAATAAGATAAGTTGGCTTTTATGAGATAAGTTGGCTTTAATGATATATGTTGGCTTTAATAAGATAAGTTGGCTTTAATAAGATAAGTTGGCTTTAATAAGATAGGTTGGCTTTAACGATATAAGTAGGCTTTAATAATATTAGTTGACTTAAATGATAAAGTTGGCTTTTAATACATTGGAGCAATTTAGACAAATAAATAGATTAAGTTTAATAATTTCTTGTTTTCATCCTGCAAGGTCACTGTTTGGCTATTATTTTTTAAAAGAATTTTTTAAACTAACCATACATGTATATTATATATGCTTTTTCAAAGCAGTGATTATGTAGGTGAAGTATACAGTATTGGTAGTATATTGTTAACATAGAACTAAATGGTTTACTGGTACTTCAGATTTTGAGGATTTCTGTTTTAGGACATGTGTACCCAGGATTGATAAAAAATTGCAAACAAGCAATTGGATTTGCTCAGAACTGCAAGAATACACTATGTGTCTAGAACACAGAATTAAGTTAACAAGCAACTGGCTAGCCTTGGCTAGTCTGACCAATTTCTGTAAAAATTTCACAATTGATAAATGCATACTAAGTCCTTTAATGACTATCACAGATCTCATAAACTGGCTTTAAGGGTATATTTGTATATGCTTCAATAATTGTTGGGATTTGATGGATTTATGTGGATTTATAGATAATAGCATAAAAAGTCACTAAGGTTTAAGGACCTTTAATTTATAACTATGTTATTCTTAATCTTTGACCAGCAAGTACCTGTTATTTAGATATAGATAGAATACCTGGAAACTATTGAGGAACAAGCCTGATACAGTCAATAATATCTTAAGTATTTTATGTGTCCAGATATTGATGTCCAAACATGTTTATCTAAGGGAGATAAGTCTCAAATAAAGACAAGCTACAGATTAATATATTCTTAAGGAGTTCGAGGATTAAAAGAGATATGATTCTACCTGTTTAAGGTGTGAAACTGATAATCTATATGTATTACCTGGGGTTTAACCTCTTGAAAATGTATTTATTTTTAGTAAATTATACAATTTGAAGTTTGTTATAAGGGGATCAAAGATTGATTATTGTGCTGTAAATAAACATTAAGTTATATTATCACCTGTCGGAATTTGTACATTACCATTTGTGTGATTTTTTTATCAATCTCGGGAGGAGAAGGGGTGGGAATTATTAATTATATAATCTTGACTCAAAAAGAATATTTCAACAAAAATTAGAAGTCTTACTACACAAATAAAGTACCGGTAGTCAACAAACTATTTTAGCATCCATTATCATTTACACTTTGTTTAATTGTGTCATTTAGAAATGTAAAACATATGTAATAGTCTTGTTTAATATCTTTTATTTTTGTGCTGAACCCTGCAATTTGATTTTTTAAATTTTTTCTCAACATCATTTTCATGCCTATTTTCTTCTATCTGTAAATTACAAATTATTGCTGGTTACATGATGAAACTTAAGAGACTGTTTTATGCCATTTTTCATTGAACTTTGTAACTACTTTTGTTGTCTCATTAAGAAAAGTGACTTCATAATCAAAATGGTATTTGACTTAATTGGTGTTCCACTGAGTAACCTAACTGATAAGTAACCATGACATTGTACAAAAAAAAGCATTTTCCAGTGGAAATGATATATACATGTATTTACATTATAAAAAATAATATTCCCAGAACAATTTCATTTTTCAGAAAACCATTGAATTTTGCCAGGTGTGGAGTGGTGATGTTTAACACCCCAGTCTATTTTGTTCACTTACATAAGAGGTCAGTTCTGGGATAGTTGAGGAAACCAGAGTACCTGCAGAAAAAAACACTGATCTTTAGATAGCAAACTTGCATTTTTTTACTTTTGGTATCTGCCTGATTCGGATTTAAACCTAGGCAATGAGAAGCACCTTGAGATTAAACAAATCTGCCATCTAGGTCCCATTAAATTATGCAGTTTTAATATCTGTTCATAATGATTATGTTGTCCACTGATAAACCCCATTAACAGACATATTTATGTATGATGATGGCTAGAGGTAATGTTTTAATTGTTCTCCAGTTTTGTATTTAGCATAGTTAAGGTTGAAGTGAACTTCAATAACTGTGAAGTACATTGAACTGCAATTTTGATTCCAACTTGTCATGATGTTTGTGCTGTCAAGGTCAAGGTCAAAATGTTAACAAAAAAAAAACTGAAAAAAATTAAGGATGAATTTTATTTCATTCAGTGTTTGAGAAAATTGTGTTGCAGTTAATGAATTGTACAGTAATCTGCAGTGTTAGTCAATTTCAGAATTTTAACTGACCAAAAATAAAATTAATCTCAAATTCCAATTTGTTCTTTAAAATATAACAAATCGGACTGAAAAATTTGTTTTTTCACATGGCTGACTGACTAGCTGCTAATAGTGTGGAATCATTTGTATTCCAGTAGTTTTAAAAGTGTCAATAAAGCTATTATTTCTAGCCCATCGATGCAGTGTCTTGTATATTCTATTTGGCTATTACTGTAGCTTTTATGTTATATTTTGTCCAGTATTCAGTATCAACTAGTTGTCTATTTAGTAAAGAAGTAAAAGTACAACACCTGTAAATCAATTCAATTTTGTCTTCCCTGCCTTTTCTGTACTCTGTAATTATAACCATTATGTTGAATTAGACTGTCTCTGTATAATGACCGTTATGTTGAATTAGACACTCTCTGTATAATGACTGTTATGTTGAATTAGACACTATCTGTAAATTGACCATTATGTTGAATTAGACACTCTCTGTATAATGACCGTTATGTTGAATTAGACACTCTCTGTATAATGACCGTTATGTTGAATTAGACACTCTCTGTATAATGACTGTTATGTTGAATTAGACACTCTCTGTATAATGACTGTTATGTTGAATTAGACACTCTCTGTATAATGACCGTTATGTTGAATTAGACACTCTCTGTATAATGACCATTATGTTGAATTAGACACTCTCTGTATAATGACCGTTATGTTGAATTAGACACTCTCTGTATAATGATCGTTATGTTGAATTAGACACTCTCTGTTTAATGACCGGTATGTTGAATTAGACACTCTCTGTATAATGACCGTTATGTTGAATTAGACACTCTATGTATAATGACTGTTATGTTGAATTAGACACTCTCTGTATAATGACTGTTATGTTGAATTAGACACTCTTTGTATAATGACCGTTATGTTGAATTAGACACTCTCTGTATAATGACCGTTATGTTGAATTAGACACTCTCTGTATAATGACCGTTATGTTGAATCAGACACTCTCTGTATAATGACCATTATGTTGAATTAGACACTCTCTGTATAATGACTGTTATGTTGAATTAGACACTCTCTGTATAATGACCGTTATGTTGAATTAGACACTCTCTGTATAATGACCGTTATGTTGAATTTGACACTCTCTGTATATAATGACTGTTATGTTGAATTAGACACTCTCTGTATAATGACTGTTATGTTGAATTAGACACTCTCTGTATAATGACCGTTATCTTGAATTAGACACTCTCTGTATAATGACCGTTATGTTGAATTAGACACTCTCTGTATAATGACCGTTATGTTGAATTAGACACTCTCTGTATAATGATCGTTATGTTGAATTAGACACTCTCTGTTTAATGACCGGTATGTTGAATTAGACACTCTCTGTATAATGACCGTTATGTTGAATTAGACACTCTATGTATAATGACTGTTATGTTGAATTAAACACTCTCTGTATAATGACTGTTATGTTGAATTAGACACTCTCTGTATAATGACCGTTATGTTGAATTAGACACTCTTTGTATAATGACCGTTATGTTGAATTAGACACTCTCTGTATAATGACCGTTATGTTGAATCAGACACTCTCTGTATAATGACCGTTATGTTGAATTAGACACTCTCTGTATAATGACTGTTATGTTGAATTAGACACTCTCTGTATAATGACCGTTATGTTGAATTAGACACTCTCTGTATAATGACCGTTATGTTGAATTTGACACTCTCTGTATATAATGACTGTTATGTTGAATTAGACACTCTCTGTATATAATGACTGTTATGTTGAATTAGACACTCTCTGTATAATGACTGTTATGTTGAATTTGACACTCTCTGTATATAATGACTGTTATGTTGAATTAGACACTCTCTGTATATAATGACTGTTATGTTGAATTAGACACTCTCTGTATAATGACCATTATGTTGAATTAGACACTCTCTGTATAATGACTGTTATGTTTAATTAGACACTCTCTGTATAATGACCGTTATGTTGAATTAGACACTCTCTGTATATAATGACCGTTATGTTGAATTTGACACTCTCTGTATATAATGATCGTTATGTTGAATTTGACACTCTCTGTATATAATGACTGTTATGTTGAATTAGACACTCTCTGTATATAATGACTGTTATGTTGAATTAGACACTCTCTATATAATGACTGTTATGTTGAATTAGACACTCTCTGTATATAATGACCGTTATGTTGAATCAGACACTCTCTGTATAATGATCGTTATGTTGAATTAGACACTCTCTGTATATAATGACCGTTATGTTGAATTAGACACTCTCTGTATAATGACTGTTATGTTGAATTAGACACTCTCTGTATATAATGACTGTTATGTTGAATTAGACACTCTCTGTATAATGACTGTTATGTTTAATTAGACACTCTCTGTATATAATGACCATTATGTTGAATTAGACACTCTCTGTATAATGACCGTTATGTTGAATTAGACACTCTCTGTATAATGATCGTTATGTTGAATTAGACACTCTCTGTTTAATGACCGTTATGTTGAATTAGACACTCTATGTATAATGACTGTTATGTTGAATTAGACACTCTCTGTATAATGACTGTTATGTTGAATTAGACACTCTTTGTATAATGACCGTTATGTTGAATTAGACACTCTCTGTATAATGACCGTTATGTTGAATTAGACACTCTCTGTATAATGACCGTTATGTTGAATCAGACACTCTCTGTATAATGACCATTATGTTGAATTAGACACTCTCTGTATAATGACTGTTATGTTGAATTAGACACTCTCTGTATAATGACCGTTATGTTGAATTAGACACTCTCTGTATAATGACCGTTATGTTGAATTTGACACTCTCTGTATATAATGACTGTTATGTTGAATTAGACACTCTCTGTATAATGACTGTTATGTTGAATTAGACACTCTCTGTATAATGACCGTTATGTTGAATTAGACACTCTCTGTATAATGACCGTTATGTTGAATTAGACACTCTCTGTATAATGACCGTTATGTTGAATTAGACACTCTCTGTATAATGATCGTTATGTTGAATTAGACACTCTCTGTTTAATGACCGGTATGTTGAATTAGACACTCTCTGTATAATGACCGTTATGTTGAATTAGACACTCTATGTATAATGACTGTTATGTTGAATTAGACACTCTCTGTATAATGACCGTTATGTTGAATTAGACACTCTCTGTATAATGACCGTTATGTTGAATTAGACACTCTTTGTATAATGACCGTTATGTTGAATTAGACACTCTCTGTATAATGACCGTTATGTTGAATCAGACACTCTCTGTATAATGACCGTTATGTTGAATTAGACACTCTCTGTATAATGACTGTTATGTTGAATTAGACACTCTCTGTATAATGACCGTTATGTTGAATTAGACACTCTCTGTATAATGACCGTTATGTTGAATTTGACACTCTCTGTATATAATGACTGTTATGTTGAATTAGACACTCTCTGTATATAATGACTGTTATGTTGAATTAGACACTCTCTGTATAATGACTGTTATGTTGAATTTGACACTCTCTGTATATAATGACTGTTATGTTGAATTAGACACTCTCTGTATAATGACTGTTATGTTGAATCAGACACTCTCTGTATATAATGACTGTTATGTTGAATTAGACACTCTCTGTAAAATAACTGTTATGTTGAATTAGACACTCTCTGTATATAATGACTGTTATGTTGAATTAGACACTCTCTGTATAATGACCATTATGTTGAATTAGACACTCTCTGTATAATGACTGTTATGTTTAATTAGACACTCTCTGTATAATGACCGTTATGTTGAATTAGACACTCTCTGTATATAATGACCGTTATGTTGAATTTGACACTCTCTGTATATAATGATCGTTATGTTGAATTTGACACTCTCTGTATATAATGACTGTTATGTTGAATTAGACACTCTCTGTATATAATGACTGTTATGTTGAATTAGACTCTCTCTTTATAATGACTGTTATGTTGAATTAGACACTCTCTGTATATAATGACCGTTATGTTGAATCAGACACTCTCTGTATAATGATCGTTATGTTGAATTAGACACTCTCTGTATATAATGACCGTTATGTTGAATTAGACACTCTCTGTATAATGACTGTTATGTTGAATTAGACACTCTCTGTATATAATGACTGTTATGTTGAATTAGACACTCTCTGTATAATGACTGTTATGTTTAATTAGACACTCTCTGTATATAATGACCATTATGTTGAATTAGACACTCTCTGTATAATGACTGTTATGTTGAATTAGAATATTTAGAATAATGAAATTTGATTATAATAAAAACATTCAGTTTGTAAGTAAATCAGAAAATAGACTACTTAACAACCTGAAAATCATTTAAAGAAGTTACACAAGTGTTAACAAAAATTGAATTTTAATAAAAGTAGTTAAACTTGCTCTAGTTTAATTGTAAAAATTAAAAATGACATGTATTTTAAATCCTTCCATAGTATGATTTTAATAAAAGTAATATGATTGAAGCTTTTAAAATTTGTTTAATTAAATGCTCTCATGATTAACTCTTTTTTTTTTTTCTTTTTTTTTTTTAAAAAAAGATAATTGAAAAGCTCTCCCATATTGACTGATTTTAATCTTTTCATTAAAATTTTGTTTAAGAGTAATAGTCAAAACAAGGAACGTTTAGAATTGTCACTTAGTGAGAAAGGTTTTTTAGATATTATTGGAACATTTGAATGGATAAATAAAATTATCATGATCAATACAGATAATGTACTAAAATCAGAAGGATTATATTTTATGATCACTTCCCTGCTCACGATCTTTAAAACTTCTTAAATTTCTCCTTCTTTTATCAGTTTCATTCAGATTATATCTGCATGTTAGATTTATGTATTATATGTTATAATGTAATATTACATAACATAGCACTCAGGTATCAGTTCATACCTGGAAAATTGCATACCTTTGTAAATAAATACTTGATAAAAGTAATTACTAAGAATTCATATATAATGCAAGTTTACATATGACAGGGGTCATATGTACACAGGGAGGGGTAGCAGGGTAGACAGTTTTCAGGGTTCATATAATACACTTCATTCAACTTAATATTGAATGGATTACTCTCTTTATGTTTGATTTACACAGATTCTTTATGTTTTTTATTTAATAAATTTCAATATTTTTCCTTTTAAAACTATTACAAAAATCACATGACCACAAAAGTTTTGTTTGGAACAACAAGTCGTATATTATCTACCCAAAACAAAAATAAAAAATAAAAAACCGAGGGACCAACCAGCTGGTTGGCCAACTCTCAGGGTTGGGCAAGCCCATAAATGTTACAGGAAAGGGAAAAATACAGCAGCCAAACCTGGACTCAAACCCATGACCTTTCCAATACTAGCGGGATACTCTACTGACTGATCTACCTGGCCACCTATCAAGTCTGGTCCACTACATATTGGACCAGAGACCTCCCACATGATAGACAAGTGCTCCTACCAACTGGGTACTCAGATGGCTTCTGAGTTTGTTTTTTTTTTTTGATAGTTCCAATATTTCCGATTGATTACCTCACCCGTATTTCCTGGGATCTAATTTTATATAGAAACAGGCCCTGGTTTTCACAATCTTAACTTAGATTTATCTTAATTTTAGCAATTTTTGGTAATCTTTTATGTATGGTACTATGAATAAACATTTTTGACAAAACAAATTACAGATGTTGTAAAGTTAAAATGATTTTCAAAATGATACATTAAATTTCAAATAGCTTAACGGTTAACAAAACTATTAAGGATTTAAATTTGCCAGGTTTAAGAAATGTAGATTCTTTTTAAGTAATTATTGTGAAACTGGGCCCAGTTGCTAGTCCAACCATTCTGACAACAAACTGTAATGGTACAGAGAAAAATGTGAGGACAGATTGGTTGATTGATTAATTTAATGGGGTCGAGTCAAGAAAATTTCACTTGTATGCTGTGGTACAGGTGTTTTTAAGGTCTCATCCAAAGGACCCCCTGACTTTCATTTCTAAATGCTGAGTGATAGGAAAAAGAACGGTCACTACCAATTTTTAAGTCTTGGTCAGACCCAACTAAGATTTGAACCCCTAACCTCCCACATACGAAGCAAGCACTCTACCACCTGAACTACCCTAGTGGTACCTGAGGGTCAGATTGGGAATGAAATCCAAGACCCCCTGCACTCTTAAGAGAATGTTCAAGGAAATGAGGTATACAGACTGCTACATGGTTAATTGATATGTTCTCCATTTTAAATTTCGTATATGTATTAGATTATTTTTCATGCATATAAGGAAAACAAGGACCGAAAAGAATGTTATAACAAATTAAAATTTTAAAATTTTTAATTGACAGCTATTTACTAATAATTTGTATTTTAAGTCTTTTTCCTTATAATTATTGGATAAAGATGGGAAAAATGAGTACTTGAATGTTACTTATAATCCTTAAGTTGATTATTTGACCCCTTTGAAGTTATTATGATTACAAGTGAAGTGGTCAGTTGTTTAAACCATGATGTAACTGACCACATTGAATTACATTTGACATGTGATAAGATTGCCACTAAATGTGTACAGTAGCACTCCTTACATATTAAAAAGATAGCAGTCTTCAGATAAAACTTTATCAGATTATAAAGGTCATGACATCCTGACCAAATGATTATCTAACACTTAACAATCAATTTATATCCTATCATATTGTATTTGTACCCATTGTATTGTGTCCCACTCTTGTACAAATCTCTTTACCTGTGGAACAAATTTTTTTAAACTTTTTGTCATTACAGTGTTAAGAATTCTCCAAGTCAGACATCCTGTTGATTTTATTTTTCAACTAACTTTGATGCTGTGTAATCTGAGACTTGGATAACAATAGAGTTATAATCCTGGAGGAATTTATCCATTAAATCTGATTAATCTGATTGTCAAAAGAATCAGCTGATTTTAAAATTTCTTCTCTATTATATAGAGTGAACAAAAGTTTCTAAAATTCCCCCTTTCCTGTCTGCAGGGAGGTATATCTAGGATTAAGATACATTATAATTAGGATATTACCTTTTCTCTTTTTTACATAAGGCCAAAAAAACACTATCTTTGGTTCCTATTATTAATCTATTAAACACAATTTTAGGGCATTTATGTTTTGAACTTTAAACAACAATTTAAATCACTTGTTAAAATCAAAATCAATGCTCTATATGGCAATGTGACAGTGCCATGATTTCACCAACCCAATCCCTACCCCCATGAAATTTACATCTGTTACACACTGTGCAATCATACAAGATTATGTGTTATCTAGTTGTTTATCCAATACATTGTTCTATTGTTTCATTTGAGAAAGCAGAAATTTTTTGTAGGAGATGAAAACATATATTTATCTTTTGTAAAAAGCAATCCTTTGTAAAAAAAAAAAAAAAAAAAAAAAAAAAAAAAAAAAAAAAAAAAAAAAAACTTACCCTACAATTTTTGGACTGAAACGATTACCTTGGATATTTTTTATTTGGCCTAAGAAGGATAAACTTGATGGTGTTTTAACAGGAATATGTATGTTTAGGATTACCAATTTTATTACAACTCCAGATAAAAAATGTTTTCTTTTGAAGGTAAATCATTGTGTTGATTTTGTAGAAAAATAAATAGTTTTAACACTGGGATAATTGAAAGGTTGTTGTAATCCTAGGATTATATAGCAGGAAATGAAGTGAATTGTGAAGTAGGTAGGTGGGGGTATCAAGTGTCCTCTGTCCATGTACTAGTTACATAATTAATGGTACTCATGTCCAGACTTCAAAGGTGATAAAAATTGTGTAGTTTGTCAATGTGTAGGTACACATGTACTTAATATTTCTGGAATTTATTGTTGCATTTTTTTCTTCTTAGCTGTATGTATGAGGTGCAGTTTTACTATTTTTTCAGTGTTTTGTGATATCACTTATTAGAATTAGTAATATTCTTTAAACATTCCAAAACTGGAACAAGCTTAGATTCTATATTTTTTAACCCTGAAAAATAAAATAAAATGAAGTACAAAATATGAAAAAAAAGGAAAAGGTGCTTTTTAAATATGAAGATTTTCCCATTTTCAAATATGGAAGGTAATATTAAGAGAGAGAGAGAGAGAGAGAGAGAGAGAGAGAGAGAGAACAAGATATGGAATAAAAAAATTTTCAGTATTCACATTAGCATCATACCATCATTGAATCTTAATAACACTATCAAACTCACACTTTGCTACTTGTGAAATTCATAAACATGAATAGAAACCTTGTGGAGATAGCTAAAACATACACAAGTATGCCCAGTAAAAAGAAAGGTTAATTTAGCTATTAAAAGGTGTGACAATTTCCTTGATAAAATGTGCATCAGAATAATAATGAATGTCTTGATATCCATATTAATTTTTCATTTGGAGTTGTTTCCCTTTACCTGTATTCAATTTTCATAAAACATTACCATTAAACTGCTTAAATATGAAATTAATTTGAGCAAAAAATTATCTGATCAACCAGGAGTCTTATCTAGTCTTAGATTAGCTTTTTCATTTATTGTTAGATTTCTTTGATAAAACTCCAGCATGTTGTCATTTTCTTTGTATGATGGAGTGAAGTTAAGTGATGGTATTTTATGCCCCAGTCAAGATTATTTCACTTATTCTGAGACAGCCAATTTGGCAAGAGAACCAATCAATTTTCTCATTCTAGAATCTGCCCAAGAGGGATTAAAACCAAGGTGTTTAGAGGCACTGTGAACCCTAAGTGTCCACTTTCGACCACTCAGCCACCAAGGCCACCTTTCTATGTGGTGGAATTGGATGAGCTCAGTTTTGATCAGTGTTCCTTATTGATGAACAACCTGTACCTATTTGTAAGTTTTAAGCCAACTCAGGGATTGAATTATTTGCAAATTTGCTATTTATGCCATTAAAAAGGGATAAATCGGAAATTACATTCTAAGTCTTATGACAAAAATGAAGTCAACAACATTGTTAATCAGGGATTAAAAAATATAAATTCAGAATTCACTTAGATTTAATAAGAATTATTTGAAAAAAAAAACCTTTGATTAAAAACTTACTTGATAAATAATGATTTAACAAGTAAGTGTTATATTACATTGTATATTGTGTTACTGTTTTTAGTTTTTCATCTGTAAAAGAGTCCAAGTTTAATTTCAAAATTTAAAAGCTAAGTGACTAATATTTTTTCACAAAGCAGATTTATTTTTGTGCATAATTTTTTTTACAAATACCATGAACCTAAAATACCTTAAATACTTGTTATATACTGAGTTATATGTGTTTAACATAAAAACAAGGTATATTTTCTCTATGCCATGTTTAAAAAATGTCAAATTAAATTCCTTTTTTTAAATTTTTTTTCGGAGTGTAGTGATGTGATTTAATTCCAACCAACAAGGTTCTTTTACTTATATTAAAGCAGTCATTACAGAAATCATGGAGGAAACCATAGTGTCTAGAGAAAACCATAGACCTCAAGTGCACTGTAAAACTTTCTTACACTAGAATGTATCTATGTGGGATTTGAACTTTGAACCTAGGTGATGAGAGGCACTGTGAGCCAACAGTTTAGAGCACTTGACCACTGAGGTTCAACAAAGATTTTGGCACAATGATATAAATATACAAAGCCATAGTACCAGTACCTGTAATAATCTTATATTATTATATAAATACTATATATAAAGTAACTTATTGTATCTAAACTGAAACTACCCAGCTTCATCAGCCTGGAAGTGATTTTACATCATTTTCATATATATATATATATATATATATATATATATATATATATATATATATATACAAAAATTCTATTGATCAATGTTTATATGTTGTAACAATATGTCACGGAAATATTTTATTAGTTTTGCCCAAAAAATGTAGGTTTTTATGTCCTTGTAACCTAATATCTTAAAAGAAGTTTGTGTGTAAAGTTTGTATATATATAAATAAGTACATCTTGATTCTCTATACTGTATGACACATTTTCTTTGTTACAGCTAACTGGATTATAAGTACATTGTATATATAGTGTATATAAATAATAAACAAAACTGTACTTTTGTCACCATCTATGATTCAGGACTTTTCTATTCCTTTGTTGGATAACTGCTTTGTTTGTGTATATATATACAGGTAGATGTCCAGACTTAAGTCATTACAAACTTGTGGGAGAAAAACAAACAAAAGTTCATATAAAATAAATGCATGACAAACAATTTTCAGATTTTTAGATGAGAAAGGTCATAAAAACAAAAATATTTTTCTAACAAGTCTGAAAACACTAAAATCTTACATTTTGATGTTAAATGTTAAGTTCCATTTGACACTAAGTTGAAAAATTTATTTGAGTTATTACTTAGAGAATTTTACTGTTGTAAAGGATTTATAATCTAAATAAGAAACCATAACACAGTGTCAGTTAGTTTAAATGGTGGGGAAAACTGGAGTGTTTGTGAAAAATCACATAAAAAAAAGTTAACTGACAAACTCTAGTCATACCCTTAATTAAAAATCTTCACCTGAACTCTTAAAGGCACTGTGAACTATAAATTTGTTCTTTAGACCATATACCCACCAAGAACCCCCCTGTTGTTGAAGAGTTGATCTATAAACAAATTATTGTCAGTGGATTTGGATTATTTGTTGGGATTTCACTTGTGATCATCTACAAAGGGGGTGATGTAGCTTAAGCTCTGTAAAATTTACCATTGCCAAAGCCTACCACTAAGCAAACCAATAACAGCATCTGTTACATGGAAGTTATCCTAATTAATTCTTAAAGCCAAAATGACTGAAAAATCAAATGTGCAAATTGTAAAACAATGCATTTATTCACCCAAGCTGTTTCATATTAAAATTCACATTTTATAATGTCATCTCCATTATTGATTCTGATGAACAAGCTACCATGTGTAACAAAAGAGACGTCATCAACACTAATCATTATAACGAATTGATGTTAACATTCAGCTCAGATGTAATCAGGTTCTTACGTGCTTCCTATCAAAATCTGTTGATTTTTTTCACATATAAAATGATATTTAATTGTGTAAAAGTAATATTTTTCAAACCAGCTGTTTCAGGAATTTATTTACCTGTCCATTGTTTGTTGGAAATTTATTTTACTGTGTTCTCACTTTTACCAGTAATTGCATTTCAGATAGTATAAACATATATGAAATATATTTAATTAAAAAAAATTCAAAATCCTCACATTTTATTAACTGTTGCAAAATTATAAATTTCTAAGAACATTAAGTGTTCCACTTGGGTAGTTAACCAAATGACTTTTTCACATTAATACAATCAAATGTGTCAGTTCCATTATTGTTGTAATTGAAATTTGTCTACACCCAGAGGTCATGTGCTGCTAACAGGCAAATGTTCAATATTCAGTATTTTTAGATTTTTAACCGTTTTATGTTGCATAGATATTGAAAACTATTGTTGATTTCATTGATAATTTCATGACTGGTTATTTGGGGAATAATCATATTTTTTTTTTACTTATTGAACTCATATTTACTTGAGATCTTTGTAATAATCCTGATACCATCATCAAAATCATTAATACTATAACAACAAGTACTGAAGAGCTCTCTAATAACCCTGGTATAATAATCAGTATCAGCATTGGCACATTGTTGTTAGTAGTGCATGTAATTGAGAGCTCTGTAATAACCCTGTGCTATCATTAGTATTGGCACTAGTACAATGCTGGAAGTGGTACAAGTACTTGAGAGCAAGCATTGTAATAAATCTAATACAATTATCAGTATCAGCACTGGCACAATTCTACTAGTATTACATGTACCAGAGATCTCTGTTATAACTCTGGTGGGATTATCAGTATCAACACTTGCATGAGTACTTGAGAGCTCTGTAATGACCCTGATATTATCATCATTATTAGCACAGGTACAATTCTGCTAGTATTACATGTACTTGAGAGCTCTGTAATGACCCTGATATGATCATCAGTATTAACAACTGGTAAAATTCTGCTAGTATTACATGTACTTGAGAGCTCTGTAATGACCCTGATATTATCATCATTATTAGCACTGGTACAATTCTGCTAGTATTACATGTACTTGAGAGCCTTGTAATGACCCTGATATGATCATCAGTATTAGCACTGGTACAATACTGCTAGTATTACATGTGCTTGAGAGCTCTGTAATGACCCTGATATTATCATCATTATTAGCACTGGTACAATTCTGCTAGTATTACATGTACTTGAGAGCCTTGTAATGACCCTGATATGATCATCAGTATTAGCACTGGTACAATACTGCTAGTAATTCATGTACTTGAGAGCTCTGTAATGACCCTGATATGATTATCAGTATTAACAACTGGTATAATTCTGCTAGTATTACATGTACTTTAGAGCTCTGTAATGACCCTGGTATTATCATCATTATTAGCACTGGTACAATTCTTAACCTTTTTGTTAATTGATAGCAATTCATCTCAACATTTTACTCTATAAAATACAAGGGACTTCACACTCAGGTGAGCTACATTTATCTTTTGGCAAGTAAATGCTGTGTTTTCATAGACTTTTTGCTGACATCAAATAATAATTCATAATGATTTGGTTGGGACCCAGTTATGATGCTTACCAAAAAATTTTATGGATTATTTTTAACCATGATGTAAATGTCAACTTAAAATGACCTTTATGTAACAAAGGCCACTGATGTTATTTTGATTATTTACATGTGATGTCTCAACTTTCTATTGATGTCCAAAACTGAACTCTTTATCACTGAAGTTAAATAAACTACACAAAAACCATGTGGTCAACAGAATGGAACACATTAATCAAACTGATGATGTAGCCTATTTTCTGGAGAATACACAGGAAGTTCAATTGTAATGTGGTGGTCAGTCTGGGGTGATGATATAACAGGAAATTTGTAATATATAATTATAGGTCTAAACTGACCACTGTAAATGTGTTAATTATTGTGCTCATACTGATAACTGGTCATTTTATCAAGTTTAATCTGGCAATTTAAATGGTACTAAAATGCTAAAATCAGAATTAGCTAAGGCCCCATGTGGTGTCTGTTTTTCTTACTTATATTGTTTTTTTTAATCAGGTTTTTTGACACATTCAGAAATCATAAAATAATTTTTGTGATATTTATATATTTTTTAAAAAATGATGTACCCCTTAATGTAGCATACATACTATAGAGACAGATTTAGACCTTCAAAATATTGAAGCATCAACCTTTATAATGCCACTTGATAATTTTGCCACCTTGCTTATCAGCAGTCCTTAAATCTGGTTTTTTCTTCAATCATCTTCCAGATTATTTCAATTAAACAAACAATGAATCATGATGTTAAACGGAAGGTATATGATACAGTTATAATGTTTGGAAAGTTGATACTCGAATCTAAAAATAATTATCTTTAAAAAAAATCAGAGTTCTAGATTAATTTTTAAAAATTATTAAAACATGGTAGTAAAAATTTAACAAATATGATTAAAATACTGTCAGTCAATTATTCTTAAAATTATTGTAAAACAATCATGCTTTTTTCTTTTGAACATGATAAATTAGCTATTAATTTTTGCACCAGACAATTTTATTGTCATGCTGCACCTTTAGAATAATTAATTATTACTATTTTTACCTGATGAATTTCATATTCACCTATTTACACCTGCAGCCCAGGTAAAGATTTATCTTAATAGTAATTAATACAAAATTTAGTGCCAGCATTTAGGGGTTATTAATTTTTTAAATCCTCATCATTCAAATTGTCGCATATATAATGTGCATTTTTACACATGCTACTTTTTAATTCACTATCAATCATTTGCATGCACAGATATATATGAAAACTAATACAGGTAGCATGTGGGGTCAGGTAATTGGTTGATTTTACACTTTATTAGGTATAGATTTACATATAATTCTTAAGAAGTTATTGATAAATACTTGTATTACATTTTATTTTAAGGCTTTCATTATTGTCATCAAGGCCTTGTACATTAATACGATCTGTCAAATGTTCCATGTTTGATAAATACTCATATTACTTTTTTCTTTTTAAATATGTTTTATTGATGTTTAAGTTATGTCCATACAAATATAAACTGTCTAATTTTCCTTGTTTAATGGATTCAGTATGCTTGATTCAGTAAACTGATACAAATAATTGTCAGATTAAGTCTAACGGTTGTTAGAGCAACTGGTACTCTTTATGCAGAAAACGACAGATTTCTGAAACCATGCATAATTCAATGCTAATAAATAAAGGAATTTTCAAATTTTGTATATAACTAAAGCATTCAATATTGTATGGATATCTATCTATAAGCTGCAATGTAATAAGTATAATATTGGGAAATATGGCTCACATAATCTAGATTTTAGGGTCCATGTCCTTTTGCAACTTTGGGATCCTTTGACATGATTTTATAGTACTTCTGTTAGATGAGTAAGCATTTTTTTGTTTTTTGCCAAATAGAAATAATGCAAGTTATTAAGCTATTTTACAGATAAAATATTGCATACTGAACACATCATAGTTTCAAATAAGGGCAGCCATATAAGGAGGCTCCTTCAGGCATTATCCCCCTCCTTCAACATAATTAACTCACTTCCATTTTGAAGGGATGTCATGACAGAACAAATTATCTTCCTTATCAGACTTTGAACCAATGTCATATTAGAATTAAGGTTAGGAGGTTGGCTATTCAAAATTGTGTACCAGTGTATGTGTGATTTGGAGTTACAAAGTAAGGGGTTAAGCAGTTCTAGTTGTTACTTGCAACTTTAATATACTAGCCCAAGTAAAACATTTGGTCAATAAAGTGTCAATGAGATAGAAACAGAAGTGGCTTAATGTTCAAGAAACATAACATTTTCAAGCATTATCTTGACATGAACATAAAATCTAAATGTTAAGGTTTTCAAGAGTGTTGGACTAGATGTTAAAGTGAGCTATTCTGATCTTCTAACAGAGCTTGTTTTCAGCTTTATTAACCTGGTATACCACAATTCCAGATTAACACTTCAATACAGGAAGTTGAGGTTGTTTATGAAAAAAAAACGGAGTTTTCCCTCAGTCTGTCTGTACTTTCTTTTGACAAGTATGTGGTCAAGTGTACTTCTTTGTGTAAATCTAGGAAATCCTGAATCAAGTAGCTATATCCTTGTTTAAGATTTCTTGGTTAGGGTGGTATAAAACTTTAAATATAAATTGTTACTTGTGTCAATAAATATTTGTACAAATTTGAAAAATATATATACATAATGTAAAGGTGAAAAACTGAAATCTAGATAAAAATAATAAATTCTTAAAAGTCTAAATGTTTGTGTAGATTTATTGATTTATAGCATTGATCTGTTGTACATTTATTTCAAATTTATATCAGTAACTTTTGTTTTGTTTTGCTTTTTAAAAAAACCTTTAAATTACAGTAAACTCAGTGCCTTGTTTGGCAACCATGTTTGCAGATTAGTAAATGCATTTGACCTTTGTTCAAGGGAGTGACTTGTTACAAGTAGCATTTAATGTATCATATGCAGTGTCTCTAGTAGCCATTATAGGAAACTGCTCTCTCTCTCTCTCTCTCTCTCTCTCTCTCTCTCTCTCTCTCTCTCTCTCTCTCTCTTTCTCTCTCTCTCTCTCTCTCTCTCTCTCTCTCTCTCTCTCTCTCATTTAAGTTGAGTGTCCAAGTTTTGACAGAAACCAATTATAACTCGATAGGTCCTGTGGTAAGATTTTTCTGAGAGTTCTGTTTTATTAGAAAAAACAGTTAATTTCATCTCCCCCTATATAATAATGTAAAATTCTTTGTGACATAAGTCAATAGATACACCAGTAAATACCCAATTATCAAATTAGCTGGTAAACAATGTCTGTACTTACATAATAATGTTTTTTAAAAATGTTGAGACCAAGTGTTCTGGAAGAGTAAGGGCTTACAGATTACAATACCTCTCACTGCCTAGGTTTGAATCCCACTCACACAGATCCTATTGTAAGAAAGTTTGTCACTTTGCTTGCCAAAAGTTGGTAGTTTGCTTTTTTCTCAGGCTTCTTCCACCATCTCAGTACGAACTGCCTAGATGCCAGTGAAAAATTTTTGAATAGGGCATAAAACACCATTACTCAATTCAGTCGCCTTTAAAATATAATATCTTCTCTAACAAGTCAGCTCAGACTTCCTACTTAGAGATTAGTCTAGGCATTTGAAATATAGAAAACAAACTGATGACAATGGCATTTAGATGAAGGTTAAACAATGAAGTATAATGGTAAAGAGGACATAACAATTTTACATATCATTTCCTGGTGGTATTTCCTGTTTCAACAACTTATATGTATGTGTTAATATCTTGTTTTGTCATCATTACCTTAGGTTATATTTGTTTTTATACTTGTTTATGTAAATGTATTTATGTTGATGTCTTATTTGTCAAACAAATCTTGTTTAGGGGTTTATTATTTATTTTTATTTATTTATTTATTTATTTTTTTAATCATTGGATATTTTATATACAAAAATAAGAATTATATCACTCGAGTCAAAGAAAATGTTTGCATGGAACAAAAATTAAGAATTATTGTGTTCAATGAAAGAAATTAATATTAAACAATTGCACTGATTTAAAATTGTGTTCATTGTCAGTATGATGGCAACAACTTTGCAAGCAAACGGAATAACTTGCATTAGCCCGTTATCATAAGTGTCGAAACACCATTTTAAAACAGTTCAATTGTTATATTTCATTAAATATTTAAAAAATAATTATTCATTAAGTTTAACAACGGGGAGTTTTGGTTTGAAAAATTATAGTGTTATCAGGTATTTGATGGTATTTCTCTATTTTTCATTAACATAATGAATTTTTGAGAATATTAGATATAGAATAATATATACCGGTATATAAAATTGAATATCAATGACAAATGTGTTTTTATTTGTGGAATATATTTTGGTCGAAATCAGGTGCACCTGTGTGGCCACATTTCAATTTGCAATGAAGTTCGGAATAAAAGATTGCTGGCTATATTTTGGAAGTGAAATTTGTGAATCTGAAACAGGAAGGGACGCTTTTAGCAGAGGGATAATTTTCAATGGCCAAGCATGTGGGTTTCAAATGTGCGATATGTGAGTAGTCAGGGATTTACCTGCCCAGCTTGTTTTATACCCCTGATATTAGAGTGAGCATCAAGACTAAGCTGATTTTATACCCCTGATATTAAAGTGAGCATCCAGGACCAGCTGATTTTATACCCCTGATATTAGAGTGAGCATCAGAAGTAAGCTTATTTTATACCACTGATATCAGAGTGAGCATCCAGACCCAACTGATTTTATATCCCTTATATAAGAGTGAGCATCCAATCCCAGCTGATTTTATACCCCTGATATTAAAGTGAGCATCTAGACCCAGCTGATTTTATACCCCTGATATTAGAGTGAGCACCCAGACCCAGCTTGTTTTATACCCCTGATATTAGAGTGAGCATCAAGACTAAGCTGATTTTATACCCCTGATTTTAAAGTAAGCACCAAAGTCCAGCTTATTTTATACCCCTGATATTAGAGTGAGCATCAGGACTAGGTTTATTTTATACCCCTGATATTAGAGTGAGCATCCAGACCCAGCTGATTTTATACCCCTGATATAAGAGTGAGCATCCAGGCCCAGCTTATTTTATACCCCTGATATTACAGTGAGCATCCAGGCCCAGCTTATTTTATACCCCTGATATTACAGCAAGCATCAAAGCCCAGCTTATTTTATACCCCTGATATTAGAGTGAGCATCAAGTCTAAGCTGATTTTATACCCCTAAAATTAAAGTAAGCATCTACGCCCAGCTGATTCTATACCCCTGATATTAAATTGAGCATCAAGACTAAGCTGATTTTATACCCCTGATATTAGAGTGAACATCAAGGCCTAGCTGATTCTATACCCCTGATATTAAATTGAGCATCCTGACCCTGCTGATTTTATACCCCTGATATTAGAGTGAGCACCCAAGCCAAGCTTGTTTTATATCCCTGATATTAAAGTGAGCATCCAGGACCATTTGATTTTATATCCCTGATATAAGAGTGAGCATCCAGTCCCAGTAGATTTTATACCCCTGATATTAGAGTGAGCATCAAGACTAAGCTGATTTTATACCTCTGATATTAAAGTGAGCATCCAGGCCCAGCTGATTTTATACCCCTGATATTAAAATGAGCATGACCAGTCCCAGCTTTTTTTTTACCCCTGATATTAAAGTGAGCATCCAGTCCCAGCTTGTTATATACCCCTGATATTGAAGTGAGCATCCAGGACCAGCTGATTTTATACCCCTGATATTAGAGTGATCATCAGAACTAAGCTTATTTTATACCACTGATATCAGAGTGAGCATCCAGGCCCAACTGATTTTATACCCCCGATATTAGAGTGAGCATCCAGGCCCAGCTTTTTTTTTTACCCCTGATATTAAAGTGAGCATCCAGTCCCAGCTTGTTATATACCCCTGATATTAGAGTGAGCATCAGGACTCAGCTTATTTTATACCATTGATATCAGAGTGAACATCCAGGTCCAGCTGATTTTATACCCCTGATATTAAAGTGAGCATGACCAGTCCCAGCTGATTTTATACCCCTGATATTAAAGTGAGCATCCAGTCCCAGCTGATTTTATACCCCTGATATTAGAGTGAGCATCCACTGACCCAGCTGATTTTATATCCCTGAAATTAGAGTGAGCATCCAGACCCAGCTAATTTTATACCACTGATATTAGACTAAGCATCCAGGCCCAGCTGTTTTTTTAACCCTGATATAAGAGTGAGCATTCAGGCCCAGCTGATTTTATACCCCTGATATTAAAGTGAGCATCCAGGCCCAGCTGATTTTATACCCCTGATATTAGAGTGAGCATCAGGACTAAGCTGATTTTATACCACAGATATCATAGTGAGCATCCAGGCCCAGCTGATTTTATACCTCTGATATTAGAGTGAGCATCCAGTCCCAGTTGATTTTATACCCTTGATATTAGAGTGAGCATCCAGTCTGTGCTGATTTTATACCCCTTATATTAGAGTGAGCATCCAGACCCAGCTGATTTTATATCCCTGATATTAGAGTGAGCATCCAGGCCCAGCTGATTTTATACCCCTTATATTAGAGTGAGCACCCAGTCCCAGCTTATTTTATACCCCTTATATTAAAGTGAGCACCCAGTCCCAGCTGATTTTTTACCTCTGATATTAGAGTGAGCATCAAGACTAAGCTGATTTTATACCCCTGATATTAAAGTGAGCATCCAGGACCAGCTGATTTTATACCCCTGATATTAGAGTGAGCATCAGAAGTAAGCTTATTTTATACCACTGATATCAGAGTGAGCATCCAGACCTAACTGATTTTATATCCCTTATATAAGAGTGAGCATCCAGACCCAACTGATTTTATATCCCTTATATAAGAGTGAGCATCCAATCCCAGCTGATTTTACACCCCTGATATTAGAGTGAGCATCTAGACCCAGCTGATTTTATACCCCTGATATTAGAGTGAGCACCCAGACCCAGCTTGTTTTATACCCCTGATATTAGAGTGAGCATCAAGACTAAGCGGATTTTATACCCCTGATTTTAAAGTAAGCACCAAAGTCCAGCTTATTTTATACCCTGATATTAGAGTGAGCATCAGGACTAGGTTTATTTTATACCCCTGATATTAGAGTGAGCATCCAGACCCAGCTGATTTTATACCCCTGATATAAGAGTGAGCATCCAGGCCCAGCTTATTTTATATCCCTGATATTACAGTGAGCATCCAGGCCCAGCTTATTTTATACCCCTGATATTACAGCAAGCATCAAAGCCCAGCTTATTTTATACCCCTGATATTAGAGTGAGCATCAAGTCTAAGCTGATTTTATACCCCTAAAATTAAAGTAAGCATCTACGCCCAGCTGATTCTATACCCCTGATATTAAATTGAGCATCCAGGCCCAGCTGATTTTATACCCCTGAAATTAGAGTGAACATCAAGACTAAGCTGATTTTATACCCCTGATATTAGAGTGAACATCAAGGCCTAGCTGATTCTATACCCCTGATATTAAATTGAGCATCCAGACCCAGCTGATTTTATACCCCTGATATTAGAGTGAGCACCCAAGCCAAGCTTGTTTTATATCCCTGATATTAAAGTGAGCATCCAGGACCATCTGATTTTATATCCCTGATATAAGAGTGAGCATCCAGTCCCAGTAGATTTTATACCCTCGATATTAGAGTGAGCATCAAGACTAAGCTGATTTTATACCTCTGATATTAAAGTGAGCATCCAGGCCCAGCTGATTTTATACCCCTGATATTAAAATGAGCATGACCAGTCCCAGCTTTTTTTTTACCCCTGATATTAAAGTGAGCATCCAGTCCCAGCTTGTTATATACCCCTGATATTAAAGTGAGCATCCAGGACCAGCTGATTTTATACCCCTGATATTAGAGTGATCATCAGAACTAAGCTTATTTTATACCACTGATATCAGAGTGAGCATCCAGGCCCAACTGATTTTATACCCCCGATATTAGAGTGAGCATCCAGGCCCAGCTTTTTTTTTTACCCCTGATATTAAAGTGAGCATGACCAGTCCCAGCTGATTTTATACCCCTGATATTAAAGTGAGCATCCAGTCCCAGCTGATTTTATACCCCTGATATTAGAGTGAGCATCCACTGACCCAGCTGATTTTATATCCCTGAAATTAGAGTGAGCATCCAGACCCAGCTAATTTTATACCACTGATATTAGACTAAGCATCCAGGCCCAGCTGTTTTTTTACCCCTGATATAAGAGTGAGCATTCAGGCCCAGCTGATTTTATACCCCTGATATTAAAGTGAGCATCCAGGCCCAGCTGATTTTATACCCCTGATATTAGAGTGAGCATCAGGACTAAGCTGATTTTATACCACTGATATCATAGTGAGCATCCAGGCCCAGCTGATTTTATACCTCTGATATTAGAGTGAGCATCCAGTCCCAGTTGATTTTATACCCTTGATATTAGAGTGAGCATCCAGTCCGTGCTGATTTTATACCCCTGAAATTAGAGTGAACATCAAGACTAAGCTGATTTTATACCCCTGATATTAGAGTGAACATCAAGGCCTAGCTGATTCTATACCCCTGATATTAAATTGAGCATCCAGACCCAGCTGATTTTATACCCCTGATATTAGAGTGAGCACCCAAGCCAAGCTTGTTTTATATCCCTGATATTAAAGTGAGCATCCAGGACCATCTGATTTTATATCCCTGATATAAGAGTGAGCATCCAGTCCCAGTAGATTTTATACCCCTGATATTAGAGTGAGCATCAAGACTAAGCTGATTTTATACCTCTGATATTAAAGTGAGCATCCAGGCCCAGCTGATTTTATACCCCTGATATTAAAATGAGCATGACCAGTCCCAGCTTTTTTTTTACCCCTGATATTAAAGTGAGCATCCAGTCCCAGCTTGTTATATACCCCTGATATTAAAGTGAGCATCCAGGACCAGCTGATTTTATACCCCTGATATTAGAGTGAGCATCAGAACTAAGCTTATTTTATACCACTGATATCAGAGTGAGCATCCAGGCCCAACTGATTTTATACCCCCGATATTAGAGTGCGCATCCAGGCCCAGCTTTTTTTTTTACCCCTGATATTAAAGTGAGCATCCAGTCCCAGCTTGTTATATACCCCTGATATTAGAGTGAGCATCAGGACTAAGCTTATTTTATACCATTGATATCAGAGTGAACATCCAGGTCCAGCTGATTTTATACCCCTGATATTAAAGTGAGCATGACCAGTCCCAGCTGATTTTATACCCCTGATATTAAAGTGAGCATCCAGTCCCAGCTGATTTTATACCCCTGATATTAGAGTGAGCATCCACTGACCCAGCTGATTTTATATCCCTGAAATTAGAGTGAGCATCCAGACCCAGCTAATTTTATACCACTGATATTAGACTAAGCATCCAGGCCCAGCTGTTTTTTTACCCCTGATATAAGAGTGAGCATTCAGGCCCAGCTGATTTTATACCCCTGATATTAGAGTGAGCATCAGGACTAAGCTGATTTTATACCACTGATATCATAGTGAGCATCCAGGCCCAGCTGATTTTATACCTCTGATATTAGAGTGAGCATCCAGTCCCAGTTGATTTTATACCCTTGATATTAGAGTGAGCATCCAGTCCGTGCTGATTTTATACCCCTTATATTAGAGTGAGCATCCAGACCCAGCTGATTTTATATCCCTGATATTAGAGTGTACATCCAGGCCCAGTTGATTTTATACCACTGATATTGACTGAGCTTCCAGGCCCAGCTTATTTTATACCCCTGGTGTTAAAGTACAAGCATTCAGGCTAAGGTTATATTTGAGTGAGCATCCAGATTAAGTTTATTTTATACTAATGATATTGAAGTGAGCATCTAGGCTAAGTTCATTTTATTCTCATGATATTGGATTGATCATCCAGCCTAAGCTTTTAAGTCAGCAGCCAGTATATAAATGATGTTATGTATGCAGGTACTTACTATATTCAGTCTGTTACTGTATTCTTTTTGGATAACAGTTTTTGTTATGTTTTTTTTTTTTTTTCATTAATATTTAGATTGGCCAAATTTATGTCTGGTTTCTTTAAATTGTCATATATGTGTGTTTTATTGTCAGAAGTTGTCACATTAACTTATTTTAATTTTCTTCTATTTCATCCGATTCTCATTAAGAATGTTATTAAAAATCTTGCTTCTTTGCCTCATTTAAATGGTTTGCATAGTTTAAAGATATTTTAATTAGACAATGTTAATGAATGCTATAATTTGTAATATAAATTTTTGTAACATTTTTAACAAATTTTTGTGTAATTTAATCATACTTGCAAATTAGAATAAAGATGCAAAATGCCAACTTTAGATTTATATGTCTATTAAAGTATAGTGTATACATTGTTATCTACACGATAACGCAAAGTATTTACCTGTTCTCACCTGTCCTTCATTTGAAAAAATATTACCTAAGAGTCAAATGCTGCTGAATTTTATTTAAAAGTTGATAAGGTTTTTATTTCTTGTCCTGACAAAAAAAAAATTGTGTTAACAGGATTTTTATTTTTAACAGTTGGATTTACGTCATAATTCTCTGAACTGACTGTTTAAATATAAAAGATTTTTTGAAAACTGTAACAATTCAAGTTACATAACATGTTTAATCATGAAAAAACACATTTATCTGTTTTTATCATGATGTTTATAAATTCTTTTAGAATTTAAAAATTATGATGTCTATACATTCTCACTGCTAGTTTTTCAACCTGTTGGAAGATATATAAATTATTAGAACAGTAAAACTTATAAAGCAAATTGCAATGAACTTAATTTAAATCTTCAATAACTGAAAAATAAAAAATATATTTATTAAGATAATTGATAATGGCCAAGCTCTACTCCGATGTTCTAAGCTAAGTAATATGAATTGGTCCTGAGACAGTGACACAGTAAACTTTAGCACCTGCTTACAATTAAATCACAGTGCTTCTTACCACCTGTGTTGAATCTCACTCCGACAGATTATAGTTATTGAGAGTTTGTCAGTTTGCCTGCCGAAGGTCTTTAATTTGTCCTGGATATTCTGGTTTCCTCCTACCTCTCTGCATAAGTGACAAAATCCTGACTAGGGTGTAAAACGCCATAACTTTTTCAACTTGATGACTGTATGTAGTTGAAGACTGTCTCTTCTCTGTGGGACTGGTTCCAAACATTATTGAAAAAAAAAATGTGCTGTTTTGCCTCATTTAAGGACAATACAAAACCTTTAAACTGTTATTAAAGTTATTAAATTGGTAAAGCTTTTTGATGGGCTAGATTAACAAACAAGCAGCAGTCAATGTGCTGGTAAAGCTTATTGATGAAAAAGACTCCTGACAAGCAGCAGTCAGTGTCATGGTAAAGCTCTTTGATAGACTAGATGTACAGACTAAGCAGCAGTCAGGGTCATCATGGTAAAGCATTTTGATGAATTAGACTATAGACAAGCAGCAGTCAGTGTCATGGTAAAGCTGTTTGATGGACCAGATGTACAGACAAGCAGCAGTCAGGGTCATGGTAAAGCATTTTGATGAATTAGACTATAGACAAGCAGCAGTCAGTGTCATGGTAAAGCTGTTTGATGGACTAGATGTACAGACAAGCAGCAGTCAGTGTCATGGCAAAGCTCTTTGATGGACTAGATGTACAGACAAGCAGCAGTCAGTGTCATGGCAAAGCTCTTTGATGGACTAGATGTACAGACAAGCACCACTATTCTTACAGTTCTTTCTTTTTTTAGCTTAGACAACTTTAGCTGTAATGGCTTTAATTAGAAATAGAAAACTCCAAGTATTGTAAATATATAATACAAATACCAGTTAAATTTCGATGTGCCAAATGTGCACATTTCGAAAACTCATTCCTCATCAGTGACACTAAGACTGAAAAGTTTGATAGATAAAAAACATAAGGCCAAATAGTTGAAAATAATGAATCTTAAGTTCCAAAATTATATAAATCCAATCCAGCTAAGGAATGCTTTGCTTGAGGAAACAAACCTTAGTAAGAATTTTTGGAAGCACAATTTAAGCTTTTGCTACGTATATGTCAACTATGGACACTCATCAACTAAACCATAGAGTTTAAGATCTAATAACATTAATGTACTACCAAAGCAATAAACATTGGATATTTCAAATAGTCTGGAGTATTTTGTTTGTTCAGACTTGGTCTTTGTCCATTCAGACATTGACATCTGATACATAGATCTATAGTAGTTTTATCAGAAGTGTGACATAAAAACTATGTTGATATCGCCTGCTTAACATTAACTATCATAAGCTATGATTGGACTTCTTGTACTACATAACTTCATCAGAATGCCTGGAAATTAATCTGCTTCTTATGTCTGTCTAGCTATTGTCCTTGAATATAAAAAAGGAAAATATAATAACAAAAATTCATACAAATGTTATATCTGTAGTACATGTACTATGTATATCCATTTAAGTGTTCAATGAAACCTTGTTTTTAAAAATTTGTATCTTATTTGTTTCAGATACTATGTGATTATTTTGCTGAAGAAATTATTATTCATTATTGATTATTGTTACTGATTACATGTATTATTATTAATGATTATTGTTACTAATTCTTATTTTTATTTATTTATTTATTTATTTATTTATTTATTTATTTATTTATTTATTTTTATGCACATAACAACTGTAATTCTTCAATTTTCATTTGATTGTTTCAATTGAAAAAAACATTTGTGAAAATTAAAAAATTTTCAAATGAATTTGGATAATTGTTTTTGTTAAATGCCCTATCAGAATATTCAGTTTTTTATGGAATAGGAAAATTTACATCCTGAAAATGTAAGAATTTATCAGTAGCAAAGGCAACCAAGAACATGAAACAACAAACACAAGATTGATTAGTTTAATGGGGTTTTCCACCCCAGTCAAGAATATTGAACTTAATATTGAGACGTCACCAGCTACAGGTGAAATGGCAAAAATTTTTACCTTTGCATTGCTCTTAGGGCAATATGCAGGGATTGGTTCTTTAGTGTGTCATTCCTGCCATGACATGGGGCATCAGCTTTTAAGGTCCCCTTTAAAAAACCTCATGAATTTCATTTCTAAATGTTGAGTCCTTGATGAAAAAAAAATGTCACTACCAATTTTCAAGTCTTTGTCAGACCCAATCAGGGTAGGAACCCCAACCTCCTACACAAGAAGCAAGCACTCTACTAACTGAGCTACTGTAGTAGTTAAACATAATGAAAGAACAAGACATGATATTAAAATTCAATTAGGAGTATCAAAGTTGGATAGGATAATCTCACTTATGTGGCTGAATATTTTAATCAGAAACCTAGCTTTCAACACCACTGGTTTAAAAGAGATTTGGTTTTAAAACAGAAATAACTAGAGACAAAAATATATAATTACTGTAACAGATCTCAGATAGCTTTCAAAATGAAATAATTTGTCATTCTAAATATTATACAATTTTTCAAAGATTTATGTGTATTTTTCCTTATGTTAATTCATATCAGTTAAAATAAAACATAACTGATGTTGTGCATATATAAAATTGATGTTATGTATTTTATAAAATTTATGTAACATGTCTCTATGCAACATGTCACATTAAACCAATTTTTACACACAACATTCTAAACAAAATCAATAGTTACTACTCACACATGCTTTAAACAAACAGTTTCATTAAAAAAAATCTTTATTGATTTTAATTTTAATTCAGAGCCATTGAATATATAAATTTGATCCTTTTAAAAAAAAAATTTTTTTAATTCTAAAGTTTAATATTTCCTTGTATCTTTTGAATGGTGGGATAAATACAATAAAATGAAAATATAAAGATTTTTTTTCAAAGTGGTTTTTATTAAACATGCTAAGTTGTCATGATAACCTTTATATGATTTTAACTCTAAAAAGAATAAAGTGACATCACCAAAGTTCATGAATACTAGTATATATGTGACATAAACAAAATCAAGCAGCCAAAGATAAATATAATATGTGACTGACTGGACTCAATACATGGATAGATATCTCAGTTGTTGTAGTGGGATGGTCCCCAAGTTTAAAGTCTCTGTTTGACTCTGCATTATTTCCTTTTACTGTTTTAAAATTTGTTGTTTTTTAATTATTTAATTATTATCTAACTTTATATTCGATACTTATACTTAAGTACTGACTTATTGATCTTAGTGCCTCTTTCTGCCTAAGTTTAATTCACACTTTTAGAATGAGACCATGTTTGTTTTAACCTTTAAACTGATGTCTCGTGGCTTGGTTTGTTCCCTGTCCTGTTGACCAAAAGTGAAAAAGGGGTTTTCCTTGTTCTATGGAAAGTTTGGTACCAGGTATTCTGGATTAAGTGACCTGTATCATAATCTGCTATATAATAGTAAAAGTACTATCACAACAAAATGTCATCATAAGTGTGTACTAGTACAATGCAGATCAGAAACACATGAACTATCTCTCACACAACATGAACTTCTGTTTACAGAAACCTTTGGGATGAAAGAAATTTTTCAATAGCTAAAAAATTTCCGTTGTGATGTAATACAACATACAACTAACCAAATACTCTCAAATGTTTATCTGTTAGTTTGCCAAACTTCAGTTTTTACTTGGAACTCCAGTTTCCTCAACAATCCCAAAACTGACCTCCTTGATTTGGATGTAAAACAGCATAATTCAACTCCACTACAATTCACTCAACTCTTATGAAGACAAACGTAATGAAATATTTTTATGGAAAGACAAGAATTTTAACAAGCTAATCAAGATGAATTTGAACATAAAAATGTTTTCTTATTTCATCAAGACAGTAGTAAATATAATGGATCATTAAATTTGCATAGGAGACAAATATATTAATTTTATTTATATGTTCCTACAACTTAAATTATACAACAACTAATTTGCATATTTTGCATTTCTTAATAAAATACATTTAGCAGTTAAAATGTAGTTGTGTCAGGAAAAAATATTTACATAGCTTTTCAGAATGTGGAATAATTATTTTCATTGGATATGATATTGCACAAGATGATGTTTTCCAGAAATAAATGGTGTACTACCAAGAATTTGTAACTTAAGCATTTTCCAAGGTGTTCCACACAAAAGTTAAGAGTCACCAATCATGCGATTGAAATTCAAAATTCAAAAAGATTACAAAGAATCATCTAAGTGGAACTAAATGTTAACTTTGAGATGTCCATGATGTACTGGAGAAAAATAGTGTTCAGTTTATGAATTATTTAGAGTACCTATAGTTTTTACTGATTTTCTATATACTCAGGTTTAATACATACCACCTTTGTGATATGATAGGCAATGTTCGCTTGTTGCATACTACCGGTAGTTTGAATTGATGATTTTTAGCTAACACTGGTCACTTTTTAGTTTGACAAAAAACTTATATTTATTTTTAACTGTTTGAAATTATATAAAGAAAATTTGTTTCAGTATTTTTCTCTGGGCACTCTAGTTTCCTCCACCATCCCAGAATTGGCCAATACTAAATGAAAGAATCTTGACTGGCATTTTTTGTCTCAGGTAACAATTTTTTTTTATGTTTTTTAAATTTATTTAATATAAAACTTGATGACTTCAAAATTACGTAATATCTTTCATAGATAACCTAAAACTTCAAGTGAATTCACTATATCAAAGTGATAAACAAGTATACTCATGTAAATTGGCTATCAACGCCTTCTGTGAAGTTTAAATTGTTATAGCAAAAAACTGTCAACAGATAAAGGTTAACATAATGCATTATTATTTGTCTCAATTTTATTTATTTATTTATTTATTTATTTATTTATTTATTTATTTATTTATTCATTCATTCATTCATTCATTCATTCATTCATTTATTTATTTAGAAAAAAAAAATCTTCCCTTAATCCAGTACCCCAAGAATCTTGAAGTATTTTAAAATTTTTCTTATGTAACATTTTGAAAAAATTATCTATGTAGCCTATTTAAAATAAAAGCCAATCCCAAGTAGGTACCTTTGTTCTCTTTTTTCTACTATTGAAAAAACATTTATTTCCCTGTCAAAAAGACTAGCCAATCAGAAATTGCCATTTCATTTACTGATAACTGTGGGATAGAGATATTAAAAAGGACATCAGTTATATTACAGTAACAGCTTGTTCACCTTTACTCCTACATCTGTCCTGTCTGTGAATATGCTTTAAAATTTATATACATGTATAGTCAATTTTTTTTTAAATGTTCTTTTGGATAAAGATATCCTGCAATATGTTGACAACAAAGGCTATCCCTGATGAACCATTGTACATAAAAAAAATAAAAGTGCGGAAAACCTGTATTTTATTGTTACATAATGCTAGTACAATGTACAAGTACCTGACTATGTCATATTTCATCGTCTGGGATGGGTGTTATGCATTGCCTTTTCTAAAAGATTTACAGATAATAATATAGTAAAGAGGTTTGATATGTCATAATTTAAGTTTTTACTGCACAATATCTGGAATAAGACTATTTAAATTATATATGAAACATTTACAAGTAATTGCAGTTTTGATAGGAAATTTACAGATCTTATAGACTAGCCTCATTGTCACTGCATTTGAAGGAATGCTGGGTATTTAAGGCCTTTATCTTTAGTAAGTTTGCTAATGATAAAGTGAGTTCTTAATTATTTTTTTTAAAATCAGCATTATACATAAAATGATTGAAATGATCATACACTTGGCTGTGAGAGAGAGAATAGACCATATACAGCCCCTTTTACTGGTAAAAATAGCTTCAAGACATCAAAAGAGAGAGATTCAGAGAGAGAAAGGGAGTCCTATATTTACTCCCACAATCAATTAAAAAGGCTTTAAATAACATACTGCAGGTTACAGTGGCTATTTGGCATTTAAGTAGAGGGTCCTATCTAATTCTGTCATTTATTCGAAGCTGTCTCAAGATTAAACTGCAAAGAAACATCCCTCTCTTAGTAGTGAATATTATTGTACTTAGCCCTCTATTTGTGTAAAAATGCTGTTTTGATATGGATTTTTGATATTTCAGTTTTAATTTTTAATTTTTTTGTTTTAATTTGAATAATAGAACATAGAAAGTTGTTGCTGTAATGTTGTTTAACATCACATCAGCAATTTTTCAGCTCTTCGTTAAAAGAGCAAGGTTATTAATCTCTATGAATTAATCTAAGAACAAATGTATGTGATGTGCAAGTGTGTATTATGGACTCGCGTTTGACTCAAATACTAATATCCCCACTACTTCTTATTAATATTTTAAACCACTTCTTTTTACCTTTTTCTTAATCTTTATCTTTATATTTCTCTACTTTTTCTTTATTAATAATTGTTTTACTAATCTACACGCACACTGGTGATATTTAGCATCATATTTGATGGCAACCAGTATATTGGCAAGTGGCAAATGGCAAATGGACTGTTATGTACTAGTGTACACTCAGAGACTTTTTGGTAAGATGTAAAATCACACAAGTCAGTATGCCACAGACAAGAATAGAATATCACTTCTTCAGTTCATTATCCTTGAACTGGATGAACCAATCAATACTCTATCTTCCTAATGCTGAGTGCCAGGAGAGGCAGCAATATCTTGAATTTTACAGCCATATGTATTACTCAGCCAGTGTTTGAACCCACAACCTTCTCACTAGCCACTCTCAAGGTTGACACTCCACCAATGATCAACCTTGAAGGCAGTTAATATATAGACTTGATATATATGTACTAGTATATATATACAGTGAAACTTGTGAAAACCGGACCCTGGAAAAGCTGGAATCCTGTGAAAACCGGACATGTATGCTTGTCCCGATTTACTTTCTTCTTTATTCTATATGATAGAAACCTTAAAAAACCGGATCCTGTGAATTTTGAAACCGCATTTCACCGTCCGGATCATTAAAAACCTATATATTTTCACCTTTGTAAACGGATTCGATTTTCTAATTATGAAAAAAAAAAACGAAACCGAAACCGAGAATTTTATTGAAATTGTTTAAACTTGCAAATTTGTAACAAAATGACTGTTATTTCCGATATTATAAAAACATTAACTACAAATAAAGGTAAAAGTAATTTCCGATATCATAAATAACATCATTTTACTTCTAAGTAAAACAAAACTGTAAGAAATACAAATTATTACCATCATTAAATGGCTTGAGTATACATTAACATGTGTGAAAGGTGTCACAAATAAACAATAATATTATCGGATTAAAGAAATCAGTATACGAAATCAAGGTTAGCTTGTGTTCGATTGTAACGTGTTAATTTTTAAAGGAACATCTTTGTTGGTTTATATTGCTGGTATGACTCGATATCACAGTGATAATTCACAGCTTTCTCCACTATCTTAAATTGACAAAATTTCAGTCAAGATTGATATTTTAATAAGTTTTGAGGTTACACAAAACTTCATTCAAGAAAATAATTGAATAAGATAGTCGCAGTTAAGATGACCTTGAATCCTGAAATTATTCGGGTCTCAATCGAACAACTGAAATGCGCTTTGTATAGATAAAACATTCTGCGCAGTTATATGATGGAAAAATAAGGAAAACAAGTTTCTTAACAATGGAATGGCAGTTGTTATCATTAATTGACATAATCCAAACATTGATTATGTACCATGTCAGTAAATTTAAGCAATTTAATGTTTTGGTTGAGTCTTAGCAACATTGACCTTCATCCTCCAGCAGAGGAAAACACACCTGCATTTTTGCCGATATGTTTGCATCGAAATAAAAACAACTTAAAATACATGTTACTTACCATAAAAACTTTATGATATACGTCGTATTTCAAGTTATACATCATAATGATGATGTCTTATCCCACCCATCTATCATTTCATGATAGTTTATTTGAGATAAATAAAATATTAAAATACAAGCAACCTACCCAAAAAATTTTAGATTATCACTTTACGTTGTATTTTAAGTTTATTGTTTCCAATAAACCACATGTACATGTGTTACCCATGGCTACACATCCCAAAGGGAGATAACATAAATGGATCTGCTACTTATTATCAAGGGCAGTGAACTCTAGCGAATAACCTTAATAAACCAGATCCTGTGAAAACCGGATTTTTTTCAAGGAACGGAGCCAGTCCGGTTTTCACAAGTTTCACTGTATATATATATGTAGTATGATAGAACATGCCACAACAATGAAAGCCAAAAGTATGCAACAACTACAACGACAACCAACA
This sequence comes from Tegillarca granosa, assembly GCA_029721355.1. Lineage (NCBI taxonomy): Eukaryota > Metazoa > Mollusca > Bivalvia > Arcoida > Arcidae > Tegillarca > Tegillarca granosa. The sequence goes on along the minus strand of CM056598.1, from coordinate 37,847,969 downwards.
AGTATATGCCACAACAAAGAAAACTAACAAATATGCACCACAACCAAGAAAATCAACAAATACATGCAGCAACAAAATAAACAAAAAAAAAAAAAAAAAAAAAACAAGTACATGGCTATAACAAAGAGCTTTAACACTAAGTATCCCAATAATTATCAGTAGTATTGAAATAGTAATCTTAGTCACAACTTTCATTAATACCAAGTACTTGTTTGTCTATTATTATTGAAGTTAACAAGTAGTTATGAGCTATCTGTTCCTTTGATGTTAAGTGCCAGCAATCACATATTTTATTGCAGTGCTGCATCTGTGACAATACTTGATAATAATACTGTTGTATCTTCTTGTACATATATGAAACTCCCAATATATTTTTTGTTATCAAGAGGAAACATGGTACAATTATAAAATCAATTCAATGAATTTATTTTTATGTAAACTAGAAAAATGATTGCAAAAAAAAGATCAAGCAAGTCTTAAGTGTAACATATGCTGCCAAGGAGAATTCTATACTGTTGAATTATGGTTATAAAAATTTCATAATTTATAAAATTCATAGTTTATGCCCGTAAAGTTCACTGGTAAGAAAATTGAAAATAGTAGATCAATAGACAAGTTTTATTTTTACATAAACCAGAAAAATATAAAGAAATCTACAAGCCTGAAATTTGCAGCAGAAGTGATCATATTATTTATGTTCATGATTTTTAACATGAAGAAAAAATATGAATGATAAATAAATAGATGAAATTTGTTATTATATGAGAAGCATAAAAAAACATTCTTTACCAAGCCTGAGGTACAGTTATTTTGCCAAAGGAATGAACATATGCTACAGAGGAGAATTCTATATAATAGAACAGAGTTAATTAAAAATTTCATAATATTATTTCATATTATTACAGACAGTATTTTTTTAATGCTTATTCATTGTGTAAGCATGCTACACACAGTACAATTTTAAATCAGCTGTTGCAATATCAAAAACCATCTTAATTATAATATATCACATGTATGTTGACACAATTGTGCACATCTTGCTCATATTGATGCATGAAGTGTGTCATCATTGTCAAACAATGGCTTTTTAATTTATTCATAAAAGTTATTTTAAAATCTGGCTATGAACTGCAGTCAAAAAGCTCCATAAGTTTTGATTTTTGATTAATAAAGACATCATTAGATTTTGAATTCATTATTTTATTTTATATATATATATATATATATATATATATATATATATATATATATATATATATATATGTAGAAGTATTAATATTCATGCAGAGAAAATTGTGTGGTTTTGCAATTAAAAAAAATAAATGAAAGAAAACATTTTGTGAATTTAGTTTTATGAAAGTAAACTCCATTGGGGGTATTGGTAATTAAAAATTTAAATTTTTGAATTGTCATTAATTTTTGGGGTTTTCCAGTTTTCACTAATTAATGAAATTCTCCTGTATAGTGAAATCTCCTATTAACATTTGCGCACTTGTGTGTGTGTGTGTGTGTGTGTGTGTGTGTTTAAAATATACATGTATATTCTTTATGATGAAACATATCAGACATCTTATTAGTCTGTGAGTTATTATAATGTTAGGATAATTAAGATATGAAATTTCGGTTTTTTTGTTTTTGTACAATAATTATAACAGAAAATAAATATTTATTACAGGTGGTTTAAAATCATTTAAATGATAAACTTATTCAATAATAAATATTGCTAGATTAAATATGAATTATAGGCTTTTCATTCATATTTGCCTCAGGATAATTATCTTTATGCTGATTTCTCTCTGCATATTTGCATAGTAATTATTTATGTTGATTTGGGTGTGTTTGGTTCGGTAGTATATCACATTTTCAGGGTTTTTTTTTTTTTTTTTTTTTTTTTTTTTTTTTTTTTTTTTTTTTTTTTTTTTGAATTATTATTATTATAACAGTACAAGCTTTTTTTAAAACAAATTTAGGTCAGCCAAGTCACTGACCATTAAGGGTTTCTTTTTGTTTTTTGGTATCCATGAGCATTATATTATAATGTATTTGTTATATACATATCTGTCACTGATGGCATTTGTGGCCAAGTTGCTCAAAGCCTGTGCCTACAGATCATAGTGCTTACCACTGCCTAGGCTTGAATCTTACTGGGGACAGATCTAGTTTAAGAAAGTTTATCAGTTCACATTAGTTTCAGCGGTTTCCTCTGCCATTCACGAACTGACTACCTCAGTGGAAGCGACAGAACCCTGACAGGTATGTAAAACACCATTATTTACTCCGGTCTGTTATCGAGAGTTAGTTTTTAAATGGTTAATCAGTGAAGATTTAATCAATTTTTCAAATAAAAAATTTATATTCTATCAAGCTACCATTTCAATTGGGCCAGTTTTATTTTTCATTTCTGGACAAAATCAAATCAGAAGGGTTTGTAAGTCTAATCATGTGACCAACATATATTTGTGAATTGAGGGTAAAAGAATAATATGTTAGGTTAGAAACTTTGTCAAATGACATCAGTGTAAACTGAGAACATAACTGATTACACTGTCTTTTCTCTGTTGTTATATTGTGGGGGCTACTTTCATATCTATTACAACATTAAAAATTTCAAAAGAAACTTTCTGACCCTTTTAAGCTGTACTTAGAAACCACCTGTCTATATAGAACAACTATGATGTCTTACTTTATTAGGAGAGTACCTGGTAGTCACAAAAAGTTGCAGTAGTGACTGGACAGGTTGAAAAAATTCATTTACTGTATGAGAAGAAACATATGTGTTAATTAAATCAATGACCACTTTTATGTTGTACAATATTGGTTGCTGAATGTACTTAAGTATGTCTTAGCTTAAAATGAATTAAAATGGCTCACTGCCCAGTTTTAAATCTGTTTAAGCTGATTCGAAGTTAATGAATTAACTGAACAGTTGTGTCTGTCATTTTACTCATAAAAGATTGGTAGTTTTTCTCCTGGTACACTGACTTTTTCAACTAATCTAGAACTGACACTGTAGATTTATATTAAATAGAGTGGGATGATAAAAACGGTTCAAATCAAACAGTATCTTTCTATATTGCAGGTCTAAAGTGCATGCTTACCAATTGCAGCACCTCTCACCCCCTAGGTTTGAATACCACTAAGGCAGATCCAATTAAAAAAGATTTTCAGCTTGCTTGTCAGGTGTTGGTGGTTTTTTGTTTCTGGTTGTGTTGCCTATTGTCATGACTGCAAATTGATTTCTCTTTTTTTCCATATTTGATTCCAATTGCAAATACTGAAAAATATGTGTGTATGTTTGGGGGTTGATGTTGGTGGGTCGGTGGGGATGAGTGCATGTGTGTGTGTGTGTGTGTGTGTGTGTGTGTGTGTGTGTGTGTGTGTTAAACAATTAAAAATACTTGATATTGATTTTATGTATACATTCATCAATTAAGGTTTGGTTAATAAAAGATGTAAATGGTTATACAGTTAAGTAACACATGTTTAATAGTAATAAACTTTTAGTTTTACTTCCCACATAATCACATGCACAAACTCAATCATATTATCTAAACATCTGTTGACAAAAGCATATGTTATTGTATAATGTGTCACAGAGTAGAAATTAATGGATTTTAATATATTGTTTTAGTAGACTTGTAAAAAACAATATTTGTGCTATGAGCTAAAACATCCAGTGATATTATATGTAACATTAGGAACATAACATTGTTTAACATGTGTGAAGAACTGTATATTTGAACCAATACAGAGAACTCACTGCTCGGAGTTTAGAGTGTTATGGTTATTGTTAGGAGTAAAGTATCAGTGTGTAACACGCAAGCCAAGATTCATTCACTTATACCAAGACACTCAGTTCTGGAATAATGAAGGAAACTGGGTTACCTAGAAAAAAACCAACAACTTCAGCAAGCGAAATCATGACAAACTTTCTTATATTAGGATCTGCTGGAGTGTGATTTCGTGGGGTGAGACCGTGAGAGGCACTGTTATTTATAAGCATGCACTCTAAATGTCAAATGTTTCTTGTTCCATCTACCAAGGTAGATGACCATATTATATAACATTTTTGTTACCTTGGCAACAACACCTTTTCTTACTCGTACTAAAATCTGGGCAAAGATGTAGCTTTGCAGATTTTCTAGTTGCAGGATGTTGCTGTGTCTTTGATGCTGTTTTATGACATTGGAATCTAAACTTTACTATCTGCTTCCTATTCAAGGACCTGTTCAACAATATCCTATAATATTTATTGTTATGCAGCTAAAGTTTCAAAGTTAAGAGTTCCATCTTTGTCTCTAATGTAGCTCCCTCCCATCATCAAGGAGGAACATGGTTGACAGAGTGGTCTGGAGCATTGGCCTATATATCACAGTACCTCTTACCACCAAGGTTTAGAATCTAACTGAAGTAGATCCTAGTGTGAAAACATTTGTGAATGTTACTTGCTAAAGATTGTTGGTGATCTAAAGGAACTCTGGTTTACTCCACCATCCAAAATCATACCAGAAAGAATTTTGGTTGGGTCTTTTACTCTACTTCTCCTATTATGTGTGTCTCTACTTCTCCTTTTATGTGTGTTTTGTACCTCATTGTACCCATGTATGACCTAACCTTGAGTCAATGAATAGTACTTTGACACATCTTTAAAGACCAATTGAAAGTTGTGGGCATACAAAATTCTCTTCAAAATATATGTAGCAATTATGATAAAATTGATGATTAACATACATGTTATTTATTTAAAAAAGTTAACGTAAAGAACAGCTGTTACATACAATGTAAGATTATCATTGTTTCCATGGTCTGTATAACCCTTCATAGCCACCCATTTGTTTCAACCTGTCAAATTTTTAATTTACATAGTACATGTATTGCAATGGTTTCATTTACAGCATGCACATTTGTAAAGTAAATGTACATGTTATTTGTGATAAATCAATTGTTCATCATGACAATGTTTATAGCTGCTGATTTAGCTATAGTTTTCACCTATTGCATGGCCCTCAGTGGCCAAGTGGTATAAAGAAATAAAGCAACTCCCACCACCTATTTTGAATTCCACTTGAGACAGATTGTGTGAGTGACTTACTGTGTGAGCTAAAACCTTAACAAAACGTCCCCCTGTGTGTGTGCTAGTACAAAGCAGACCTAAAAACACACTTGCACATCTCATCTCTCTCTCATGTTTCTTGTTCAACACCCCCAGCCCCCCCCCCCCCCCAACCCCACAGAATCTATCAACAAACCACTTTATAATGCCAAAAGTGACTAAGGCTTACTGTTATGTGTAGCAGCAGTCTAAGCCTAAGGGTTTTCAGCTTGTCACATCACATTATTATTTTCTTATTATGGAAAAAAAATACCTCAATGTAATTCAATTTTAAAAAACATGCATATCTCAATGTAATTCAATTTTAAAAAGCATGCATATCTCAGTGTATTTCAATTTTAAAAACTTTTTAAAATTAAAATTGATTTGAAGTTAAAGGAAACACCAGATAGAGATAATAATAGGATTGTTACTGTTCTGTCACATCACCATCTACAAGCCAAGCTAATATTTTCACACTACAATAAAATTTGTTATATAGACCACATCTTTATAAAGACCACCTGTCAATCTAGACCATTATTTTTAAACCCCTTTGCTTCATATTTAAACTAATAAAAATCTTTATATAAAAACAGCCTATATGTTTTAGTGATAAAGTGGTCCAAAGCAATAGCTTTTACATATCAAAGTGCCTCTCACCACCGAAGTTCAAACCCTGCTGAGGTTAATCCTATGGTGAGAAAGTTTGCTGAAGGTTAGTGGTTTTCCTTAGACATTCTGGTTATCTCCAACAACCCAGAACTGACTGCCTCTATATAAGTGAATGATTCTGGACAAGGGTGTAAAACATCATTTACACTACTGTCCCATAAGTGGTCAATATATACAGGTTTTACTGTATTATACAGAGAATATTCTATTTTATGATCTGTGTTTGAAATAATGATATTTGACTGTCTGTGGGTCTGTCAGTCTGTGAGACCACAGTGGCAGAGTGATCTAAAGGACTAACTTCTGTCTCTTACCACTTAAAGGAGTTAATCACAATTGTTCAGATGATAGTTTAAGAAAATTTATTCTTTTGCAAATTTTTTTTAGTTTTCCAGATTTCTCCAAAATATTTTTAACACAATACCTTGATAGCAGTGAAATTTTCTTCAGTGAAATTTTCTTCTTTGGGGCATAATGTACCATTACTCCATTTCCCCTTGCTGAAAGTTGGTGGTTTTCTCCAGCACTCTGGTTTCTTTCATCATTCCAGAACTGGCTGCCTTATTATACATGTAAGTGAAAAATCTTGACTGAACAGTAAAACAGTATCACAACTTACCATTACCTCTACTCATTTAACTTTACCCCAACCTTATTCTTACATTTTATTAATAAAAACGTGATTAAATATGTTAAATGTGTGAATTCATTATATATCTATGATTACAATTGGTTGGTTTGTTGGTTGTAACACTGTTAAGCAATTTTTTAGCTGTTTGCAACAAAAGCAACTTCATTAATCTGTTATGATAATTCAATGAACAATTTTGTGTATTTGTTAGTTATACTGACACTCAGTATGCCACAGACAATCACACCACTTCCCAGCCACATTATACTGACACTCAGTATGCCACAGACAATCATACCACTTCCCAGTCACATTATACTGACACTCAGTATGCCACAGACAATCACACCACTTCCCAGCCACATTATACTGACACTCAGTATGCCACAGACAGGCATACCACTTCCCAGTCACATTATACTGACACTCAGTATGCCACAGACAATCATACCACTTCCAAGCCACATTATACTGGCACTCAGTATGCCACAGACAAGCAAACCACTTCCCAGTCGCATTATACTGACACTCAGTATGCCACAGACAAGCAAACCACTTCCCAGTCGCATTATACTGACACTCAGTATGCCACAGACAAGCATACCACTTCCCAGTCACATTAAACTGACACTCAGTATGCCACAGACAATCATACCACTTCCAAGCCACATTATACTGACACTCAGTATGCCACAGACAAGCAAACCACTTCCCAGTCACATTATACTGACACTCAGTATGCCACAGACAATCATACCACTTCCAAGCCACATTATACTGACACTCAGTATGCCACAGACAGGCATACCACTTCCCAGTCACATTATACTGACACTCAGTATGCCACAGACAATCATACCACTTCCAAGCCACATTATACTGACACTCAGTATGCCACAGACAATCACACCACTTCCCAGTCGCATAATACTGACACTCAGTATGCCACAGACAAGCATACTACTTCCCAGTCACATTATACTGACACTCAGTATGCCACAGACAATCATACCACTTCCAAGCCACATTATACTGACACTCAGTATGCCACAGACAAGCAAACCACTTCCCAGTCGCATTATTCCCACATTGGGTTAACGGGTCAATACCTTGTTTTCTTAAGGCCACTGCCAGGTGAGGAAGCAGTTTCTCAAATTTTAAAGTTTTATATCTTACCAAAACGGGGGTTTGAACCCATGACCTCTCATAGTAGTAACAATAAGAAGCTCATGTAAATTCATATGGTTGAAAAGCAAGACCTGTTCAAGTGGCCATCTACCTCTAATTTGACAAATTTATGTGAATTAGGTACACGGAAATGGTTTTTAATGCCCCAGTCAAATTAAAATGTTATTTCTAGCATTTGAATTCCAGTATAGAAACTCGTATAATGATAATGTAGTTATATTTGAAGACTTATGGGATCTCATCATGATCTTATAAGATTTTTTTTGACAAGGGCAAAAGTTTAAAAAACTTTTTTGTTTTGATTAATGTGTCTGTAATGTCATATTATGACAGTCACCACCAACGATTTCTGTAAATTTCCTGTGAATATTCGTGACAATGGGGGATAGTTAAGAGTGTATTAAGCATGCAGGTAGACCAAACAATGACAGGGCACTGATCCAAAACCAAGATCAAAGCTTGTTTATCAGATAATGATTTTCACACTTGAAATGTCAATTAAGATCACATTTTGCAACAAGTAACTTTTTGAATTGAAAACAATGTAAATGCTTTTCAGAAGTTGTTAAAGAAATTTAAGGCCAGAATTGTTAAAGAAATTTAAGGCCAGAAGGTTTATTTAAAGGCTAGGTTGTAAAGAAACACATAATTTACTTAATTATTTATAATCTTTACTGTCTTAATAATCCAAAAGTTAAAATGAGTTTTAAAAAAAATAAATTAAGTCATAACTCTTATCTTTTTTTTCACAATACATTCACATTTTGGCTGAATTAAAAATGGAAATATTAGATGGATACCACCTTTGAATTTTGCAATTTGAATTAAAACTTAAAAACTATATTACAAATGTAGATGTTAAAATTTAGCATTGATTTTGAAAATCATAAAAATTTGGATAAATAACAAAATATTGACAAGATAAATCCCCTATTTGGATGAAGGTTATTTTTAGAGATTTTTTAATAGTACACAGCAATCCAGAATAAAGATTTCCCTAAATGGTATTAAATTCAATCACACATACAAAACTGTTGAATTTTTTTTCCTCTGTGAAAGATAACACTACAATATGAAGCCAGCTCTAATGGGTTAATTTACTACATTAGTAATTGTTCTTCAATCTACAGGGATGCTACAGTTCATGTATGATATTTACATCACAGAGGATTATTACCGATATCCGATAAATAATTTCATAATTTTATAAAGACTTCATAGTTATCATAAAACAGGATTATTATGATTCATCAAATGATAAATGTTAAATAATGAAGACATTTTATATGATTATATATATACTGTATAAAAGGGGTAGAGAGAAATTAAATTTTTTACAATTAACCAATCAAATGTTTTTGCTCTGACTCACGCTTTTCATTGGTCATTACTGCTATCTAGTGAGTGAGTTATTGTTTTAAGCCGCTTCAGCATCATTGCAGCTATTCGCTAGCTATGTTTGTGCTATCTAATTATATTGATGAAATAGGGTTTTATATAGATTTTTCAATATTTTACAGTATTATTTTTATTATTCATTTCAAAATTTTATTTTCATTTTGTTACTGGTACTTCTAACTTACAGAATCCCCGTTCTTTGAAGTTGCATGATTCAGTCATGTAAGGTTACAGATCACAGTACCTCTCAGAAGCTAGGTTCAAATCCTAAGACTCTAGTATTAGAAGGTTTGTCAGTTCACTTGTGAAAGGTAATGGGTTTTCATGGGTACTCCAGTTTTCTCCCCATCCCTGAAATGATTGCCTTGATAGACCAGTCTTGACACTGACATGAAACACCATTCATTCATCCATCTATCAATCTTTATTTAAGCATTGAATCTGATTTTCATTCAGGTCGTTGAGAAATAACCTAAATGGATGCTGTGCACACTAATTCACAAAGTGAGTTATTCAAGTGTATACAGCATCCATTCAGGTTAAATTTTAAAGACAATTCAAATTAGAGAAGAATTTTATGCAATTTTTGCTTTTAAAAATAACTTCGAAAACGATGTAAAATGATGCACACTAAAAGTAGTTTGTATTAGATTGGGTGTTGTAAAGTTGAGTTCATGTGCTCTAAAATTTTGGTCATGTGGTCAGGTGCACTAAAGATGAGGATCATGAAATGAGTTTGTACAGATCAATTGTCATCAAAAATATAAAACCTCCAGAGAGCAAGAAGTCAGTTTGATAATCTGAGGAAGAATCCAAAGAAAATATACCATACTAAACAACAGGTATACAAAAATGGAAAAAAAATATGTTATCTATTACCAGTTTCTAATTCATCCATCAAGAGATTCTTTAAAGTAATATTGTCAAATAATTGCTATCTCCTATAGTATTGAAAAAACACAGATGTCAAACAATTATAAAAACTTTCAGTTTATTTAAAAAAAATTTCAAACTCTGCAGTTTGAAGATAAGAACCATTGGGAAATTCTTGGAAGGGAAGTGGAGTGGTGTTTTATGCCACCATCAAAATTCCTTCAGTTGCCTGGTTGAGGTTCATGTGTTTAACTAAAAAAGCCAGTTTCCAAAGTTTTTATTTTGCTTTTGGGATTGTAATTTGGAGATGGATCAGTATGTATGTGTTGGAGATGCACCAGTATGTTTTGGTTTAATCTTTACTTTGCTTTTGGGATTGTGATTTGGAGATGGACCAGTATGTTTGTGTTTAATCTTTACTTTGCTTTTGGGACTGTGATTTGGAAATGGACCAGTATGTTTGTGTTGGAGATGGACCAGTATGTTTGTGTTGGAAATTGACCAGTATGTTTGTGTTGGAGATGGACCAGTATGTTTGTGTTGGAGATGGACCAGTATGTTTGTGTTGGAGATGGACCAGTATGTTTGTGTGGACCAGTATGTTTGTGTTGGAGATGGACCAGTATTTTTGTGTTGGAGATGGACCAGTATGTTTGTGTTTGGTTATACTGAGACACTTAGTTCTTGAATGATGAAGGAAACCAGAGTGAAAAACAAGTGAAAAAACACAAAACTGCAGCAAGCAAACTGGAATATTATTTTTTTTACAATAGGATCAGCCAAAGTGGGATTCAGCCTAGGTGGAAGCAGCATTATGATCCATCGGAGATTCTTTTAGATCACTTAGCCACATAGACCCCCAGATATTCTTAGGGCTTGGTTATAAAATTAGATATAGAAAACATAAATTAGCATAATATTGTTGTAAACCTCCAAAATACTGTTCTACCAAAACTGTGTTAAACATAGTTCAAAAGGTGATTGATTTCAGGTGAATAGTTATAAGTAGGTAAGAAGATCATAAAATTAATCAGTACATGATCAGTGATAAGTCAAAAAGGGTTGTTATTTCTCTAAATGCTATATTGTTACCTGTATAGAAATGTAACCATTTGAAAAACAAACCTGTAATGATAGAACATTGTATCTTGTTCCTTTGTATTACAAATAGACACAATTCTTTACTGTTTCATCTTAAGAGATTATTATTGAAATTAATTGCTCAGAAAATTTTGAAATTGTTTGACTACAATCATGGTTATTTTTGATTTATTTCATTTTATTTTAATGAAGTGATACTCTAAAACCTGTTGTTTCACTTGTCTGGGATTTAAAAAAAAATTTAGGACAAGTACCTGTGACTAGTCTTCCATGATATTTTACCGTTGTGTCAAATAACGGATAATGATGATGTGGAAAATATGAAATGAATGGGTTAAACACGGGTGTGTGGAGATGGAATGATAAATAAAAAGGATGAGTTGTTGTAACAAAAGTTACTTTGGGTGTAAACATACAATTCACCAATTTTCTAGATTTTACGGTTTGATAACTGTCTCTGATACTCATCGTACAGTTCAAAGGTCATGACCTTGACTGTTACATTGTCATGTTACCTACCACAGTAAAAATACTGATAGTTTTTGGTTACGTAGCAATATGGATTGAAGTCTTTGAATTCCATGATGCCATGTAATAGGCTTGTGAAATATTACCATTCTTAATTCAGTTTTTTATTTTTATCTGATTTTTAGGAAATTTTCTGATTTTGGATAAAAATCTAAAAAGAAAATGTTGTTTTTTCTTTTGTCTTATCTTTTTGGAAACTAGAAACTTTTGACTTTTAGACATTGTTTCCATTTAAATAGTAATATCTATTTTTCCAGTATTTAAATCTCTTTAGATAATAACAAAGAAAAATTTTAAATGTTTTAAAAAGATTTTTTTCTTAAAACTTAAGAATTTACAATGTTTGATTTTATCAGTATTTTCTCATGGATCTAATTGATTACAAAATGAAACATTTTTGCAGATGTTAGCATTTTAAGCATGCAATATCATATTATTGTCTCTATAAGTGACATGCACTTTTTGTTAATCAACTCCACTGAGATATAATGGGTTCATTGCATCAGCATTCTATAGCACAAACTCATAGATCAGGGGGTTATTCTTCTTCTAGTTTTGAATTCCACTCAGGACAGATACTAGTGTTAGAAAGTTTATCATTTTGCTTGCCAAAGGTTGGTGATTTACTTTGGGCACTCCAGTTTTCTCCACTGTCTTAGAACTTATGGCTTAGATAGGTGTGAAAGAATCTTTGTGTAAACACCATTACTCCATGCCATTCATCTCTTAGTTATCCATGGTATTCAAATTTGACTTTTTTGCTAATACAACTGTACTTAAATTTTTACATTTAAATTTTTAAAAATTCAAGACAAATTTCTGATTATTATTTTTTTTTTCTTCATGTAAATTGACATTCACAAATATTTTATTACAGGGCATTTTATTTAAGTTTTTGTTTAAATACTTACGAAGATAATGATGATAATGACTGTCATTTGAATAAATGAGGAAAAGAATATCATGGAAAAAAGACAAGAAATTCTATTTAAATATTGCTCACAGTGGCTGAAAAAATGCAATTGGAACCGTCAATCTACCATTCAGGTTATCAATTGATCAGTCAGCCTTACAAAGATTGATATAATCATTATGTAAATCAGTCAATTATTTAATCAGTCAATCAATTCATTGATTGGGTCAACAACCAATCTTTTTGAATGATCTTCTATTTTTTGACAAGTTCACATGCACCAAACTATTAAACTTAAGTTTTTGAAACAGGCAAATGCACAACATAATTTTAATGAAATTGAATTGATTGAAAAGATTGAAAATCCATGCCATATAGGCAGACAAGACCCAATTTAGGCATGTTTATCGTTTTTCCAAACTTTTGGTGTGACATTGAAGTTTTATGACTTAACAACATTAGCTGAAGTCACTGACAAAATTTTACAAAACTTTTATAAAAGGAAAATATTGTTTATAGTTGTAAAATATGAATTTGTTTCTTTGCAAATTAATCTCAATAGTTATGGTTTTATGTAAAATTCTTTTAATTATTGTTGTTATGCCCCCAAAATAAGTAGAGGATATATTAGTTTTGCTGCTTTCCCTTTTCTTCTTCTTTTTGCTGTAACCTTGCCTGATGCAATTCAGTAGAAATTGCTTGTAAAATATTAACTTCATAGGAATAATACAGGATGAATGTAGTTGTGCCTTTTCTGTTCTTGTTTAGAAATGGGTCTTTTTGGTGCATTTTTTGGACCAATTTGACCCAAATCTATATTTTGTTGCTTTTTATTTTCTGGACATAATACATGTTATAGCATCCCATTACAATTAACACTTGTTTAAGAATTGCATCTTTTTTTTAACTTTTTTACAGAGAAGGAACTTGGTAGGTTGGTAAACACTTTTTGACCTCTGTGTGTGCATGTAAGCATGTATGTGTGTCTGATTTAGAGCTATCTTTTTTTAAATATATCTCTCTAATCCTGAGACTGGAAACAGCAGGTTACATGGCTTTTAATTTATGCTAAGAGATTACATGACCTTTCTTTCACACTACACTTGCAGTTAATTGAATTACTTCAAATATATATTGGAATGCACTGAATTACTCCTCCTTCTACTTATCCTGTCCAGTAAAGGATGTCAAAAATTACATGTTTTACCCCCAAAAAATATCTAGATATATATACACCTGAGATCACCTATCTGTCTGGAGTTAGAACAGATAATTAACACAGTCAGTAACATTTATGAATATGATTTTGATACACCTTATCTGACCTACTAATCTGATGATTGATGAATTGTCCGGAGAGAAATAGCCAGTTAATCACTGAAGTAGTGGTCAGTCAACTTTTTGAACCACATATGGATCAAAACAAAGTCATATATTTATATTTACAATTTCCTTGAACTTTCCAAAATTTTATCTATTTTTAGATTTTTTTAAAGACCTGTGAACAGAATTGAATTTTAACTAACATTCCATTATTCCATAAATTCAATTTTTGTTTTGAAAAAGTCACATGTTATGTTTACTTTTTACTTGAATTTTGCAAAATATTTAATTTGGGATTTTTTTTACCGAGATCATTAGCACAATTTTTGTATGTTTGTATGGGGTTATACATATAGTTTAAAAACATTATTTTCTATTAAATTTTTTTTTAAAATGTCATCTGTTTTTATTTCAAGATAAAGTAAATATTTTAAGAATATATGAAAAATTGACCCTGAATTAATAACATGAACTTATAACCAAAATTTCAAACTACTGTTGACCTCACAATATACAGGCAATTATGAAAAATATTATCTCAAAGCAGGTATAGCAGGTATCCTAGATTTAAATCTCCAGTCATTCACTGGAGTTGCTCTGGTTTTCTCAAATATACCAAAGCTGATTTTCCAACCAACTAATCCTCCTGCTTTTTTATTTATTTTTGACACCTAATTGCCAAGGTTAATTTTCCTGGGCATTTGGGTGTCAGAGTTTTACATGTGATATATAACTAACTTTACAAATACCAGAGGAGCTAGGGTCATTGTCCAGTTAACATGATTAAGTGGTCATTATGGCAGTAATGAGTTTTTAGCAATTCAGGTATTTTAAGAAACTGTGATCAGTCAAGGATAGTAAAGTTCCCATGTCAATTTTAATAATTTAGGCACAGGTTCATCAACTTGGTATATTATTTCAAACAGCTGGACATCAGGAACAGAAGCTTTGATAGGCAGGGGTTTATTTCTAGCTATTAATAAAAATATTAGCAGTTACAAACTGTGCTGTTGTGTTTTCAGACATATGGGAACACACACACACACACACACACACACACACACACACACATGCACACACACAAATAGTATGAAATATTATTATCAACCAATGTCATATCCATTAAATAGATTTGGTTTTTAAATTCAAATTTATTACAGTTACAACATGTTAAGTGTCTGTACAATATGCAGCATTACATCACCATAGAAACATCAAACAATCAAACCATGTCACAATAGTAACACTGCACAGTTAGTTGAAGCAGCCATGAAAACAATTATATGTAGAAGCCCTTAGCAATTTCTCTGTTTTTAGGACAAGATAAGTATTAAATTAACATGCATATTCTCAACTCTGTATTCTAAGAATTGTTATTGTTAAAATTTAATTGTTCTTTTAATTTTAATGTAAAAAATTCAATTGTTTCTTTTTTTAAAATGAAAAAAAAAAGATTGTAAACAATCCTGTCAGAAAACAAGTCAACAAGTATGTAAGCTACACCTTAGAACAGATAATCTTATATACTCTAAGTAGATATTTACCAAGAAAAGTGAGAAAAAACATAGTTACTGTCAAACATTTCAAGGTGGGATGAATTTTAAATAAATGGACCTAGTACCAGTACTTTGATATTATGTAAGTTGTTAAGTTTCTGATTTATTTTTACTCATGAGGTAAACCCGGACATGTAGTAGCTTACGTTTTATCAACGTCATTTTCTATAATCACAAAAACTCATCAGAACGGAAAAAGGTGTAAGCCGTTTTTCTGACAGAAGGCATTTATTATCTTCACAACTAAAAAAACTGCAGTGCATACTGCATGTTTAAATAATTAATTATTGCACATCTGTCTCTTAGTGCTTGAATGTCTTTTACTGCATGTTTTACATGTAATAACGTCATTGTTGTCTAATAAAGTCATTGTTGTGTTTCTAATGGATACAGATTTCTTGATGTTTAATGTTGAGAATGACAAAATAATTATCATATAACCATACCTACTTAGATATTAAATACAAGGGAAAATAAAAACATGAAAGTAATCAATTTACATAAAGTAAAAGCTGTTTTAAAATGTTTATTACAAAATGTTGATGATACTGGTGAAATCAGATATATGTACCTATACAAAACCCTCCCCTCATTAGGCAACCCATTCTGAAATGGACCTTTAGCAATATAATGCAATTGGAAAGTTCTTATTGCCCTGTAAACTGAGTATGGGAGAGGGGAATATAGAAACCCTTGTGTCTATATGCCCATCATTCAATGTAAGCTATTTTCTCAGCCTAAACATAGCAGGTCAGCTGCTTTGAAGGAATTCCATCAAAAGATCTCCAGGGTCCATGGATGTATCCTGACCTTTCAAATTAAGGTCATGCCTCTTAGACAATAATATATTTTTGATATATTTGTATCTTTGTAAAGTTACCTCTTGTTAGAGACAATTTTTCATATAGATGGAAAGTTTACTATTGTGGCAATTTATGGTCTGCCGGGTGAGACCTTAAAAACCAATGTCCTGTGTCAATGTCAAAGCAGGCCTGGCATGTTAAAGAACCTTCCCTGCACATTGCCCCAAGCAAACTGCAAAGGTCAAAATTTCTACCCCTTCACCTATAGCTGGTGACTTCTCAATATAAGTGAAATAATTTTGACGGAGAGTAAAATTGCATTAATAAAATCAGTAAATCAAATTTATGTATCAATTTGACTTTTTAAATAATTATATTAAATAATTGAAAGAAAATGTTAATAGAAACAAATTAAATGCTGTGTCTGCCAATAACAGTAATGTAGAGTTGTTTTATGAACCAGTCAAAATTTGTTCTCTTAAAAATTGAGCCAGTCAGTTCATGGAATATAAGTGCAGAACCTAGTGTACCTTGAAAAAAAACACTGATCTTTGTTAAGTAAGAATGTAGGATCTCTCCTACATAAGACATTACTGTACAGATTGGTAGACAAATGGTTAAAATATGTACAGTATTTGTCATATATAGGTTATGGGTTATAATATTACTTTACTACACCTTATGTCAGTGCCATGTGGGGCAGCAACTAAGTTCTTTTTCTGTCTGTCCATTGATATTTTCTGTAATGCTTGCCATGCAGATTAGACATGCTTAATGCAGACACACTGACTGATTGTCTCTGTAACAATTGTGTATCAACATTTTATTTTGAAATTCTTCTTCAACACTTTGTTGTTGAAAACAAGGCTGTTCTTGCAGTATACAGTAAAACTTCAATCGCTCCATTGCCATTACCTTGAATACCCCAGATAACTTGAGGCCATCTGTCAGTCCCAACCAATTTCCTATAATATCCTATGTAAATAAACCTTGATGGTTCGAACTTCATTAACTTGAATATCTTCGCCTGCTCGGACAATAAATATTTTATAAGCCATTGAAGTTCTACTGTATATTTTTTTCCTCAGAACATGCCCAATTGACCTCCATTTTTCTTATGATGGTTACCATATCCTCTTGTTTGCATTCTCAAAGGAAGTGTTGATGTCCCTAAGAACACTATGCTTCAATGCAACCAAGTGAATAGATACTGGAAAAATTGTGATGAAATCTTGCAAAAAAAAAAAAAGGAAGTGAGAGAGAGAGAAAGAGAGAGACTGTTTATTGTAAAAAAGCTAAAGCTATAAGTGTACTATGATTGAACATGTTGTGAATGTGTCATTGATATATTATGTTTAATATAGATTTTTTGTTGTATTAAAAAAAATAAAATGGTTGTGTTTGTCATAGTGACATGCATATAATAAACTTCATGCAGATGTAATATTAGCCTGCTCACCATTTGACATTGTGACTTATGTTACTTGTCCATGAAGAGGTCATTTTGTTTCCAGGAAAACAATAAACAATTCAGTGCACAGATGTTTTTATGAAGTTTTTTTTAGGATTTGTATTATTTTATATTGCTTTAATAAAAAAAGGTTTTATTATTTTTTTAACAAGACAAGTTTGTAAGTCAGAATCAAACATAGTTTATATGTACTTGGCAATAGGAAAAATCAACTAAGAACACAACACAACACAACACAACATAACATAACACAACACAACATAACACAACACCACAATAGCACAACACAACATTTCACCAAACTACACCACACAAACACACAAAACATTTACATTACATAACCCAACACAACTAACAAACAGATGTATAAAGAGAGGATAATTATGTTTAGGACTTGATTGGTCAGGGTATATTGAATTTATTAAAGTAAAATAAATCTTGTTACAAGGAGCCATGTGCATAAATGATAATTCAATGATTTTAAGGAAAAAAATCAATTTAATAAGAACACAGATAAAATCAAATTGACATGAACATGAATGAAATCAATTTTATATGAATTCAGAAAAATTCTAACTACATGAACATGAATGAAATCAATTTTATATGAATTCAGATAAAATCAAATTGACATGAGCATGAATGAAATCAATTTTATATGAATTCAGATAAAATCAAATTTACATGAACATGAATGAAATCAATTTATATATGAACACAGATAAATCAAATTGACATGAACATGAATAAAATCAATTTTTTATGAATGCAGATAAAATCACTTTTATATGAACATGTGTAAAACAGTGTACAATCTAATATGAACATGAAAAATCAATATATAAATATAAAAAAATCAGAATGTTTATGAACATGGATAAAATCAATATACATGAACATGAATAAATCAGTATATATGAACAATTAAATTTAATATATACATGTGTATAGAATCTATATTGGAGAAAAAAATGATAATTAGAATCATTATGTGAGGAAAATAATTTGTCAGGCAGTTACTCCTGCTCAAAATTATTTTCATCTAAATTGATCAGAACTTCCTTAATTTGCTCTAAAAATTGTAGTAGATTTCAAAATGAGAGTGAAACTTATAAAAACATGAATATAACATGCTATAACAATCTTCCCTTACAAAGAGTCAATTTCCAACTTTTTAATCCTAAACTAATTTCAGTAATATCTGACAAGATTAAAATGGCTTTTTAATAGTAATGTAATTTTAAGTTTGAAGTGTGTATCAAAGACAGGTGACTTATTTAATCATTTCCTTAAACTACATTTTTGGTCAATTTCCTTTACTGATCTTTTTCTCGAAGCAATAATTTTGTAGTAAAAAATTTTAATAACTTTTCAATCAATAGTGATATAAAAATTATTTATTTTCTTGATTTTTTTTTTTTTTTTTTTTTTTTTTTTTTTTTTTTTGATACAGGTATATTTCTTAACAGCTGTTGTAGTACATGTCACAGGTTTTTTAATACAAACTTACTATATTATTGTAACTTTTGAATAATGCATATATTATATGACTTTGATGTCACTAAATCTACCAGCAGGTGAAACCCCATAAGTTACAAGTTACATTTTTAAATCAAAAAAATATGTAACTGTTTATGAATTTTAAAGCTATCTTGATTTTTGGAATTATGAACTTAGATTTAAAGTGTTTCTTAGAATAGTGGGAAATCCTGTTTAGGACCAATTTTTCTGAAATGAGAAAAAGATTACCTTGAAATAGGACAATGAGTAAAATAGATAGGCACATACCCAGGTATAGTGTTGGGAGGTAACTATAATGAGTTTGTACCATGCTTTGGTTGTATCCCTACTTGAACCCAAGATTCCAATTTCAGACAGTGTCCCTTCTTTTCTATCAAACAATCAGTACTAACACCAGGAAACCACATGTCTATTTTGCCGGATGTCCTTATTTAAAAGTAGTCTTATATATATGATTCTAAGCTGTTTATTGGATGTGTTATTGATAAAAACAAATGTCATATTTTTGCACCTTAAAGCATGATAAATATGTTACTGGAATTGTTACTACAAAAGACATTGATTTGAAGCTCAACTACAAAAAGCACAGTTATAATACACCCGTCCACCTCTATCCAAGGTGTGTATTAGGGCACAGTAACATGTATTTCATATAATACATTTTGACCATTTTTGCTTTAATGTAAAAGTGCTTGGGTTTGATTCCTGTTCTCTCTCTCTCTCTCTCTCTCTCTCTCTCTCTCTCTCTCTCTCTCTCTCTCTCTCTCTCTCTCATCAATAAACCTTAGGCAAATTTGTTTTGTCAAAAGTATACATTTTGGTACAAAAATAAAATGTACTTCAAATTTTCATTTTGGGCTCTCCATGCAATTACTTGTAGATAAAAGTTTAAACCCTTTAGAGAAAGACTAATTTTGGCAGCCATTGATGCCAGTAACTGAGTTCAGTCAGACCTTATGTCATTTCCATGGCAACAATGTCATTGCCTGTCAGAGATTACATGGATAATCTAATAAAGTTATTGGTTAAATAGTCTTACTTTTAAAGGACAGATACTATAGTTTTTAATGCTTAAAATACAGGGCTAAGCTGTTCTTCTGACCACTGTTGCTGATTGTTATTTGATCTTTTTTAATAGGAAGTTAAACGTGCAACATTAAAAATGAATAAAAATGTGTGACATGGCCGGTCATTGACCTAGACATCAATAGTTCAATTGATAAAGGTAGTTTTCTGAATATCTTTTATAATCATTCTGACTAGACAGTGATTAAATTGAAGAAGGGGAAACCCAGACATAATTAAATGCTGAATAAATTCCAACTATTTATAACTTCATTTTTCTATGAATGAATGTAACGGAACTACTTTCCAAACTGTCATTCATACTGTGTTTGGGTTGAATTTTCAGTGTTTGGCACTTTAATTTATGTTTAAGAGAGATGAAGAAATCTTGACATCCATTATTGAAGTGTAGAAGTGGAGATTAGTGAATAACACAAGGAACAATGGAAAGCCATGATATTAGTTTTTCATTAAAATTTAAATTTTAGTATTGGTATTTTAAAATCCATGTAAATGTTGAATTAAATACCTGCAATATTAGATTAATGTATCAGAAAATTATACACAGGGCACTTATTTTGATGTGGTTATGGCATTTTTAAAATTTTTCATCTCAGAATTTCTCTCTAGTGGTTGAAATAATGAAATAATAAAAAAAAGATTCAATACTTCACATTTTTATACAGAGTATGAAGGTATTAATTGATATCCACACGTTTTTAGATTATGAGTGTGGTGGTTTTTAGAAGTTTACTTGAAACAGATCTCTCTCTCTATCTCTTTTTTTCCCCCCAAGATTTTGGGAAATTGTAAGTACTATAGAATAAAGGTCAAGTTTGATTTTTGACACTGTACTATATTTATTATTATTTATTTATTATTATTATTTATTTATTTATTTATCAAATATGTCACACAATACTTTAATATACAAAATCATGATGAATGCTTTGAAAAAAAAGAGAAAATGGGAAAAAGTAATCTGTCAACACCATATAAGAATTAAATACATTTTAGATGCAGATGAGTAAACCAGTCCTATTTTTATATTGTCTATATTGATGTCTGTATTTGTCATATTTTTTTCTATATATATTTGAATGTTTAGCTGATATGTGACATCAGCATAATTTTTTGTCTGATATGTATCATCTTTTCTATTCAGTTAATCATAATTAATGATTGTATTATTAAGTAACCTTGGTTTTTGATAATCCATATTAATTTGTATACCAGTATTCTTGATTTAGTTTTGTTATTATTGGTACATATATATTATTAAGTAACCTTGGTTTTTGATAATCCATATTAATTTGTATACCAGTATTCTTGATTTAGTTTTGTTATTATTGGTACATATATATTATTTGTTGACTTCAAATCTATAAATTAATAAATGTTATATTATTACATGTATTAGTTTCTGCTGTTCCAGGGTAATGATTTACTTAAAAATTTCATTTTTCGTGTGTAAATTGAAAAAAAATCCTGATAAGAAATTTTTGCAAATCTTATCTTTCAGATATACATTATTTTTATCAGCCCAGTAAAATGAATTATCTTTTAATCAGTTGACTTAGTTGATTAAACTATAAGTTCAAATGCAGGTTGAGCTATCATCCCATTGGACTAATTTGCGCCAAATCTACTTATCAATGTAAGGTCTTGATGGCTGAGTGGCATAAGGTGTGTGCTTATGGATCTCATTGTCACTCATCCCCAAAGTTTGAATCCAGCCGAGGCAGGTCATAGTGTGAAAGTTTGTCATTTCATTGCTGAAGGTCAATGTTTTCTCCAACACTCCACCATCCTAGAATTGACCACCTCAATGAAAGAATATTGACTTGTGGGCATGAACACCATTACTCCACTCTCTCTACTCTACTCCTGATTGAGTGGAAGGATTTTTTTAACAAGTGACCAAAAAAAAAAAAACTGATCTCTGACAATATTTTTCTCCTGAAATTGTTAATACTACTTGCTACTCAAAAATTGAAAAAAAAATCAGGGTTTTTCCAAACTTCCAGATTCTGAATGAGCTTATAAACCTGTAAGTTTATGAATATAAAATGGATGGAAATCTGTATTGGTGGGTAAATGGTTTCTACAACAGTTAACATCTTGTTATAACAGTTTATTGGTAGAGTATCTACCCAAGAATTAAAAGAAGGGTGAGATTGCATGACAAAAACAAAATGGAGAAAATTAATTAACCCCACAATCACATCAAAAGTTCATCTTTACTGTACATGTCTGTGCTATTTTTTTAAAATCAACTTTTTTGGCTGGCAAGATGATTAATGCAAATTGGCCTACTGTAGATCATTATTAATTAACACTAAGACTATATGATCTGACCATGGCAAGCCTTTGTGTTGTTTTACTGTAAACACATTTTTACATCATTCAACAAATATTATTTTCTTTTGAAGATTTCTCCCACAAGACTTAAGAGCCACCCTTGGTTATTTTGTTGCTAAGTGTCAGACAGTAACAGGATGAAGAAGGTTAATGTTGGTAGGAGATTCCTTAATCCTTATCTCTGTATCTGTCTCAAGTACCCAGGCCAATATCACAAAGAATATAAGAGGGGTAGGGGGCTGTCTGTCCTTATCATAGTGCAAGGTGCCCTTAGCAAAATATTTATAATTGTATTATTGCAGATTTTGTCATTTATGTTTATATTAAAGTGTCAAGACTTAGTACCTTAACTTTGTGGTCTAAACTATCTCTAATACTGACCATTGGCTAAATGACCAGTAATCTCCTCACTAATCCAGGCTAAGTCATATGTAAACCCCAGATTAAATGTTAAACATATGTTACCAATTAGTTTAGATTTTGGATAAGCCTTTAGGTAGAGATTAAGATTTAAAAGTCTTATTTTAGACTAATCAGTAGTTATGAAATGATGATAGTATTGTTACTGTTATCACATAGATCTAACAAGTAACTCACCATTATACTAAATATTGACCTGTCTGACTGCAGACTTGGCAACTTAATTCATTGATTGACAACTTGATTTTAAACTTATTACTTATTTCTTTGAGTATATCATACATGTGCTATCTACACTGATGTGTTGATAGATAATTTTGAAATTATAGAAATTCAGTAGGTAATGAGGAAAGAGTTCCTTTTGTACCCCAACTCAAACATTCACTAATACATGTATATACTATACAGGTAAGATATAGTATATTCATATAGTATATATAGTATATAGTATAGTATAATATATACATGTATAGTATATTTTAAGTAGGGGGTACAATTCTGGTGGAGGAAACCAGAGTACCAGGAGAAAATTAAACCAACAAACTCTCTTGTAGTAGAATCTTACAAAGTAGGATTTGAACCTATTTTTATAGAAGCACCATGAACTGTAAGCTGGCAGTTTATATTATGCCCTTTTCAAAAATTGATTATGCAATAAAAACAGATTTTTTGAAAATAAATTTTAAAATTTTATGAAAGGAATTTTTCCAGTGGATTTTGTAAATAAGAGTAATGGTGTTTTATGCCTCAGTCAATATTCTTTCATTTATATTAAGATGGTCAGTTCCGAGATGGCGGAGGATATTGGAGTGCCTTGAGAAAGTGACTGACCTTTAGCAAGCAACATACAAACTCTAGGGTTGAATAAGGGAGACAATTTTAAATATATAATAAATGAAAAAAATTACAATCACTCTTTAATTTGCTGAACTTTTTATTTCAATTTTTTATCCCCTTTTAGAATCTTGATCAAGGTTGTCCAGTGTGAACAGTTAAATCATCATTCTACATTGTTTCCACTTAACAGTAAACATTTTAATAGATTTTCATAAATACAAATTTGTTTTTGATTTGCCAAAGTTTGTTGCCAGTCTCATAAAAAATATTTAGTTTATATATATAATAGTGAGTTTGGAGATAAGAAAATATAACAGGTACTTGTTTACATACATAAGCTTAGTTACATATTTTTGGGTTTAGGAAAATATCACGCTAGGTGAAAATCTGTAACCTTTTAAAAGCAAATATTCATATAATATTTGTATAGATCCCTTTAAAACATACATAAGGGTCGGGTGATTATAATTTTTTGTTTAAACAATCAAGTAAATCTTTGATTGGTCAATATTTACTAACTTCTTGACATTTATTTTCCTCTTGCACAATATTTTAAGTGAAGTTAGTTGATAAAAGGGCAACATATTATAACAAAATGTAAAGGAATGTTTGAAGATCAATTAATACTTACTGGTTTATTAAATATTATGTCATTAAAATGCCCTGTCACATGTGCAAATAGTCAAATACTGCTTTTAGGTGTATTACAGTACTTGATTACCTTGATAACTGGTATTTAACTTTACTAAGTTAATTAAAAATAGACTAAACATCTTTCTGACTTTGTTGTTTTCTTTGAGGCTTCATTCAAGATAATATATGTCATTTGGATTCAATTTGGTTTTAATGGAATGATATCCATCTGAATCAGTGACTGTTTTTCTAATGCATACTGACAGATAGTCCGAATTTCCTCTGACCCTAACACACAATATATGCCACAGCCGTTAGGCATATTGGGTGTTAGGGTCAGAGGAAATTCGGACTAACTGACAGAATACTATAAGTGAAGTTACAGCAGTGTCAAGAATTAGGTGAAAATGCTAACTGGTGCAAGTCTAAACAATCAATGTTGTCTATAAAAACAAATATTTTATTTGTGGACTGGCCTTAATTTGTAACTTGGAGTCGGAGGATGTAACATCTGACCTAGGAGATTCTGAGACTTTTCTTTTTCTATGCGAGGACTAACTACTAGTGTTACTTAGTACTTCGGAGGATGTAACATCTCACCTAGGAGATTCTGAGACTTTTCTTTTTCTATGCGAGGACTAACTACTAGTATTACTTAGTACTTATTTACAAACAAACAAGTTTAAAGATATGACTATATTGTTTTAAAATGTGTAAAAGCAAAGGTTATGCTGGATTTCAAAAATGAGGTATATTATCCTTCCCCTGTAATCCACTCTGTATTTACCTGATCTCTACCAAGTACACTAATGATGGCCACATTTATGGAAGAGATCATCCAGAATCGCTCACAATGAAGGTTCTGTGACCTCTACTCAAAGGTGGTCTTGGTGGCCTATTGGTATTAAGAGCACAGATCACTGTGTTTCTTGCTTTTAGATTTGATTGATATAAAATTAGTCAGTTTGCTTGCCAAAGGTTGGGGATTTTCTTCTTGTTCCTTGGATTCCTCCACCATCACAGAACTGACTTGCCTTATTATAAGCAAAAAAATCTTGACCCAGGTGCACAACAATATCACTCCAATGACCTTACGCAATATCTTCCAGCCCTTACTTTGTTGTATTTTAAAATTATAAATCTTGAATTATCAGATTCCCAGATTACATGTTTTGCATATGATCATCTGTAGTGTCGTCTGTGATATACATGTATAACATATTAGCATGGTAGAACATTGGTCCAATTTGAGACATCAGAAATCAGTTGTTATAGGTTATGTTAAAATGCATGATTCTAGAACACATAGGTCATGGATACAATAATTTGACCCTAATTAGGATTTAAAAATTGTAAATGACCATGGATAACCCCTGGTGTGAAGAATAAGCTATCAGAAGTGTGAAGCTATAACTATCATGCCCCCTAGTGTGAAGAGTTTCACACTTAATTACACCAGGTTAGATAATCAATGTGGCTGTATAATTAGTCCATATTTGATTAATACTTCTCAGTTACCTGTTACAAAGTTTGCTCATTATAACTCTATACAGGTATTTAGTTCATATTTAATCCCCATTAAGACCTACCAAGATGAGCAAATATGGATGAGCATTACCAATTGTTATAATCTCTTAGGCCTCAAGCCTCCATTTCCTGTGTTTACTGAATGGGGAGCATTATTTATTCCTAGCAGACAAATGAATTCACTTTTTGTGCTTAAACAAATAAATCAAGGTCTTAGCTTATTGTAGAAGAATAGTAGCAATGTCTGGATAGCTGTCAATAGAAAATCTTTGATTTTATGATGATATTTTTATACAGGTACAAATATCTTACAAATTTTAATGATGTTACAATATACAATAGGATAACTGTTTTTTATATTTTTTTTCAAGGTGTTGAAAATTGACACAAGGAGATGCTTCTAAATTTGAAGTGTTTGGCGAAACTAAAAATTAACCTACTTACAGAATAATGCTGTCTTATACCAACTTATTATAATAAAATCAGTTACAGGTTAGTTTTTTAAGTGACCTTGAGACTTTTCTAAGTTATACATTTTCAGTTTAAAATCCAGCTATTAGATTAATGAGTTTTGTATCATTGGCCACTGAACACAGATTACTGACCAAACTGGCCTAGAAGCATGAAACTTAATATTGTCTAGACAAAATGTATATTGTAACAGTGATCTCTGTTATTCGTCATTGGTACCTTGTTTTAGTGTGAAATGATTGACATGATGTTCACAAATATATTTTATTTCAATAAATAACCTTTAGACCTTTTGTCATAATTACACCAGTAGGACTCTGGAACAATGGCTGAGAAAATTCCTATAAACCAAAAGCCTTAGACATTTTAAGTAAAAATTATTTATTAAAACATACATGATGTAATGTCATCACTGATGAACTATGTCATAATGAGTGAGCGTTGATTTGATGTCACAGCTAGAAATTACTGTAGGTGTAACAACATATGTTGAAGTCTTATGAAATTCTGGTAAACAGCATTAAGTTTTTGAAAGATATACTTTGTAAGTGGATTGTTTTCTATTTATCCAAGACAAGAACAAATATCTTATTTAAGAAAACTTTAAAATATATACCTGTATATTAAATATGGTATAATTTTACATCTTTGACACCAGAACATAGACCAAAGCAATCCCAGAAGCATGAAACAAGAAGTATTTAATTAAAGAATTTTAAACATCTTTTGAAATTTTTTCATTCTCATTGTTATTTGGTGACTTGTTCTTGACAAAGTTCATTCCTGTAATTCGGGAGACAGAACATTTATGATATTATATCAAATTGTGTATACATGTAGTTAGGTTTAACAGAGAGCTTGCACCCATCATGGCACCCATTTAAATTCCATGCACCATGGCAACCAACAGTGTTATCAACTGATTTGGTTTCAATTTGAACTTTGTTGTGTTTTGATCTAAACTTTTGACATTGATACTTAACAATTGTGCCATATTTTTGTGAAGACTTTTAATTGAAAACTACTACCATTATATTAACACCTCAGTATCAAATTCTGTGTTATAGGTTGAAATAGGGAGCACTTTCCTTGGAAGCCATTAAAAGCTCAAGACATTGATATCTTACACAGACATTCCACTATATTTTTGTGTTAAATATATATCAAAATTAGATGAAGTTCATGTATAGACAGACAATGGCTGTAAGTAGCCTTAATGTGTGAAAACTTATTATCCTTTTCTAGACAAACATTCAACTGATCAAGTCAATGAACTTGGTTAATGTCATGTTTGTAAACAATCATAATCTTGTGTCTATGTATATTGAACTTTGATTGCTAAATTAAACACCAAGATTTATATATAACTTAGTTTATTAAACTTTTGCAGGTTTAGCATTACATGTCCCTAAGAGAATGTCAAAATTCTCATAAAACTCTGGTCAGTTTTTGCCTGACCTTCAACTATCAATTACCTCTACATCTCTCAATATCTTATTGTTGTGATGATTAAGTTTTTCACTCAAATGGTGATAAATTATTAGTATTTCAAAGCAGTAGTTTTACTAAGTTTGTTTTTTATTGAATAAAAAGTTTACAAGCTAGATCCAATAAAACAGTGTACATGTCTTAATTGGTTAAATAGGTCCTTTAGAAATTTCCTCTTTACAAGGTGCCTCAGTGGCCAAGTGGTCTAAAGCACCAGATCAGAGTACCTCTCATTGCGTAAGTTAGAATCCTACTCCAGCAGATCATAATAAGAGAAAATTTGTCCAATTAACTCTCCGATTGTTGATTGTTTTCTTCAGGCACTCCTCCGTCATTCCAGACCTGTCCCCTTAATATAAGTGTAAAAATCTTTATTAGAGTGTTAAACTTCTTTACTCCACTTCACACCTTTTTAACAACTAGTTAACGATGATGTACGAGGAAATTATATAAGACTGAAATACAAGTCATAAAAAATTAAGTCTGTTCATTGGTTGTAATGTACATATCAGGTAATTATAAAAAAGAAAAAAAAAGTATTACAAAAGTTGTCGAGTCTTACAGTACTAGATAGATTTGAGTGTAACAGATGTACAATAAAAAAGTGTTAACTTGATTTGCCTGGGACAAATTTGCTAACTTGATTTGCCTGAGACAAATTTGATAACTTGATTTGCCTGGGACTAATTTAATACATTGATTTGCCTTGGACAAATTTGATAATTTGATATGCCTGAGACAAATTTGTTAACTTGATTTGCCTGAAACAAATTTGATAACTTGATTTGCCTGGGACAAATTTAATAAATCAATTTGCCCGAGACAAATTTAATAACTTGATTTGTCTGAGATAAAGTTGATAATTTGATTTGCCTGGGACAAATTTAATAACTAATGATTCACCTGGGACAAATTTATTAAATCAATTTACCTGAGACAGTTTAATAACTTGATTTGCCTGAGACAAATTTGTTAACTTGATTTTCCTGGGACTAATGTAATACATTGATTTGCCTAAAACAAATTTGATAACTTTATTTGCCTAAAACAACTAATAACTTGAATTGCCTGTGATGACTGTTATACTTGAATTGCCTGAGAAGAAATGCATCACTTGAAGTGCCCAAGACGACTTTGTCAATTTGAATTGTCTTGGATTATATTCAATTTTTTGAGATATCCAAGATACTTTGTAACAGCAACAATTAAAATCAAAATATTGATTTTAAGATATATATCTGATATCGAGATAATGATCTCTTGAATTTACCTGGTAATACTAGTACTGTATTCAAACAGACAACAGATTTTTTGGATTTTTTTCCCTTAGTCATATTTATTTTATATCGAGGCTGTCAGCTCTGGAATGGCAGAGGATAGCAAAGTAATATAAGAAAACATTAAACTTTGGCAAGCATGTTTAAAAACTTTCTCACATTATCATAGAACTGGAAGTCTGGAACGCAGACCGAGTTATTGAAAGTTGTATATGTCATTGTCAGATCAATCAAACTTTCAGTAAAAACATTTACAATAATATTTTAATTTTTATGGTCAAATTGTTTACCAAAATATTAGTACATGTTCACTTGATTAAGATCTTAACAACAACAGCTACTAGCAGTTAGTCTGTCTGTGTGAATTAAGAGTACTTTACTTCAGCTACTTTATATTTGTTTATATTGAAGTCATTTAATCAATTTATGATCCTTGTTAAGGTACATTAAGGTCCCAGACAAGTCAATTATGTCTGCTACAGAAAATCAATAACATCTACAATTGTATGCTGTACAGCTAAACTATATGGTAATTCTGTAGTGGTATCTTAATGGTAAAACTTGTTATCGATGTCATAATAGATATGTTAAAGTCAGAGTTTTATTATTTTTTCAATATTGTTTTTCCTTTTGTATTATTCTTGAGCCAATTCTGAGAAATTTTATCTTTGTTTTAACATATTTGATACCAATTCTGGCTCAGAGGTTTCTCCTTCAGATTGGTGTAGTTGACAACATGTTTAGTTCTGTAACAAATTACAACATCAAATCTATCTCCTTCACTTTGACATATTTAATGCTCAGTCTTGGATTCATGTAAATGGCCATACAAAGTCTACTTCATTCTGGTATATTGGTAGTTATCACCTCAGTGCTACTGGCTTCTTTCTGACAATTCCATAGTCTGCCAGTATTATTTATGACCTGCCATATGGAATATGGGACACAAATGGAGCTGAAATGTGGAAAACAATCCTCCAATCCATCAGCCTATAAATCAATTAGTAAGATAGCCAATCCAATCAGTAAGATTTATCCTCTATCTCTGTGTTTAACTGTCTTGATAAAATGGAGTGGAGTAATGGTGTTTTATGCCCCAGTCAAGATTCCTTCACTTATATCAAGGGTTAAGTTATATGGTTTGAGAAAACAGGAATGCCCAGAAATAAAACGCATATGCATTAACAAACTTTCTCACACTAGGATCTGCCTGAGTGGGATTCAAACCTAGGTGGTTAGAGGCACTATGATCTGTAAGTACAT
Organism: Tegillarca granosa; assembly: GCA_029721355.1. NCBI lineage: Eukaryota > Metazoa > Mollusca > Bivalvia > Arcoida > Arcidae > Tegillarca > Tegillarca granosa. The sequence continues at coordinate 37,817,554 of CM056598.1, read as the reverse complement.
GTTAAGACCACATGGTCACTGAGGCCCTGTCATAATAGAACACAATATGCTGTTAATATGTATACTGTAAAACCTTGATATACTTCCACGATTTGTTACAGCTAATCTTAAAGTTTGTATATTGAATATGCCATTAAATCAAAGAATATCCTAGTATTGTGAAAAGCATACAAAAAATTACTTTTAAGAGACAAAAATTACTGTGGCTATTAGTGAGGCAACTGTTAAAGGCAGCAAAATAATAGACATTAATGCAGAGATAGAAGTAAAATAATAGATATTAATGCAGAGATAGAAGTAAAATAATAGATATTAATGCAGAGATAGAAGTAAAATAATAGATATTAATGCAGAGATAGAAGTAAAATAATAGACATTAATGCAGAGATAGCAGTAAAATAATAGATATTAATGCAGAGATAGAAGTAAAATAATAGATATTAATGCAGAGATAGAAGTAAAATAATAGACATTAATGCAGAGATAGCAGTAAAATAATAGATATTAATGCAGAGATAGAAGTAAAATAATAGATATTAATGCAGAGATAGAAGTAAAATAATAGATATTAATGCAGAGATAGCAGTAAAATAATAGATATTAATGCAGAGATAGCAGTAAAATAATAGACCTTATGTAGAGGTATTTCATAAGATTTCAATTTTACTAATATTTTTGTGGAGGATCAAATCATGCAATAAATTTCATCCTAAAAACAGAGTACTGTAGCATTCCATTATTTCATGATTTTAATGTGACTTTTCAAGTTATAAGTCAACTGTTCAAGTACATCTTGTGAGAACTAGACATAAGTCATTTTATTTTTCAAGCATGGTATTATCTTATCACTTGTTTTGTGCAGTGTCAATTGACAGGGAAAATTACAATAGCTACCTGCTGTTCAGAAAACTACTTAAAAAATAGACACAGGGAAACCACTTAATTTTCAGTATTTTGATAACACAGAACAAGTGACCAATGGTCAATGGAGTGGTCAAGTTAGTTTCAAGGTGATAGGATTACAGATTTATAGGTTTTTAGATTTGGCTACTGAACACTACACAAGTTTTAAGGAATTTAAATTGATTAGTGAATGAATTCAAGTGTGGTCTAAGAGTAGGTGTGGGAAAACTGATAAAGAAATGGGAATTAATCCCTTTGTTCACAGACTGTTTTAAGACTAGTGTGAATGTGTCAGTACCTTTGGTGATGTGTTTACAGACTGACACTCCATAACAAAGTAACCCCCTGATTTAATGATGCCGGTCATAAGCTGCTTGTTTATCTACTTATAAAATTATAAAAACAGACAAAAATTATTTGTTTTAGCTAGACTCAGATTATTTCAGCTAAATTTTAAAATATTATAAGTTAAGAAAAACATTTTTTTCAATATTTTTATCTACTGGCATTTGAGTCATTTCATTCATGTTATTTATTTAAATTTCTTCCATTTATAAGCACATTAGCTTCAAAACATTACCTGACCGAATTTTATTCTTTTAAGCAAGTTTAATATAAAGCTGACATCATGAGGAGATGGTTGTTGGTATTTTCCTTGGTCAGACTTAAATTGAATTAATGAAATGAAATAAATTTTTGCTCAACCCCCAGAAAATAGTGGTATAGTGTTAGAGTGACCACGTTACAAAATTTAATAAATGATCTAGAGTTGAGAGTTGAGTAATGATGTTTAACGTCTCAGTCAAGAATATTTCACTGATATCGAGATGTCACCAGCTTAAGCCAAAAATGCAGAAATTTTGCCTGTATATTGTGCTGATGGCATTATATAGCAGGGTTCTTGATTGTGCTCTGCCTGCCGTGACATGGGACCTCGTTTATTTTAAGTTCCCATCCAAAAGAACTGTGACTTTCATTTTGTAATGCAGAGTGCTTGGCAAAAGAACAGTCACTACCCACTTTCAAGTCTTGGCTCAGACGCGGCTGGGGTTTGAACCACCGACCTTCCACTTACAGAGCAAGCACTCTACCAACTGAGCTACCACAGTGGTCAAATGATATAGAAAGCTGCTTTTGAATAACTAATGTTTTCATTCTGGGCTTTTACTTGTAAAGTTAAGCCAACAAGTTTGCCTGTTGCCTGAAAGAGAGAAGGTGTTTTTTCTGTGTCCAGTTGTTTTTTTTTTTCTCAGATCAAAAATTTTATATTCAGAATGGCCATTTCTATGCTGACATGTTTTTTTTTTTTTTTTTTTTTTTTTTTTTTTTTTTTTCACCAGAGGACCAAACAAACAAAAAAAATCCTAAGTAACCTAAAAAGCAAGTTCATTCAGAATTTTCTTTTAATTGAATACCTCTTTACAACTAACACTAGTCATACTAGCCATATGTCTCTAATTGTAGATATAGGGATGTCAGAGGATATTTGATTGAAGTGTCCAGTTTGTTGATAGCCCTTCACCTTCTTATGATATTACCAATTGACCATTAAAATCATCATAAATTAGGGTTTTTTGACATTTATTTGAATGAGAAAATGGAAAAAATTATATTTGTATTATTATTGTGTTTTATCCTACCGTGACTGGTTAAATGGTTTCCCATAGAATTGGAAGTATTTTAGGGTGCAATACAAGTAATGTCCAGCATTGAAATAGCCAGTCACTTAAGAATAGTTACAGGAGTTAAGTGGTGGTACTAACTACTTAATTATCTCACAAAGTATGGATTTAGATGACAGAGTAAATATGCTGTATAATAAAACAGTAAATATTTAAAGTATTGATTCCTGTAAACTAAAAGAGTGCTATCACCTAGGTGAGGAAGTCGACCTGTTGTCCATGGGGGAAGAAAGATAATTTAAAATGTCTTTAAATAAGGGGGTGATAAACATGTGCTTATTATTGTAGGATGTCCGGGGATGGGTTGTTTGTTCTTCTATTGTCATAAAAATTTGATTTTAGGATTTATTTGATGTAATTTATAGACTACTTAAAACTGTTTAAAGAAAACTTGAAAGATTTCCTAATAAGACCTTGAACATGGAAAATCCGATTTGTCTTGTCACATAACTGTACTTTCCGAAGTTTCTTCTGGATTTAAATCCATACATACTTGATATTTAACAAGTAAAAAACATGTTTTTCTCTTCTTTCCTTTATTTTATTTTTCTATTATTACTTATCCAGAAGTGATGTTAAAGAAAGTTTTTTGGCTTCAATAGTTTGGTTTGTCATTTGTTGTTTTTTTTTTTTTTTTCAAAATGTAGAAGCTAAATCAGACATATATCTTTTAAATTTGAGGAAAAAAACTGTGAATATGGTGTGATGAGTGAAGTCAATTTAAAATTGATGGTCTAGACTGAACACAAAATAGATATTAATGATGCTGTAGTCTGAATTTCTTCATCATAATTCAATTGTGAATCTTTATGATCAAATAATTTCATGTTTTTCATTCCCAGAATTCTCTTTTAACTACAGTTCTCTCACTCTTGGATAAATTTACCAATTTATACACAATATGTAAAATATAAATGTCTATATGATACCACAGGGACAAATGAAACATTTATAATGGTAATGAGAAAGATGTTTAAATAGAAAATTGTTAGAGTTGAGTTGTCTGCCAAGTCCAGATTATTTTCACTTATATAGAGGTGGTCAGTTCTGGCTTGGTGGAGGAAACCAGAGTAACTGTAGAAAACAACTAACCTACAGCAAGAGAATTGACAAACTTTCTATACTTAATGTTTAGCCCAAGTGGGAATCAAACCTACATATAGTAGGTGGTGCTGTGGTCTCTAATCTAGCATTTTAGACCACTTAGCCACCCAGGCCAAACAGAAGTGGTAAAATTGTTACTTTTCTGCTGCTGCCATGTCTGTATCATAATTTTTAACAAATACTGTTTTGAAGTTTTCAAATTCTAACCATCAAAATGACCAGGAATGGCAAGACACATACAGGTGATTACAGCAGTTCTAGTTTATTAATTTATTCTGTCTATAGTAATAGATATGTAATCTATAAGCACATGGCTTTTTTTTATTAGATCAAGAGTAAAGATAGTTTTGTCTGGCACAAATGGTGATGATTGGTGGTGATTGATTTTTTTTCCCCATACTAAGTTTGCAAATTGAAAATTTTTCCAATTTTATTTATCATTAAAAATATCGTAGTTATAACATTGTGAAATAAGAAAATCTTTTGTCACATCTACAACAGACATCAAGTGGAAAGGAGTTGAGTTGAGTTGAGTAATGGTGTTTAATGTCCAGTCAAGAATATTTAACTTATATCGAGATGTCACCAGCTATAGGTGAAAGTGCAGAAATTTTGTCTGTGCGTTGTGCTGATGGCATTATACAGCGGGGTTCTTTATCGTGCCATGCCTGCCATGAAACGGGACCTTGTTATTTTAAGTTCCCATCTGAAGACCGTGACTTTCATTTCATAATGCTGAGTGCTTGGCAAAATAACAGTCACTATCCACTTTCAAGTCTTGGGTCAGACCCAGCCGGGGTTCCAAACCACGACCTCCCACTTACTCAAGTGGAAAGGAGACTTGGGCTTTACAAAAGCATGGAGTAATGATGTTTAGTGCACCATTTAAGATTATTTCACTTATATCAAGATGCTCAGTTCAGGAATGGTGGAGGAAACTGGAGTGCCAGGAGAAAACCACCAATCATCAGTAAGAAGACTTACAAACTGTCACACTGGGATCTGCTCCACCTTATTCTAGATTGCGGGAGGTGCTCTGATCCATAATCAAGTCCCCATGTTTCTTGTTCAGATAAAAACATATTACACATAGCAATCAACAAAATAACTCAGTAAAAGATGTCACCAAGTCTCTTGTTCAGATAAAAACATATTACACATAGCAATCAACAAATTAACTCAGTAAAATATGTCACCAAGTCTCTTGTTCAGATAAAGACATATTACACATAGCAATCAACAAATTAACTCAGTAAAATATGTCACCAAGTCTCTTGTTCAGATAAAAACATATTACACATAGCAATCAACAAATTAACTCAGTAAAATATGTCACCAAGTCTTTTGTTCAGATAAAAACATATTACACATAGCAATCAACAAAATAACTCAGTAAAATATGGAATGGAAATCTACTTATTATTAAATCTTCTGTTTTTGTTTATAGTTTCCTTATCGAGGTATACCCTGTTGATAATGCTAGCTTTAACTTATGGGTATATTGACATCATGAGCCAATTGACATGTGACAGTATTTGTAAAAACTTCTTTATGTTTGTATGATAAGTCTTAGATAACAAAGAAATATAATGATACTAAAGTTATGATTAAAAATGTATGTATGATGTTATATGATAGAAAGTACAAAAAAAAAAAAAAAACCAAAAAATTATATATTTCAGGTGTATATTCAGCACAATACACATCCCACAAAAACAAGCCCCTACTTTCATAATCATCAGTTATGTGTAAAAATGAAATAATTTATGAGGTATAAAATATAAAATCTGTCATGATAATACACATCTGAGATGTCAGACGCTTTTTTATTTATTTTATAGGCTAGAACTAGACATACCTGTATGGTATTTATAGTTTTACCTTAACAGTCGCTAACATAATACCTGATTATTATCGGTCTCTTTACATCATAAGAATCATTGGGGGTAATTTGAAATCTTCATTGTCAAATTTAAAATTCAAGTATTGTGTTATAGCCTTCTTTTCAACATTAATTTTTTTTTTCAAAGCTTTTACGTCATTATAAAAAAATGTAGGGAATTGAAAAGAAAAAAATACCAACATTTTGTGTTGAATTTATCAGAATATATTATTCTATTCACTTTTGTGAGAAAAATTAATATTTTATGTTGTTTAGAAACAGGTGCCAATAATAATGAAATGTTTGAGTCAATTTTTAAGTTTTTAAATCCTTTTTAAAAATGCATTATCATCCATTGCACATACAGAATACATTTGTATATACATCTATATATGAAAAAATTTACCCCTACCTCTCTCTCTCTCTCTCTCTCTCTCTCTCTCTCTCTCTCTCTCTGTCATTCTGTTTTTGGCCATGTGCCACACAAACCTGTTGTTATCTAATGGTTTGGTTTCTGTGCTAAGCAGTAGATTTACAAAAATCTTGGAAACAAAGAATAACTATCTTGTGTGCCAGTATGAAATACACACATTTTTTTCAGGATTACACTGAATAGCAATTGATTTTTTTGATGGACAAATGATAATTTTTTTGATAACTGTTTTCAGCAGTTCACTTGTTTAAAGATTTATAATTTTTTCCAGACACTCTGTTTCCTCCACCATTCAAGAACTGACTGTCTTCAGTGTAGGAGTTTTTACATCTACATGTGAACTGACCACAAGGATATGTGAAAAAACTCTTGATGGTCATAAAACACGATTTATTCATCCATCCTTATGCTATTCAGACAAAAGTCATTATTATCACATAGATGAGAATTATCGTTAAATGTTTAGTTACAAGTACCTTTGTGTTATGTAATGTTGAGATACAAATTGACATTATTTGTCCCTATGTAAAGGTGAAACATTATCTTTGAAAGAAACCTATTATACTAAGATTGTATCACATGTTACTAGATACAGTTACCCAGATTGTGATAAACCCTAATGATAGTTTTATTTTTTTATGGTATTTTGTCAAAGAAATGTGTGTTTTTGACAAGTTATAGTTCAGTGTATATATACCTATATCAAACACTTTAAACACCTTTCTTGATATTTTTATGATTTTATATACCTAGGTTTAATTCTCTCATAAATAATGACTTGTTTTACAAATTTACAAAAAAAACTGGTGATTTTAAAAATACACCTTTGTCTTTAAAAATACAGATTATGACTTCATACATTTATATATTTTGGTGTTGTTTTTTTTTTACAGGAATATGCAAGCCTTTAAATTTTTCATTTGAAGCTGTATATAAAATGGCACAAATAAGGTCAAGGAACGTATTGGTTGAAGTATCAGAAACAATGTGAGACATACAAGTATACATAATTTTCTTTTAATTTGATAAACTAGTAAATCATCCAGATGAACATTGTGTTAATAAAGGACTGAAATTGCAGAAATGTGTGAAAAATTCAGAAAATAATAACACTGAGGATATTACTGCCAAGTTCATTAATTTAACACAGAGGATATTACTGTAAATTTCATTAATTTAACATGATCAGACTAGTGGATTAAAACATCAAGTATCTTCATTGTTATTGTGGCCCTATTGTAGCAATTGTGAATAAATAAAATTTGTTTGAAAAAAATTAAATTAGTCTATTATTTATTTATTTATTTATTTTTATTCATTTATTTTTTTTTTATTTTGTATATCTGTATGAAGCAGAAGTGTTAAAGACAAATACACCATGAGCATAAGTGTGAACCTTCAGCATCATATGTTTGTTTTTGGCTGAACAAGTTTTAAAGCTTTTTAAGGACTACAGTAGATATTTATTAAAGCTACATTGAGCTTCTTGCAGGGCAGAATTTTGTGTTTCCACTGAGATAGCTTAAAATTAAATATCGATTGTTACTTTGCTAAAAGCTCAGTATTACTATTTCTTAACAAAAGTCACAGGATGAGAAAAAGATAAAGGTTTCAAATCACAAGTGAGGTTCTTGATTTTTGTGGCAACTTAAGACATAAGTCTGATAACAACTTTTTGTCTCACAGACTTTGCTGAAAACCCCAATTTTCGGAAGATTTCCACATTTTACAATTAGATGGCATCTGACCTTACCTGCAAAATGGCATCATGGAACCAGCTTTAAGTGGTTACAGAAGGAAGAAATATATTTCTAAAAGATGTGATTTTTAGGAAAAAGTACTAATATTCTGCAACAACCAGGTGTTGCTCAAAATTATACCAATAGGTATTGATATGTATTTTGTTCCATTTTCTCACAAAGTTACGATAATCAAATCAAGAACCCAGATTCAATGAAACCAATGTAAAAAAGTAATAAAAAAAGAGAGAGAAAAATATTTCGGCACAGTAAACAATTTGTATTGAATAACATGTTTATATTAATAACATTGTTATTAATACATTTGTACCCAGTTTTTTATTATGTAATTTGATAATATGATCAATTACACATGGCTGACTCTCTACCTGTTATTACTGATAAAATTGAAAATTTGTGGGTAGTTTTGAAATCTGATCAACCATATTTTCATTCAATTTGATACTTCTTGTTGGCTTTATTTAGTGGGTAAAAAAAAACATTTAATTTCACTTATTTTTGTGAAAGTTAGGACCCAGAGGACAGAATAAAAAGACTCAAGGAGTGTAGGTCACTTTCAGGACACTATGCTAATGACCAGCCTGTACTGACCAGAGGAGAGGTCTTCAGTGGGCATCTGGCTATTTTGACCCCTACCTATGTTATATCTACAGCTCCTGTTGACTTGTGATTTTTGACAAGTCATATTTTTCTTTTGATATAAAATTCATACCTTTGTCCATTATGTTAAAACATCATAGATTTAGATATATGATTAACATAGATAAAACTTAATAGGATTCTGATATCCTTTTAAAATCTTTGTCAAGCAGTTCACCCCGCTGTGCTTCATAGAACCCATTTAATTCCATGGCTGAAAGGAAGATTAAGATTATTTTATATATTAATAATCTCTTTTTTTTTTCACTTTTCCCTGTATATATAAAATTAAATGACACTTTTTAGTACTAGAATAACATTTTTTTAAAACCACAATAATAATCTTGATGTTATCATATGTGACTTACTGCTATGTCCAGGCTCATAAAAATAGTTCTCATATTTTTCTGCATGAAATGAGAAATTAACCTTTTAAATTAGGCAAAACTTTATCATTAGAGCATTGAGCTTTTTTAAATATTCTGAAAATTTAAAATTTTTTGTGATTTTTAAATATTCTGAAAATCTATAATTTTGTGATTTTTAAATATTCTGAAAATCTATGATTTTGTGATTTTTAAATATTTTGAAAATCTATAATTTTGTGATCTTTAAATATTCTGAAAATCTATAATATTGTGATTTTTAAATATCTAAAATGAAATATTTTATATTTTCATATTTTCTTTTCTAGATATATAATTTAAAATCAGCAATGTTTCAAACATCTTTTTATGAACTTCATTCACTTTTAGACATAAAATTTTGTATCAAATATAAATATTTTATGTTTCTTACAACACCTTAACAATGGTAGTACATATAAATTACCAGTTAACTACTATTTGTATTTTAAAAATTCAAGAAGGCCTATAATTCTGTAGTTTTTTTTTTTTTTTTTTTTTTTTTTTTTTTGACACCATGGTAATTTTTTGAAAATAAAAAAAAAATATATATCTAGATAAAATTTAAGTTTCATTTTGCCTTGTTATTGGGGATGAAAACTGACAACAGGTTGTAATATGTAATTTTATACATTTAACAGTATTTTAATATTCATCTTGTAAAAAAAGTATTTTTCTTATTGCTCCATCAAATGAAATAAAAACAGGTAAATATCTTCATTATTGCCTGATTGGCATGATTTATATGCTGTTTATCTGGTTATAAACCAGTAAAATAGTAACTATTGCCTGATTGACAAAACCATAATTTTTGTGACAAAATCCATTATTTTCTGTTTTACAAAACTGATTACCTGACTGACTACCTGATTAACTTAATTTATTATTTGATTGACATGATTAAAACACTGATTTTGAACACCTTAATCATTGTCTGATTGATAGATTTAAACACTGATTTAGTGATTAGACACATCACTGTAATTGACTGACTAACAAGATTAAAATACTAATAGCGTGGTTATATGAACATCTTCATTTTTGTCTGATTAACTTGATTGAAAGTCTGATTATCTGATTACAAAGAGTATAAGAAAGTTTGTTAGCTTACTTTTCAAAGCTTAATGGTTTTCTGTTAAGGGTTTTGAACTGACTAACTTGATTAGAGTGAAATAATCTAGCCTCTAGTGTAGAACACTATTCCACCTACCCACCTACCACCCAAACAATTTTATCTCTTAAATGGTAAGTAGTTGTTATTTATAAAACTAGTGAATGAACTTCTGAATGTTGATGCTAAGGCTTATAGACCCGTATCCAGGCTCAGAATTTTTATCCTTGGGTCAGTTTTCATTCTGGGGTTTGCATTTATCCTCAGGTATGCTGGTTCAGCTTCAGCAAGAAGCAACTAAGAGAAGGTTATCTATACAAATAACCATTCAGATGGAGCATATTTACCATCTCAAGGTTTTTGACAAGACCTGCAGCACAGCTAATGTGCTAAACAAAAAACTGAATCTTTACTATTGTCTTTATGTTTCTACTCATCTGAATGAAATATTAATTATCTCTCATCTTATCATGGAGATTACTATCAGGTCTGACAGGACAGTGGTAAAATGGTAAAAAGTTGGTAGTGACTGTTTCTTTTTATCAAGTAATCTGCATCATAAATTTTTATTTGAGACATTGTAGTTAAAACCTATGATACTCCAAAAACTAGTACTTCTAATTACTACAGCAGGTGAAAATTGGATATGAATTACCAGTTTAAAATTTAAAACATACTACATAAGTGAAATATGACAATTTTTGCATCATCATCCACCTGTAGCTACAGCTGGTGAAACCTCAATATATTTGAATTTTTTCACTGGACCATTAATTACACTTAAATCATATAAATTTGTCCTTAATTTCACTTTCCAGATACTTGTAACTTATGGTACTGCATTTTTTATTAGCTTTGTAATCACAACAGATAAAAAGTTTTAAACCTTTTAACTGATTTCAGCATTTTTTTGAGAACTTAGTCAACTTTAAGTGAAAAGTAAAAAAATTCACATTTGTGGTTCAGCAAATAGACTGTAACATCTAATAATATGTTATTTAAATTTAACAAAAACAGATTTATTTTCAAACCCTTCCTTTAAAGCAGAACCACAAGGTAACATGAAACAAAGAGAATCAAATACCTTAGTTACATAAATAACACAATTCCTTTTTGTGTTGCTAGGTACATTTTTGTGTTGCTTAGTGCAGTACTAGTGGGTGGTTACCATCATATTGGTAAGATATCAGTCTAAGGTTCATACTAGGTCAATGTACGATCCCCTTTTCCTGGGTTTACCTGGAGATATGAACTTAACTTGCATTATTTTGCATGAAAATTTATCTTGTTTGAATATAATAAATGACATTTTAAGCCATTACGGGGAAAGACTCTATTGATTTTTAAATTTACCGTTTTTTTAAAAAAGCGCTCAAGTGCAAAAAACTGTCAAAATAATATCTCTGTTTAATAGACCCATTTTAGTGTGATTAAGAATTTTATGATTATGATTTTTCTGCATCAATAAATGTTTTCATTTGTTTGGTTTTTTAAAAAGATAAAATAATACAGTTATACATGTACATTTATTTGAATTTTTAAAATTTGAAATAAACAATTTTGTTTTACACTTTAATACAATTTATGAAAAAATACCATTTTTATTTCAAAAATAAAATACAGTATATAATTGAAAATATGATGAAGTATGTAAATTACAGAATTTAATTACTAAGTATTTTACTAACACCAATCCTTTTAATTACTTACCTGGTCAATACTTCAGAACTCTTTTAAATGAATTTTGAATTGTATCTCATGCCAGCATTTTGTGTTACGTTTTTGCTAAGTTGTGTTGAGCTAGAAGGGAGCAAGAATAAAGTGCAGTAATGGCGTTTTACAACCCAATCCAGTCTTTTCTATCTGCCCAAGAAGGATTTGAACCTAGGAAGTAAGAGGCACTGTGATCTGTGCTTTTAGACTCCTCAGTCACCAAAACGAAGGGGGGACCTTAAAATTATTCATGAAGTCTACAACTTATCTTTTATTTAATAATAGTATGAACTCAATTTATTTTTTCTTGTCGATTTGTTCATGAATTTGTTTTTAATTACCAGCATAAATTTCACAACTACCTTTATTAATTTCAAAACTACATTCACAACTCTTTACCCTGGTACATAAATTTCACACTTTTCTGAATTTATTATTATTTTTTATTATTCAGAAAGCTGTAATTTCGAATGTGATTTTTGATTTGTACAGTTTCACAATCATTACTTAACTAAAAACATTTTCTTAAAATTAAATAGGGCAGGTCATCAAAAAAATTTCCTTTTTTCATATGATACAATCAGTTCAATATGTACCAATTTCTGAAATTTCAATCAAATCATTATAAAGAGTGATCCAAAATAATTTTTTTTTAAAGAGTAACCTAGAATTCTGATTATTGAGGGTTTTACCAGAAATATTCAAATAACAATTCCAAAAATTTACATAACAGATATTCCACCGGATGTTTTAAAAGAAAACACTTTCACCTACAAATTTACCTTAAAAAAGGTGTGTTTCCTCTTAAATTAAGTTTAAATTTGACCCAGTTACCTTTAAAATTGTACCTGTATATTTCATACCCATGCTAAATCATTGATAAATTTAAATGTGTGATCATCATTATTTGACCTGTTTAAATAAATCTTGAACACTTTTATAGTAAATGTTTATTCAGAGTGGTGTATCATGTCATTGAGAATTAAGGTGTGTGGGAGATCATGTGACCCACACAGGAAATGCATACTATCAGTAAGATTATGCAAATAAATCACCCAATAGCTTAAAAGCTACCCTAGTATTTAGACAGTTACATATAATGACTTCAGATTAGATAATTCTGGAATAAAGGTCCAATGATCTTTGAAGTTGTTCAACTCCCTATTTAGTATTTTTAATAGAGACTAAGTACTTAAACACTTGACATCCATTTTAAAATCAAACAATTCCAAGGACTTTCTACCACTAATTTATTTTCCATAATCAGCTTATGATTCTAAATAAGATACAGCAAATTTTTGTTACAAGATATAAAAAAGAGCTCATTCTGTAATTTTTTTTTTAAATCCCTCTTGCTTTATTTGCAAAACCCCATTAAAAAATCATCTTTATCATCATCATTATCCAGGCCTTTGACTATTCCTTTTACGTTTGGTGTAGAACTGTTCAAGGGTGAGGCTTGGCTGTCCAGTCAAGAACAGAGTCTTCCCCTCCATGCTCAGCAATACAGTGGGTTAGTATTGCATACCCATTTTTAAGGACTTACGGTCCAGTGTAAAAACTCAAAAAATTTAACCCTCTAATTGCAGAAAAATTTCAACAAAGTTACAAAAACTTTTTAAATGCAAATATTTTGGCAAAAACATATTATATGTTTAAGGTTATGAAAACTTTATACCAACAACAATACCCTGAAATGCAAAAAATCAGAATGGCCTAGCTTGGCATATAAGCAAAATTAGCAGAGGCAGATAGGTTTTTGCAATAGGGGTTGGGGGATTGCAAGCCCCAGACTGGGCAGGCATGCTCTCCCATAAAATTTTGAAAAAATGAAGCATCATCCTGCATACTGTTGCAATCTAACTGCTTTTAAGAGAAAACATCTTTCATTCACAGTGGCATGTCTTTGGTATATAAGTATCAGCAACATAAAAGGGGGAATATATCCCCCCTCCCAGATTCACCACAGGTTAAATGAATTGTAACTGAATGTAAAGTATACTTGTATATAAAATGGCTGTGATTGCAGTATACACAGTAAAACCTTGTTATAATGCCCCTTGATAACCTTGCCACCTTGCTAATCATCAGACTTTTTATAAAATATCTACCAACAAACCTCTGTATAATGCCAATGACTGAACGAATGGTGACAGTGAATTGAGGATTTACTGTAATAAAAAACTGTATATAAAACCAAACATTGCAGCCTTTTTCAACTTTATATGTCTTCAGTTAAATATCATATCAAGGGTTAAAATTTCGTGGTTTTGCATTTTTAAAAATTCTATTGGTAGAAATTTTCATGGAATTCAGTATTGTGAAAATAAATCCCATTGAGGGCAATGGAAATTAAAAAATTTCAATGACATTTAATTTCGTGGTTTTCAGTAACCCACGAAAAATAATGAAATTTAATCCCCCACAAATATTTGTGATTTTACAGTATATACACATGTATATATATTTTTCTTACCTGTTCAACTTACAAAGGGAATGCAACAATATCTGTATCTTTGTATGCCATGTGACCATTTTGGACCATTTTGGACTTCAGCATTGGCTGTTAATAATAAAGTTTTAGTTATAGAAGATGAACAGATGACCTATACTTGTCTTCTTATAGTTTTTGTTTTTGTTTTTATAATTCAGCTTTTAATTTGCTCAGACATTAATGATGTTAAGATGGTGCCAAAGTATGGAGCTTTAGGGATCTTCAAATGTTCTACAAATATTTAGACCAAATTTAGATTGTTGTCTTTGAATTGTAGAAGACAAGCATTAACCCTTTAATGTTTTATACATGTATATTTACTATAAATAATTTTTGTACTGTTGTTATTTTTAAAAAAAAAAATACTTAAAAAGAAATAATTTAAACATTTAGAAAGCATCTCTTGCTACTTCAATGTCTTTCTGTAATTTCAATTGAATGCTAACAATTTCCTTATATCTTAAGTCTTAATGGCCAGGTGAGCAACACAGGCCCTATTTAATCTTTCTGTTAGCGTATAATAATTATTTCTCTACAAGATATTAAAAAACTGAAAGTTTTTATGCTTTTTGAATTATTTAAGACATTTTTATGTCTTACTTTGGATGTAATAAAATATTGAAGATGAAACCATGAAATATTTAAGATGTAGAAATGTTTTGTTTCGTGAGATATAGTTTTATTGATGGCTTTTTTGTTACATTTTAAGTAAATTTCATTGATTCTATTTGTTACATTCCTTACTTTATGATACTCTTGGGTTATTAAAATTCTTTGTTATTGTATTTTATTAGAATATAATTTTGTACTGAAATATTTTTTTTTAACTTCACTGCAATCAATAAGTTGTTTTTTTTTATCTGAAGCCTTTAGCATTTCTGAAAAAATGTCTTTCTTCATATTGTTTATAATGCTTAAAAAAAATATAACAAAACAAAATCTAAACATTTGATCTGTTAAGCTTGAAACGTCAAAATTACATAAATTTTTTTTTTCGAAATGTTTTTGAAATAAAAAAAATTATGGTGATGTTTGCAGAGTTATCAGGTGTTAAGAACTGCTTTTCATTGAAATATATGAATTTGCAGCTGAATAATATGTCTTTGACAGTTACCAGAGCAACCAAGGTCAAACTACAACAAAACATAAAAAAATACACAAAAAACACTTATTGAAACTATAAGAACTAGGTAGTATTATGTACTCATACACAATAAAAAAAAACCCATAAAACTGAAGATGACATAGTGTGAATAAATAATAATGTATATGTTTTTTTACTTCGGGTCAGCATTCCTTAGTTGGATTTGGACTCCTATAATTTGGAACTTTTGATTCATTAGTTTTCAACTGTTTGGCTCATGTTTTTTTTGTATATCAACCTTTTCAGCCCCTAGTGTCACTAATGAGGAATGATTCAAAATATGCACATCTGGCACTTCAAAATTAAACAGATATTTTTGTTAGATATTTCTTCAACTTGAAGAAAATCTTATCTTTTTTTCTTTTTGTGTGATTAAGGAAACACTGTACAATATATACACAATTTTTACATGTTTGAAAAAAATAAAACCGTTTTTAACACCTGGTGACTCAACTAGCAGATATTACTAGCATCTTATACATGCATTTGATATACCAATGGATGTAAATAAGTTAGATGGTAAATATTAGGGCCATACTTTAATCCCACCATTACAATCGTACCAAGTGTCTGTCCAATGCCGAAGTTTTAATCGGAGTCTTTACCCATCTTGTTTCTAGATATCATTAATGTGTTTTATCATGTCATAGGTTATTATTGCCAAGAACATTTTTTCTAGTTATAATAATAAAAACACTTTGAACAAAGATTGAATGATGTGATATATTAATTACTTGTTTTTCAGAGTATATATATATATATATATATATATATATATATATATATATATATATATACCAGTTTATATATATATATATATATATATATATATATATATATATATATATATATATATATATATATATATATATATATATATATATATATATACATGTATCTATCGCCACATAATCCATTTATGAAGTACACATACCACAGTTGTCATTCTAATGATATATAAACCATTCTTATGTAATATCATGTATATTTTCTTTATGTATATTTTAAGGAAGAGTTATATGTACAAAAAAGCTTACATGTTTTATGATGCAAGAATGTGACTTCTTACAAGTTTGTTACATTCTAAATTGTTGCAATTAATCTTAATCTTGCATCAGAAAAGTTTTTGTGACCTATTAAATTTTGCCCATGTAACCTATTTACATTGCCATCCTGTCAACAGCTTATTTAAGAACTATTAAAGGAAGATATGGTAGAAACAGATATTTTAAAGGCACCTAACCTTTATTTTTCAAACTACACATGTTATTTTTTTCTTTTCTTTTTCTGCTGTTACATCTTAATGCCTTATTGTAAGTTAGTTTGTCTCAAAATTGACTGTCTTATGCTTCCTACAACTTATGCTTCTTAGCATTAGGATTAAAATGAACTTCACAGAAAAAGGCTAGAGAATAGAAATGTTTTTTTTTTTTTTTTTTTTTTTTTTTTTTTTTTGTTTGTTCCACCAATTAAGAGTATTTCACTTAAATTATAGTGGTCAGTTCATGGATGTTGGATGAAACTGAAGTACTCAAATTAAACAATCATCCTCCTGCAAGAAAACAGACAAACTTTCTCACTTAAGTTTGGGCTGGAATGGGATTCACACCAAGTGGTGAGAGGGACTGTGGATCCCACAAGACCATGTTTACCATCATATTAATACAACAAAACTGAAACAAGATTGAACACTGATCTGATGTAAAAGAACAAATACAACATAGTTCACATAGTAAACAGGCAGCAATCTTTGATATAGTCTATACAATATATACTACATGTACTATGCATACAAAAAGCAGTACCTTATTAAATGAAGGACTTTAAAATCATCAATGAACAAAATGTACTATGCATACAAAAAGCAGTACTGTATTAAGTGCAAGACTTCAGAATCATCAATGAACATAAATACATGTAGTCAAGTACGGTAATGCTGTTTTATGCCTATATCTGAGAGACAGTTCTTGAATGGTGGACTTTTACCAAGTGATAGGATATTGTATGGAGTAAGGCTGTACGAGGCATGGTAATCTGTTAGCTTGCACTTTGGCCACTCGGCCACTGAGGTCCCTGAAAAGATGTTATAAATTTAAATAAAAACAAAATATAAGTCAACTGAAATAAGTTCAAGAAGAATTTCATATCAAATTAGAACATAAAACAATACATTAACATTATTCTTTATTTTTCAATGAAATATTGTAAAAAAAAAAAAAAAAAAAAAATGTCTGATAAAGTTATAATTGAATTTCAATATGGAAAACATGTAGATACCAAACAATTGTTTTTGTTAATGAAAACACAGACAGTAATCTTAGGAAAGAACAATAATCACAATGAAAAGAAAGGAAAACTGGGGTTAACTTAGCTACTTATTATCAATATAGACATGTAATAGCTGCAGTAATGTTTTTTCTCTCTATTGTCTTGTCATTTGTATAATATAACACACATGGTTATTATTAGATAAGAAATTCCACCCACATACTTACCGATATCTTACTTATCTTTAATTATTTCCTCTTAATCTAAAATGTTAGTAAATGGACAGATTTAACAATTATTCTGGATTTTTTATGACTATGATGTAAGATGTAACTGTATCAGTGACATGGATGAATGCTGACACAGATGTACACATGCTTCAGTTATATATGAGCAGATAGTGTAAACTATTCCTGGTATTTTGGCTCATGCTATCATCATCTTACAGCAGATGCTTTACGTGATAGCTGTTAATGTGATGCAGGTAATGCATGCATTATGTATATCTATAATGTCACTTCGGTATTACACTAGTTTTACGTCAAGTGTTAACAGTACATGGATTCTGTAATACATATGTACATAGTCATTATTTTCTCAGTCATGATAGTGGATATATGTGTAAGAGATACACGGACCTAATACATAGAACATCTTGACATTGGTCTCAAATATATTGCAAAGGTCATAGTGATCTGTGAATTGCATCATCCATATTTTTATATTATCTAAGCTCATACCTTTAAATAGCATCAGTATCAGTATCCATTGTTAGACAAATGATAAATAATAAAAGTTTCTTGATGGCCTATTAATGTTCAGGCTGACTATTTTCATCTTCTGACAGCTCTGTTTTCCTCATCGTTAAAATTTACATTATATTATTTAAAACAAATTGTCAGTTCACTTGCACAAAGGTTAGTAATTTTCTCCAGGCACTCAATCTTGTTTCCTTTACAATTCCAAAATAGACTGATTTGATGTAAGTTAAAAAGAATCTTAACTGGGAAGCCAGACTGGTTCATCCAGTGCCTGGATAAAGTGATTGGGAGGGGAGTGGTATGCTTATCTGCAATATACTGATTGGGTGAGCTAGCACCATATAAAATTCGCCCCTAACTGTGTGCAAGTACATGGTAGACTACCATAATACATGCACATCTCATGCATACATGAGCATGTTCTGGGATTAATCCTTAGAGATTAACTTGCTGTGGTCCTAATAGCTGAGAAAATGCTGATGCTATGTTAAACAACATTACAAAAAACCAAAGAATTAATATGTTAGTATAAGTACTATTGTGATTGACTATGTTTACCATCAGCATTTCTGTTGTGTCTAGAAAGCTCAGTTACTACAGACATCTTGATTTCAGTAATAATCATTGATTAGAATATATCTAATTTCTCCAATATCAGACATATCTAGAGATTACTGGTAGGTAAAGACAGGTTCTTACAATGTATCCTTATATTCATTATGACTATGACAACAAAAACATAGCCTTGATAAGAAACCTAGTCGGAACAAAAAATGGAGAAAACCAAAATCAATACATCTTTAAATACAAACACATCCATTATAAAGCCAAGTCACATCATTGAGTTTTGTTATATAGCTATCATGTTCTGGTGAAGCAGTATTGTTGTTATGTTAACTGACAATAGATTGGCATTTATTTATTTTATTTTTTTTTTTTTTGGATGGGGATGGGGGTATTTGTTGGCTTGAAAGTCATGCATTGATTATAAACTGGTCACAACATTTTGTTTTAACCAGACATTATACATTGTAAAATCTGAAGCATTTTATATTGTTATAGTTGAATTTGATGTCAATGTGTTTTGTTTGATGACCTTCTATAACAGAAGCATTTCCAAAGCTCACTAGACATGGATGTTATGATATGCCTTATGTTGATTGTTGATGCTTGTTAATTGATTAATATTCATTGGTTCAAACTCCTAATGGATCATGTTGTTTTTTTTTCTGCATCAATTATTTGGTCATGTTTTGTTATTTAGTGGTCACAGGAGTTGTTGATATTTGCTTGTTGTTCATTGTTATTAGAACACCTACCATTGCACATTGCCATTACTGTTTGTTGGACTATATTCCTTGCAATGTACATGTATATTTGTCTCTTTTTGGTTTATATGAAATGCATATTAATTTACAGTTAAATTATTATTAAATTATGTTTTTTTTGTCCATTTTCTTTTTTTAATAATTTTGTTGTTGTTGTTGTTATGTACATTATTGGTTTGTTATTTACATGTATATACATTGTTGGTTTTCTTTGTCATATATTGTTTATTTTTAATGGTTTGCTTGTTGTTGTTACTTGATGGTTTGTCCAGTCATAAATATCATTGTGATACATTATTAGTTTGTCATATACTGTTGGTTTGTCAGACATACATTAATCCTGTAATTACCAGTGTATATTTGATCATGTATCCTGTAATTTGTATATTAGTATATATATATTTGTGATGATATTGTATCATTGGTATCATTACTATATATGCATTCTTTATCTTTATCAGTAGTTACACAGTATTTACATTGAAAATGGTGTGTCCATAAATCTATAGATTATTAATTAATTTTGACAACTCCAAATGCTAATTTAGTAAAAATATCTTCATATGTTTATGAGGTCAAATTATAAAAAGTAACAAAAAATGAAACCATTATGAATAATAATCCTTCATTACATATACAACATGAAAATAGAACAATCTGTTCCACAATGCAATTTATACATGTGTGTGACATAACATTTCCAAAAAGAAAAACACACACTAGATAAATCAATATTAATACTACTGGCGGACAGACAAATTATGTTAATCTGTATAATTCTATAATTCTGTATATTTTGTGAAATGTTTTTGATTATTTATTTTATTTTATTTCATCATCATCATCATCATCATCATCATTTTATTAACCTGAAGATTTCAATATTTATTTATCTAGAATAATGTCTACATTTTGTATTGAAAAATGTTGAAATCTGTTACGTATCCACTTAAGTTAGATTATTTTAGTACTCCAGCATAAGTAGGAGGGAATTACAAAAGATACAAGAGTCGCTGTCGACATTTGAGGTCTCCGAGACAGCTTTAACATTACAATAGTGTACACGGGCACCTGTTACTTAAAAAAATAAGGAAATCATTATCAGATTTTGATGGATTGGGTAGCGTTAAAAATACAATATATAAATAATTACTAAAGTATCCAATATTAAAGAATATTAGTCTGTTTTCATTTATTTTCATTGTGACAAAATGGATCTTCCGAACAATTATGCTAACGACATAAGTAAACTTGTTGTTAAGCACGTACAGATACAGATGCAAAAACGAAAGCAAACAAATTAATTTAAAAGAAAACCAGCAAATGCATTTTTTTGATGAAAAGATCAAGAATTGAAAACGGAAGTAAATATTGATGAGTTTATGTAAATTTATCCCTATTCTGTAGTCGATGTAACAATGTGCTAACCTCAGCAATATTAGCTGCACAATGGCGGTAGAGCACATGGTCTCGGTTCTTTTTTTCTGTTCTCATTTGGTAGGTCTGTTTTTGTGTTGATTGTGTCTAGATACTAACGAAATTTTCCATACATGTGTAAAGTTCTTTTTTCTTTGAAATCGGAAATTTCAATTTCGTTTTAAGGTATTGCATTGAATTTATTTTTAGAAAATATATGGGGGTGGCAGTTCAACAAGCAGAGACCTGCTGTGTTGTACAGTCATAAGTGAAATTGGATTAATCGTGTTAGGAAGCTAAATATCTTTTATTATTCTGTTAATTAGTAAGTAGTAATTAAGGAATGAAACTTAAATTGATGTATGCTTGTATGATGTAGAATTTATTACACTTGATTGTTGTAACAAGTGGTTTAAATAAAACAAAGGCACCATGGCAGTATGCTAGGTTGGTGTGGTCAGTGTTCTCTTTTTTTTTTTTTCTGTAGAATTAAGTTTTATTTTCAGATGAATTATGCTGGTTTACTTTAGTTATTGCGAAACATTTGCTATGTCATGATCTGTCTGTATCTGTATCCTGTACATTGTAAAACCTCGACAAAGAATGAGTTTTGGTATTGTGGTGTTCTGCTACTGGGTATGACTAGTCCTTTGCTGTTGTTACACACATTTGTTGACTGTATTTGTTGAGTTGTGGTTCATGAAATGTCTTGGAGTAATTTGGCATTGTGGTTTTGCAGTTATGAATGAATGAGAAGGCATTGGCGGCTCCAACTCCTCGACCATTTTAGTCATGAGGACAAGTCTCATGCTCATTCTTCTTTCCTCAAGGGTGTCAATGACTTTTCTCATCGATGAAACTGCTCCTGGGTTTCTGCTCTTGTATTCCTTTTTGATAAATCTTATGACTCTGTTTTGCATTTTTTTCTAATTTGTCAATATCCTCTTTGAGGTATGGATTCCAGATGGTAGCCCAGTATTTCATGATGGATCTAACAATAGATATATATGCAGTTTTTCAGCAGCTTTTGGATATTTGAATATTCCATCTTAAGAAGCCTAAGGTGGTGTTTGCTTTCTTACTGATGTTTTTTATATGCAGACTCCATTTGAAATCATTGTAAATTTCAAGTCTAAGGTATCCCAAATGGCATTAATTGTACTGATTCTGTACCTATTCTCAATTCTGAAGCAACGAATACTAAACTATAACAGCAGGAAAATTTTAACTAATTTACACAGTGTATAACAAGAAACTAAGGTTGATTATGATAATAGGTTCTCGGGTAGAATAAGCACAACATCAGAAGAGATTAGTTGACAAATTGAGATAAAAATAGAGATGAAACCTAAAATCAACATTTATAATGATCTGATATTTTAGAGGAAAGCTCTTGGATTAAACAAACACCTGCCATCTTTTTGGTTGGAATCATTAATGATGGATTAAACATTAGTTGCTATTAGTTGCTCTGACTGTTAATTTTGTTTGTATGTTTTGGGTGTTCTCTTGGTTCTGTTATTTCTCACCATAGTCGACTTTGTTATGTAAGCCTTTGGCGTATATGGGTGCATCTTTATCTTTGCCTTTATTTATTAGATTTTTTAAAAAATTTTATTTGTCAATGAGTTTTGGTTTTATTATAATAAAGATTGTTGAATAATGTGATGGTTTTCAGTACATTGTAGTATATAGAAAACTTGGCTGGTTTGCAGCCTTTCTGAAAGTGTTCAAAAACCTTTCCTGTACTGTTGCTAAAGTTTAATAGGATTCATGAAATGTTTATTACAGTATCATCCAATAATTTCGACCTACTTAAGTTACTCTCTTTCTAGCTTAGTTCTGATTGTTTAATTCTTTGCCTCATTCCAGGCAGTTCTATTCATTTCAGTTTTAGTCAGCTTTGTGATGGTCTTTCTTGTACCCTTTCATGTATCCTTATGAGTTCCACTCTAATGCTTGTTTTGTGTATGTTTTCTAAAGAATATAGCCTATCCACTGTCATGTTATTTATTCAGATAGTTCCTGGTTGATGTGTAGTAACTTTCTCAATTATTGTTCTTGGCCAATTGCTGATGTAAGAACAGATTTTCTATTGTTACCTTTTTATTTGTCTTGCTTATTATTGTCAGATTTCCCATACATTTCTATCAGGACTCGGTTATAAAGTTGATTTCTCTTGAGAATTTTTTATTTGCCAGACAGCTATTTGGGTAGTTCAGTTGCCAAGGTGGGTTGCCTTGGTTCACTGGACTAAAGTGAAATCAAAATTTAAGATCTGTTAAAAGAATGGAAAAGGCTAAGAAGGCTAGATAAACATGAATAAATTTTAAAAATGTACTGTTTGTGGAAATTAAATGGGAAAAAATTGTTACAAAGTGAATGCACAACATCCATAGTGATTATATCTTATTGCTAATTATCTTTGATTGACTGTTGTTCTTAATATGTATGAACATCATGGAATATTTACCAAGCTGAAAGTCTTTAAGTTTATGAAACTCAAACTCCATCATTTTTGTCGAGCCTGGCATCGCCATAAGACAAGACTTAGGTGTTACTTTTCCAGTGTTGACAGCAGCGTGTCAAAATGTGAAAATTATGTTAATGGGTTTTCAACTCGCTCAAAAACTAACTAAATGAGACATTTAAATCTGTGGAATTCTTGTTAACTTACATAAACACATACTCAAGATGAGTTAGATGTTATTGGGATATATTTCTTCCATTATTCATTGTCAGTTTCATTATGCAACTTTCTTAAACCTTGACAGGTAAATTTCCTGGACTTGGCACTTTCAAGTTGAAAAGAAAAGTTGCTTACCTTTATTCGAGGTCTCAGAGGTTGACAGAACTTCATTCAAGGTCTCGGAGGTTGACAACTTCATTTAAGGTCTCTGAGGTCGACAGAACTTTAGTCTTAAACTTCAAACATTCATACATGTTACATGTTTTTGTTATGTTGAATACCATAACATTCTGATTATTTATTTATTATAGAATTTTTATTATTTTGAAATTTCAAAGCAAACAACTGTTGTTGATTAATTGTTTTTATTTAACAGTAGTTGATTTTGTATGCAAAGATAAAATGCACATAATTAAGATAACCAGAAACATGATGTTTTTGATGTTAAACATGAACCAGAATGATCAGATACATGCATATGCATTCAGAAATTTGTCAATACCTTAATTACTTTTTAACATCCATTCAATACATGTACATATACTTATTATTCAACTGTACAGCTTTCAAAGAGCAAGGTTATGTCATTAGTATGCTGTTACAGTCTAGAATTAGATTAAACTTCTAGCCAGCCTACCGGTATTTCTCAAAATTTTAATGTTTTCTATTTGAGAATAAGAGAGAATTTTTTTCAAAAATGTTTACAGATCTCACTAAAAATTGACAAACCTTGTTACAATTTAGGATAATTTAACCTTTTTGGAAGAATTTATCTTAGAATTTAATGTGTTTGTTGGTTTATTTGCAGTTGTAGCCTTTAAGTAATCTAAACCATTGATAATTTTCTCTTACTCAAAGCATTACATTTGTATTTGGCACATACTTGTGTTGTACCAAGTTTTTTTACCTTCTGAACTTGACTTTTGACCTAGTTTCTGTAAATAAATTGCCTGTTCTGGTTGGATTGTTTTAGCACTACATATAACTGCCTCGGTTCTCGGTTTGAATCCTTTGTCAGTTCAATTGGCATAGGTTTTTGTTTTCTATAAGCACTTTTCAACAACTGCCCACCTCAATATAAGTGAAGAAATTCAACAGGTTGTCAAACAGCATTATTCTACTTGCATCACTTACTCACTAAACTGTTACATCTATAGTTATATTTCCTTTTCAATTTCCTTTTGATTGCACCAGTGTACTATCCCTGAATTGACATACACAATTTTAACCACCATAGTCTTCATGGGAGTACATTTACTATAGATCTCATGTCTAAGACATATAAAACATATTGTAAACTAAAAACTTACCAGTAAATGCATAACCTTCTAATCAGTTTAAAAATTAGCCCTTTCAGTAATGTTTTTTTTTTTTTTTTTTTTTTGATAAACTGTATTTAGGTAGCCTGCATGAGTGACATAAGACTCTGCATTTCATAAAGCATGAGCATCAATTAGAATTTAATGTTTTAAACTTTAGCTGAATTATTTTGCAGATGATATAAGTTTTGTTTCAGTGTTTTGATACACCTGGTAGAATTTGTAAATGGACTAAATGTCTTCAAGAATTTACTATTACCAGTATATTGTTTATCTGACAGGTTCAGTTTATGCTTTGATGTTTAAAAAAATCTGGTTTCTGCGTCATTTTGTATAACTCCATGAATGGGTGAAGTTTAACATTTAGCTGAATCAAAATGGCAAAAAATTAAAATGGTAGAAAATTTAAATCCAAATACCATTTGGTATCTTTCAAGTTGGTTGTCAATTACCATCCATCTTGTCTAATGTCAGTTACCATCTGTCTATCTAGCTTATTGTCAATTACCATCTATCTAGCCTGTTGTCAATTATCATTTATCTAGCTTGTTGTCAATTACCATCCATCTTGACAAATGTCAGTTACCATCTGTCTATCTAGCCTGTTGTCAATGACCATCTATCTAGCCTGTTGTCAGTTACCATTCATCTGGCTTGTCAATTGCCATCTATCTTGCTTGTTGTCAATAACCATTGTCAGCTACCTTCCATCTAACCTGCTGTAATTAGCTGCCTATCTAGTTTATTGTCAATTACGACCCATCTGGCTGTTGGTAGAATTTGTAAGTTGACTAAATGTCTTCAAGAATTTACTATTATATTGTTTATCTGACAGGTTCAGTTTGTGCATTTATGTTGAAAAAAATCTGGTTTCTGCGTAATTTTGTATAACTCCATGAAGGGGGTGAAGCTTAACATTTAGCTGAATCAAAATGATAAAAAATTGAAATCCAAATACCATTTGGTATCTTTCAAGTTTGTTGTCAATTACCATCCATCTTGACTAATGTCAGTTACCATCTGCCTATCTATCTAGCTTGTTGTCAATGATCATTTATCTAGCCTGTTGTCGATTATCATCTATCTAGCTTGTAGATAATTACCATTTATCTAGCCTGTTGTCAATTATCATCTATCTAGCTTGTTGTTAATTACCATCTATCTAGCCTGTTGTCAGTTATCATCTATCTAGCCTGTTGTCAATTACCATCTACCTAGCCTTTTGTCAATTACCATTATCTAGCTTGTCAATTATTATCTATCTAGCCTGTTGTCGATTACCTTACATCTAGCCTGTTGTCAGTTACCATCCATCTAGCTTTTTGTCAATGACCATCCACTTGGCTTGTCAATTACAATCTATCTATCTCGTTGTCAATTACAATCTATCTAGCCTGTTATCAATGACCATCCATCTGGTTTGTTGTCTTTTACCATCTATCTATTTTGCTGTCAATTACCACCTATCTAGCTTGTTGTCAATAACTATTGTCAGCTACTTTCAATCTAACCTGCTGAAATTGGCCACCTATCTAGTTTATTGTCAGTTACTATCCATCTGGCTTGTTGTCAATTACCACCTATCTAGCTTGTGTCAATAACCCTTGTCAGCTACCTTCCATCTAACCTGCTGTTATTGTTAATTATTTACAGTCCATGTTTTCAAGCACCATTCATCTATCTGTTCTCAGCCACCCTTCTAGTTTGTTCTCAGTCATTATAATTCTAGCCTGTTGTCAATTATCATACATTATTTTGATCTCAAGTATGTTCTCACTTAACATTTCTGTGGCTGAGTGGACTAAAGTGGTCAGTATAGGATCAGTGGCATAGGCACAGCCTTTAATCAAAACTCACCCAGGTGGAGCCTAGTTTAAGAAAGTTTATTAGTACACTTGCTGAAGGTTCATATTTTTTGTCAGAACTTTGATTTCTTGAACATCTTAAACTAGTCACAATATAAGTAAAAAAAGACTTGGGCATAATATCACCCAGTCTGTCTGCAAATAAGGATATTAAATTGTGCACCTACAGAGATTTGTATGGGTGCATTGATGGTGGAAAGGAGCATTCCTACTTTTAATGCTTTTGTATACCATTAGAAATGCTTTGAGATTGGGTTAAACTTAAACAGAAAGTTGTCTTCCTATCACAGAGGTTGATCTACTGTACCCAGTGGCTTCAATAGAACCAGCTCAGACCTGGTGACCTTAGCCTGGGAGTCTGGGATTTTTATGTAACTTTACAGTTCATAAACTGATATTGAAGGAGTTTTAAAATTAAAAACTTTGTGTTAAAGTTTGAATTGATAATGATCAGCATTATGGTGTATAAAATTACAGTTATGACCTATTAAATACCTTCTTATTTGTTAGATTTTAAGTTAACAGTATGACCTAGTGTATTTGTGAAATCAGGTGATACTGATAATCTGGTGATAACTTATATTATATATTTGTCTATACACTGTAAAAATGATCTTCATCTTCTGAAAGAACTCCTTTGATCTTCTTCAGAGCCTGGGTCACTACTTTATCTGTATTCAAATCCATCCCCTCGTACTGCTGATAAATAATTTAAACTTTAATGAATTTTAAAATAATATGAATATTACTTAATGTACCTGAAATATTAAATGTGTAGGGTTTTATTATGTTTAACACTGTTAAGACCACAAAGTATTTTGGATGTTTGGTGGTGAAAGGAAAAATTGAGTGATTTACTTGTTCTTTTGTTCATTAGTTATATGGTTTAATGGCGTGTGTGCTCAGAATGTTCAAGTACTTTTTGTTTGTTTGTTTGTCTTGTTTACTTGGTCCTTACATTTGTTGTTAACATTGACAATTGCCATTGGTTTTTTAAACCTTGTTTGTAGCCATTTTCTATAGATTTAGATCTCTAAACTAAATCTACAAATTACTCCTAAATTAGTACTCGGACTATTACTACATCTCATTTGAAGTTTGATTAAATTAAGAGTTTTAGTACCATCCCTTACAATTTTTTGAGATGGTAATTGCCATGATCACATATTTAAAATGATTTGCTTTTATCACAGTTTTATCAAGTATGATTAAATATTGAAGAATATAATTAAATAAACAAGTGTTACATTGCTTTTTTCTATGGAAACAATCCATGTGTTAAAATTGTATTTATTGTCTCTTGAGAGGCTTCTATTCTTTGTTGATGTTAAAACATATAAAATTTCACACATTGACAGTAGAACTCTATGTACCTCACATCATGGAAGGTCAACACAGTACATTGCATTAGGAGCTGTGTTTTAAAGATTTCTTGTAATATGAATCTTAACTAAATGCATCAAATCATTGATTGTGCATTCCTTTTGATGCTGTTACAAAAAATTACGTAATAGTAATAATACTAGAGATTCAGTTTTAAGATAATACTACATTTTTCAGTGTAACATGCCACAGGGTTTATGTGTGGGAGTTATCCTAGCTTGTTATTAATGCCTCAGCTCAGTAACATGTACTTTATAAGTATTGATTCTAGACTTCAGAATTAAAAATACTCTGTAATTATGCTGATTATTATGAGCTTTTGTTTTTATTGAGCACTTCTTTCTCACATGCTTACAAAATGCCAGGTTCTCAATTTTTCAATTTTCTACCTAAATGTATTCATGAGACTTCAAACTCTCAAACACTGGCTCAAAATGAGGAGTTCAGTTTTTGATTGTGGCAAACTGTTTTTTAAATGCATATTGTTATAGGTTGATCAAAATTTTAGAAAGTCATATTGAAAAGCATTGAATGATTTAGATTATATGCCTCTTTCCTGAACTTCCAAGAACTTTTCGTCATTTGAATGTACATAAATCATCTATTTATTAGTATGTATACTTGTGATATTAATTAATACAACTTTTGTTTTATTTTGTTACAGTTTGGTATATGGTAACAAGTTTTTAGCCAAATATTAACAAGATTAAGACCTGAAGAACGATATTTTTATGGACTTAATTCTACATTTTAATTTTGAAATTTTTGTGGTAAGAAATTTTATTTTACCCTTACACTAACACTTCATGAATAAAGGATCTGCCATAATAGATAAATTAGGCTCCTGTAAATGATAATGAGTTGAGTGGCAGTCAGTTCTTGGATGGTGGAGGAGACCAGAGTGCCTAGAGAAAACCATAGACAGTCAGCAAGTGAACAGACAAACTTTCTCATGCAAGGGATTTAACCTTGAGAGTAGGAGGCATTGTGAGCCATAAGCATGTAACTTAGACCACTTGACCCATGAAGCCCCTTTCATATAGGGACTGATACTCGGATGAAATGTCAACTAAAGAAGATTCATACTACTATAATTAATAGACCATTATATCGCAATCCAGTTTATAGATTATTCTCTTAATTATTTGGTGAATTGGAACTTAGCACAGATTGACTTGTCATTCCATTCATCCATTCATATCATATATTCATTCATATGCCCATTTAGTTGCAGCAAATTTCAGACAGTTAGAATGACATTTATTTAATACCAATGTCCAAGCAATACATCTAAATGTATTTCATAATATTGGCTAATTGTAATATGTTGAAGACTGACATGCTGGCTGACACACTGACATACTGTCTTATTTCTCTGACCTAACCAAGTTGCTTTCTTTCTTAACATCCTTAGTTGATTACTTAACACCAGGCTCCTGTTTCACAATCATTACTTAAGAATGTCCTTAACTTAAATGTAGCAAATTTCCAATTGTTTTTAAAATATGGATAAATATTTTAGAAAAAAGAAAACAGAAGTTAAATGTGTCAAGTGATCTTCGAAATGACACCTAAAATTCTAACTGATATCTAACAGTGAACAAAATTATTAAGAATTCAAATTTGTCAGATTTTAGTAACAGAAAATCCTAGTTAAAAAAGGGATTGTGAAACTGGGGCCTGTCATTTTCAATACATGTATAATTATTTGAAAAAAAAAAAACAGTCTGTCTATTAGTTTTTAACTTATAGTTGATGACCAGGAATAGACAGTCATATTAAGCAATACTATGAATCTTGAAAATCATAAGCCAGAATATTAAAAACTTCAAAATTCTTTCCACAACACAATACTAGTCCAAAATATATGTCCATATACTGGTAGTCCAGATGAACTTGTATTTAACCTCTATTTACAAAGGAAGGTGTAGGGGAGGGGGGGGGTGTCGATAGTCAGAGCACTCATAAGATTGAAAGTCAAGTATACCAAGCACCAGTAGTTTGTCTAGGGCTTTTAAAAACAAATTTTCCACACAAAAATTTTGCTAGAATGAGACATTAAACCCTAAAGAGATAGGAATGTATATGTGTGACATACATTAATCAATGTGCCTGTTTGTGTGTACATAAATATAAACTGGTATATATACATATATTCTAAACATTGCCCTACAGACTAGTGATAATTGAATATCTCATTTTAATTGCTTGGATACTACTATATTGTATTTGTATACTATAACAGTAATCATTATTATAAGTTACAACTGCTTTCAGATTGATTGTGAAATAAACTTAGATATTTCTGGTCACTATGTCATTCAGACAGACGGAACTACTTTTTTGACTGACATCCAATGGGGTTTGTGTAGGAGGAGCTTGTAATCAATGACAACTGAGATAATATTGATTGACAGTCTATAACATTTTGGCGGGAATAGTTTCTTTGTCTGATGACTGTAATGTCAAACTAGATGTGGTTAGTTAGTGATATGTTTATTTTGAGGTTTTTTGCTGGGTCACTTAAATTTTGTTAAAGTTGTTGATTCAACTTATTAAAGTGAGCTCACTTTTATATCAGTTTATTTTCTTTAATTATTACTACATGTAAATCCCCAACTCCTACACCAGACCCACCCCTCGAAAAATTCATTTTGCAGAAGAATAAGTTTTCATTTGTTTTCCTCAGGTATCTTATACACCTGTTTCATCGGTCTTTTGTTGTTTTTTTTTACTTCTTGATAATTGACTTTTGACTTTCAGATAGAACCAGTTGTGTGCATTCCACAATTAAATGGAAGAAGCCTTGTGTTACTGACACAAAATAATATATCAGAAATTTCTTACAATTCCCAGAATTGTATAATCTTCCCCTCATATTGAAATGTTACAACATAAATATATGTTTTATCTGTCAAGGTTGAAACATATTCAGGGAATTATCGGAAGTCCTTAAGAAATTGTGGATAATATGATATTAGGATTATGGCACACTTATCCCCGGGAAATCCGCTATCTTACTGTTATCTTAATTCTTAGTCAAGTGATATGGTGATATATAATCTCTTATGAAACCCTATATACTCACATTCCAGCACACACACACACACACACACACACACACACACACACACTTGTCATTTGTAAAACCTGCTGTCTTATTGTTAGAGTAAACCCCATTATTTTTACAGTATACATCCAAAGACACATACACACTTACTGGGTCTTTTCCTTTTTCTAAAATTTACATAATTCAAAATTCAAAATTAGGTTTCATCGTATGAGAGTGAGAAACTACTTTTTATTTTATAAATCTCTCTCTCTCTCTCTCTCTCTCTCTCTCTCTCTCTCTCTCTCTCTCTCTCTCTCTCTCTCTCTCTCTCCACACACACACACACACACACACACACACACACACACTACAACAGGTGGTTATGTAGGATTCAACCACACTTTAAACATAATATCATTGTTTTATACAGACATTTTGATTAAGAAAAAATACAACTACAACTACTTAAAGTGTATTTCTTCAATTGGTGATATTATATTTCTTTTTGTTTAGTTGTTTAACACAATGTTCACAATGAATCTGTCTGAATTAAAGTCTTTATCACTATATATATTTATATGATATGATAAGGTATCGGCTTTATATGTTTGTTGATTGTTGATAAGTTTGTTTGTATGTATATAAACTTTGATCAAAATTAAACAACAAATATACCCCCCATGACAACCATTCTAATACAGACTTTACATGAATGAAATAACTCATGAATGTAGGCCATGAAGTGTACCGTATATCTGACTGGATATTTAAATCGGCTTTCAATTAAAGGCTCGACTTCCTGACACTCCTTAGGTCTGTCTGGGGGAATTGTTCAGTAGTGTACAATAATTACTACTGTAGGGCCACATAATACAGGGGTAAGGGTTTGAGGACAAATATTTATGGCAGTTTTGTGGGCGTTTTTCAACCAGCTACAGAAAGGTAGTTAATAAAATTGGGTACATATTTAATGCAGTTTTTTTATACACCTGTATGCAGTTAGTGTTAAGAGGGTAAAAACTTAATAAGGTCATACAAAAAAAAAAAAAAAAAAAAAAAAACCACCAACATTGTTTATTTATAGGATACAGAGTTTTATTATATTTTAAAGAAACTCTGGATTTGAATTTGTAAGGCTGTGGCCCTAGGCTACCAAACAATATAAAAATGTGCACATGTTTTGCCTTCATTCAGCACTGTTGTTAAAACACTAGCCAGTCAAATGGGAAGTCCCAGGTTTACCCTTTCCTGTATCTTCATTTTATTTTAAAAAATTACTTGTTTTTGTTGTAAATAGAAATTCTCATTCAAAAGCGCATTTTATTAAGAAGTCCATATTTTGAATGCTGATGTGGACAGGAAGTGAATGAAACATTTTCTTCCAGGAAGCATCCAGGACTTGGGATACATACTTTGACTTTGATACTAGTGACATATAAGTAGCCAGATTTTATTAGATTTTTTTAAAATAGTAGTTTTCTTTGAGAGAGGCATCAAATTAAATTTTGCTCCACTAAAATTTGAAAACTTATTTTTGTTTTTGCTGTCCATGTTTTCTACAAGCTTTGCAAAAAAATACAAATCCATCCACAAATGTACATCAATGGTTATAATTCCTTTGACCCACCCCTACCCCTCCTTGCAACTATTTAAAATTCTGTGAAAATAATTTCCTGCAGAAATAACCAAAACGATTTTATTTATTTTTAGGCTTTTTCAATCAAAAATAAAATTGACGTGGGGAGTGCATATTGAACTCTTTACACTAGAATAAAAAAAAAGTTCCATGTAAAGAAATTCATCTTGTACAAAACATTAAATTACAATAGTAAGAACTGTTTTATAATGTTGACTGACTCAATAAGTTAAATACCAGTACGAAACTAAAATAGTCTATGTAGTAATATCATATACATTGTAATTCCTATAGCACTCGCTACCTCAGGAGTTCAAGGTGGCTTATACTTTGAAGGACATAACACCTAATCATTGTAATGCAATAACTAAGACTTATTACTGTTCTGTGATAGAGAAGTTATAAGATTGGTTAGTTAGTTGTCTTACCTCACAGGTTACAAGTATAAAGGGTACATGTGTTACTTGTATAAGCTGACTCGACAATTTTTAATTTATCAAGGCCTTAGTTTTATAAATTACAGATTAGTCTATTATTCTATTTTTTAAGTACCTTTGCATTCTTGCTGGAACACAGACAAAAAAATCTTAAAGTAGATTAATTTGTGAAATTTTGAAAATCTTGATTCTACCAAACTTATTAAAAATTTTATGTCCTAACTTTCAGTACCCTTTTTTCATTGTTAGAAATTATTGGAAGACCCTTTATTTTTAACACCTTCTGAAAATAAATTTTGACTACAAGTCTGAAAATGAATAGAAATAGAATTAAGCCATTTTGAACTCTAAAATAAGACAAGCCAATTTACATAGAATATAAATGGAAGAGTTTACAAAATCCTACCCAGATATTTGCTCTCTAATGCATATCCTAAAACAATTTTAAGACCTTACTGGCTTTAGCTGCCTGATATTTTAGTACCTCTTACGTTCACATCCAACAATTACAGCTTTGCTTTTAATACTTGTAAATATGTTTTCTGTCATATTCTGAAACCTTGTTCGCTTTTGGCAACTTCCAAATTTGTTATGTACATGCTCAAATCATACAGATAAAAGAGGGGTATCAATATTCTTTTGTCACATATAAAATGGGTATGATTATTAAAAATATATCTATGAAGGATAGCGATTAATTTACACAGTATAAAGACAAAAATATACCATAATATGGTACTGTAATTAGGGGGTGTGACAGTAACAAGCGGTCATCTATGACCCACCCTTTGTGTTATGCCTTATCTAAAATACTTAATCCTGATTTCCAAGTAATCTCTTGTGTAGAATTTGACTCATTTTAAAAACATTATACATTCAGCATGTTGTACATGCCCTGATCTATTGTGCTTCATTTTTAATTGGCATATTAATTTGTTTAGAACTAGCAAGAAGCGATTATTTTCATAAGTTCATATTTTTGATAAAGTATTTAGGGTTCTCAATAAACTTTTAAAACCATTAAGTGTTTTTAAAGGGGAAAAAAGCCACCAAAAATGGCTTTAATACTCTACTCTGATCTGAGAACACAACAGTTTAATCCGTTCTTAGACAGATTAGAGAGTTTATATAAGTATTAACAGTTTATGTTTTATGTTTTAAACAGCATTTCAAAATTAATGCATTGTCACATACCCTCTTAACTTACCTTCAATCTACTCAATATACCATATTTATAATATTTTTGGTGATTTTTGGATATTTTCTGAGCTATTTCTTCTTTTTTATTTGGTGGTTATAAATTCAATAAATTTTAACGTTTGCCAATTTGAATATTTTTTTGTAATTTTTTCACTTGAGATATTAACTATTTACTCTTATAGAGCTATTTTTAATGACTTTTATATTTTTTATGGTTTTCATTTTTTTCGGATACTTAAATAGTGATTTAAAGTTCGTTGGGTTTTAACTCATGCAGTGAATTTGTCTTCTTATTTGATATATATTTTTTGTTATTTAAGCTGGTAAAGTATTAATCAGTAATTAGTATTTACACATACAATGATGTTTAAAGTTCTTACATTACAAAGATATAATGTTTAAAATCTTAGTTATGTTGATAAAAACAATACAGTAGAAACACCATTAATCATACATTGTACCAAACTATGGACAAGTCATAATCTTTATTTCTATTTTTTCCATTTTTATCTGTTTTGAATTCAAAAGCTTGAATATCCTAAAATTTCGGAAAAAATCAATAAAAAAATCATAAAATTTAACAAGATTTAATCATGCTAACATTGAGAAAACCAGACTGATGGGAAACAATAAAAAAGTGTCATATATTCAGCTTTTTTAAATTTAAATTTCACATATTTATTTTCCCAATTTCTGATGTAATTTTGTGTTTTACGAATCTATTTAAGTTGCTTCTTCCGCATGTATGTTGTTCCTGTATTTATCAGTGTGTGCATTGTTTTAAATACTTCCTCCTTCTAAGGTTAGATTGCACATTTGACTTGATGTTTATTAACTTCCTTTCAGCACATAACCTTTGAGTGTATAAAGTGTTTTTGGTGGGATTTTTTCCAAAGTGTGTGTGTGTGTGGAGTAAATCTCAGACTGTAAATATATAATTTTATACACCTGTTACATAATTCTTTATCTTATATTGTTTATATATTGTTGTTTTGTATATTTGGTTACCAAAAGTTTCCCTGTCTGAGAAATACATTGAATACCTTTTTATAAAAGAGTAGCTTGATTTAAAGGTTTAGTGGATGTTTCTTTCTGTCATGTAAAAGAGGCATTATACATGGCAGAGTTGTTAAGACTACAGACATGTAATTTAAAAGTCAAGTGCTGGAGCTGGGCAGAATGCCCTCTATGTTTCAAATTGCCTTATTCTACTTTTCAGGTAAATGAATGATTGCAGGTAAAAATGTCAGGTGTTATCCTTTTGATTTTGGAAGGGTAATATAATAGTGACCTGTGACTTATAGACAGACTCCTTAAAATTCAAACTAGTTACAATGCACACTATTACTATAGGACTGGCAGTTTTTTTTCCCAGATCCACTAGAACTTTGATCAGGGGCCCCTGTGGCAAAGTGGCTCTCACTGCCTAAGTTTGATAACCACTCGGCAGATCCTAGTGTGAGAAAGTTTGTCAGTTCGCCTGCCAAAGGTTTCTCCAGGCACTCCAGTGTTCTCCACCATCTCAGAACTGACTGTCAATGTAAATGGAAGAATCTTAACTGGGGTGTAAAAAACCATTACCCAAATCAACTGACTTATTACTTCGATCATTTACAAGCTTGACCAGTACTCTTATCAGAAAAGACTAATAGTACTGTAGTATATCGATATAATTAGTTATCAATAAGTCCACTTAGGTCAGGAGGTCATGTTATACTGACCATTGTCAGTCTCATTGTGTTAGTTTTAGTTATAGCTTATGTGATCTTTGTGTGAACAGATTACATGGAGAGGTGTGTTGTAATGTGGGTTATATAAATATTGAAACAATGATCAAATAAACCTGAGGTGATAATATCTGTAGTATACTAGTAACTGGTCATGATAATATCTTAAAACAGTATTTATATATATTACAGGTATGAAAAGAAGTATTAATTTCAGTATATATAAGTATAGATGGATTGATAATTATAACATACTCTTATGGTTTTGTCAAACCCAACATCTTGTAAAGGTTGGAGTGGACTATATTGTATTATGATTAAGTGGAGATTCTTTCACTTAGTATGAAGGCAGTCAGTACTTGAATGGTGGCTGGAGAAAACAACTCATCTATTGCAAACTTTCTCACACAAGAATCTACCCGAGTAGGTGGTGAGAGACTTCTTGATCTGTAAACCTGCACTTTAGACTGTCACAGAGGCCCCACTACTTAATATAACAATATAGTGAATGATAGCTATAAAGTAAGATTATTAGAAATGTATTCTAAGTTTTAATTTTTGGACTTCAAATCTAAAGGCTACAGTGTTTGTTAAAGCCCATGTAGAGAAGTTAAAAGTCCTGTAAAATCTGTCCTTATATTAAAAACCTTTTCTTTAACAAGTATTTTGGTTAAGTTGGGTCTAAGCCAGTGACAGATCCAATCAGTACTGTTGTGATAGCAAGGAATACTTCTTTGTTGGGGAATCTAGTAAATTGCTTTTTAAATTGTTTTCTTCCTACATTCCAAAACTAACCACTTAGTATAAGTAATAAAACCCTGAATGGACATAAAACAGCATTTCAACTGACCCCCTGCCCTTCTTTGCCAAACAGTTACTATCTTAAGTTGTATGATATTTATCTTTTTAAGCTTTTAACTGATAATCTTGACACATGCTTACTTAAGGATTTGGGACTTTGGCCTCCTCATTATCTATGTTTTCAGTAGCTCTCTATATATCCTATCTACAGAAGTTTTAAGAACTGGAGAAGTGACATTTCTTTACCAATCAGTTTTGTTAAGATATTAGAATAAGATACACTTATCTTTTAAATCTTTTAATGATATCATGATACAGGCAGCTAAGTTAAGGATTTGAGACTTTAACCTCCAGATTATCATGACCTGGATAGATTTAGGTTAATGTATTATTATCTTAAGGTGCTAATCTTACTGTCAACTTCTGAGAAATTGTAAAAAAGAAAAAGAAAAAAGAAAAACACACGAGAACAACATAATTATCATACAGAGATTGAATGAATACACTGAGTGCATGAATGCAATAAAGTTGAATTGATTGATCGATTAAATAGGGCTTTAACATTCCATTCAAGAATATTTCATTTATATTGAAATGTCCCCAGCTATAGGTGAAGTGACAGAAATTTTTACCTTTGCAGTATGCTTAGGGAAATGTGCAGGTAGGGTTCTTTAACTTGCCATGCCTGCTGTGACATGGGGCATCATTTTTTAAGGTCACATCTGAAGGTCCTGGTGACTTTCATTTCTAAATGTTGAGTGCTTAGCAAAAGAACAGTCGCTACCAATTTATAAGTCTCAGTCAGACCTGGCCAGTGTTTGAACCCACGACCTCCCACATACAAAAAGAGCACTCTACCAACTGAGCTACCATAGTGGACACAATAGAGTTTGACATAATTATAGTGAAACTTTCCAAGCTTTTGATAAAAGTGCAGGAATTCTATAGCTATTCATATTTCTTTAATTTTTATATCTTTATATTATTAAATGGAAAAATGATGATCTTTTGTAAAAAAAAAATTAAGTGTGTCAAAGAAAGTTATGCCTTAATTGTCTTAATTTAAAGTTTTTTGGGTTTTTTTTAAAAAAAAAAAAATACAAATAATCATTCATTTCAATAAATCATGTTGTCAATTTTTGACAGAAAACAGAAACTTGCCAATATTTTACAAGTCATCGGAAGTTTTTTAGAGAACTTTTTATCCTGTTATTCTGTTTTATTGCGGTTGTTGTATGTACACACTTAATTGGACACGATAACAAAAACTCAAGGTGTTACACTGTGACAGTGTTAATTAAGAAGGGGATTAAGTACAACTCATGTGTTACACAAGTCATTTCTGTGTATGAAACAGTAGAAAAATTTTGTTTTCCTTTTTTGTTTTCTTTTTTCTTATTTTTTTCTTGGTTTCTTTTTATTTTCATCAGTTCTATGTCTTTGATTTATGTCCATTAAGTTAAGTGTTTTCCTTTGTCTTAAATGCCTGATCTAATGGTATGGTTACAATTATGTCATCTAGTGGTCTTAAGTTACAAGAAAAATAATTTTAAATTTGATTATTTCAGTAAAACTTGATATAGGCAGCCATCTTTATATTAAGACTATCAATCCATTATAACCAAGGCCTTTAAGTCTCTTTGCTTCACATTTCATTCTTAAAAAAAACCTTTTCAACTTCAATGTTTTCTTGTCATAGACCTTACTGGTATGTTTTGTACCATTATAAAGGATTTACCCAGTAGTAGTCTGTTAGGTTTATGAGCAACATTGCAGAGGAGTGGACTATTAATTTAGGTTGCCATAAGTGAGCACTGATACCAGTGATTTTTTTGGCTTAATTTGGGGCCGAAATTGGGCCCAATTCCCAATCACAAAAAGACTAGAATTTTCCCAAATTGGACTGTAAATTCCCAATCATATTGAAAATTTATTTTTGAGTATCTGGATAGGTGACTAAAATAGTTAAAAATAAAATTACCCCTTTGTGATCTCAAATGAAGTTGAAAATATCATTTACAGATTCAAAAAATGTGATGCCAAAAAATCTTGTTTAATTACTCAAATTTTTTGTCCTGAAAGAGAAAATAAATAAATTATAATTTTAAATGGGATTTGTATTTCAGTATAATTTATTATTTCATACACATCATTGTGGTTTTTTTTTTTTTTTTTTTTTTTTTTTTTTTGGGGGGGGGGGGGGGGGATTTTTGCAACATAAGAATTTCCCAATTTGTCTCAAAATGACACAAAATTCCCAATTGCATAGGCCCTGGCCCCATTGCCAAAACTGGTAAAAAAAAAAAAACCACTGAATACAGCACAGATCAGAAAAACTTGCACAAATTCACACATCACATAACTCTTCAGATTAATTTAAAAAGTTGTATTATCACAAATAAATGATTAATTGCTGATGCAGTGATTTTGAAATGGTTTTTAAAAACTACCTTCCACCTTTCAGAAGGAAAATTTGGACCCTTTTTATGTCACATATTACGCTCAGAATTTTGAAATTCATTGCAAAGATTTTATATTTTGACAATATCTAACATTTTTTGTCTGTCAGATCAGTTTTGGACAACTGGATTTAACTTTAACTATTTGATTGTGTGTCACTGTTACCTTTTGGGGAATTTTAGTTGTCAAATTGGGAAATTTTAGTCTTATTTCTCAAGGGGAAAATTTTAGTCTTATTTCTCAAGGGGAAACTACCTTTATTCGGTAGTAATTTTAGGCAAACAAAACCACTGTGATGTGACATAAATCATAATTCAACTAACAAACTGAACCAAAAAACTGTTCAGGCAGCATATTCAGTGTAGGAGTCTCAGATTTATCAGCAAAATTGCAGGCAAATGGACTAACAATTCAGAATGCCGTAAATGAACATTAATACAACATCAAATGTTCAGGCAGAATAATCAGTTTAGGAATCTGAGGTTTATCAGAAACATTGCAGGCGAGTGGACTTGCAATTTAGGTTGCTGTAAGTGAGCATTCATGCAGCATCAAATGTTCAGGCAGCATAAAGCATAATCAGTTTAGGAATCT
Source organism: Tegillarca granosa (assembly GCA_029721355.1). Classification (NCBI taxonomy): domain Eukaryota; kingdom Metazoa; phylum Mollusca; class Bivalvia; order Arcoida; family Arcidae; genus Tegillarca; species Tegillarca granosa. The sequence goes on along the minus strand of CM056598.1, from coordinate 37,777,349 downwards.
GAAGTTTATCAGAAACATTGCAGGTGAGTGGACTTGCAATTTAGGTTGCTGTAAGTGAGCATTCATGCAGCATCAAATGTTCAGGCAGCATAAAGCATGATCAGTTTAGGAATCTGAGGTTTATCAGAAACATTGCAGGCGAGTGGACTTGCATTTTAGGTTGCCGTAAGTGAGCATTCATGCAGCATCAAATGTTCTAGGCAGCATAATCGGTTTAGGAATGTGGCAGTTGAATGGAAAAATGACTGTTCAGGGATTATGTTAACCAATCTTTTGACAAATAAATATAGATAAATAAGAAATGGCGAGAGCTATGCTGACTGTTCAGGTACAGAGGGCAATACATTTATGATTAGACGGTAATTGAGTATCCATTATATATCCACCCCCTTAGATAAAATCTGTTTCTAATTCTAGCATATGAAAGTAACTCCTACTAAACATATAAATATATAATAATATTTAAGGTATTCCGTTTAGCCTTAGGAGATGTTCTATTTTTTGTACACATTATCTAGTAGAATATATATTATACAGATATTGTCATCAGCTGTCTATCTCAAGTAGTTGTGAATGAAAATAAAGATGGTGTTTGGTATTCTTATGCTCCTTCTTCTCCTCAGCATTTTTCTGATCTTCTTTAAGATTATTTAACAGTAGCAGATTTACCTGTAATAATTTTGAGAGCCATGTAGCAGGGTAAGATGGGATAATTTTCTGTACTTGTACCACTTAAAGATTGTGTGATTAAGAACTTAGAAGACAAATTGAATAATTGTAAATAGTGAATTGTAATGTTATTTTGACAGTTAGATAGTAGGGAAAATCAGGATAGTTTTTAGCTCAAGCTGGCTATAGCCAGCTGAGCTTATGGCATGGCAAATGATGTGGGAGGTGTATGTGTGTTTTTTTTTTTTTTTTTGTTTTTTTTTTTGTTTTTTTTTTTCCAACATGTTTGGCTTGCAAGTTGAGCAGCAGAGGCCCTCTTGGGCCTCTTGTTTGGTGCTTGTACTATTGTAAGGTTGACCACCTCTATGGCTCAGTGGTAGAATGCCTGCCTAAAAATGGAAGCTCTTAAGTAAGAACCCCATCTGAGTCATGCAAACAATGTTAAAATTTTAGATACTGCTTCTTCACCTGGTGCTCAGCACAAAATTAAAGTATCATCTGGTTCACCTTGTGTCAGAAAAATGTGGATTATCTTTGGTATACCAACCTGGTGAGCTAGCATCTAAGCAAAAAGTCTCCCTGAGTTGATGCTAGTATAAGGCAGGACCATAATATACACTTGCACATCTCGCATATACCAACTTGTTATAAGATTAACCCTTTGAGATTAAAAAGCTTACTTTCGGTCGCAAATGGCTGAAAAATTGCTGATGCGATGTTACAACAAACCAACCAACTAAAAAAAATTGTGTGATCTAAAAGAAAAACATATTATTTAATGATAGTAGATCAACCTATAATGTCATTTTGATAGTCAGACAGCAGGGAAAGTTGGAATAGTTTTACTTTGATTGTGTGATATAGATGAGAATTGATTTAATTAATGATAGCAGAAATACTTATAATGTCATTTTGACAAAAAGTTATTAGGTCAAACATGTGAATGAACTACTAGATATGACCAGGCTGCTCAGACAGATGTTAAATGTTGGCCATGTTCACACCTATTATCTTATCTTCCCTCATTTGTATTAACCTTTGTACCAATGCCACAGAAAGTGGAACTTTGGACTCTTCTGACCTGTAGATCCACAAGTTCTTGTTGAGTATTCAGGTTTTCAAAAACTTTATAAAACTTTTGAATAGTTGCCTTTTTCCACAATATAGGTTACTTAAAACAATCATAACATTTAACATAACATGATCTTAGGTTGGTTGCTTAAATGTTGTATTATGTCACATGAGCAATTTTTCAGCTATTTATCATTTGAAGAATATATCTTGTGGTGCATGAGTGTTTAAGTGTTTCTGATCTGCATTGTACTGGTGCCCACTTTTGGTGACTGTTAAGAGTGCTAGTACCGGTAAACTCCTTACAATGTCCCAGATAACCATCTCAGACTATTTGGTCCATGTTACTAGTACTGAGCCATAAAGTAAGAGACTACAACAAGGAAAAACCTTTCTGTACTTGGGGTCAACTGGGGCTGAAGGGAGATGCATTGAGATTAAAGGCTAACGCCTTAACCACTTGACCAACACATCCCTACATGCTCTTGGGAATGCTTTATAATATACAGGTTCAACTGCATATATCTTTGATACATTACCACCATTTTTTTAACCTTTTGGCATTACAAGAGGGTTTGTGGATAAATGGTGAGCAATGTAATGAAAAACATAGAAAAATGAATTTAGGGACTTTAAAATAGCTTTGTAATAAAAGCGGTAATAGAGTGGCAATAAAAACAAGGTTTTACTGTACATTAGTGATTTAACTAGTATTTTTTAAATGAATATGTTGGGATTAGGTTTAAATGATGACAGATGAGACTTGGTAGTTGATATCATGAATGGAACTCTACCTACATTTTACAGTTGGGTGTTTATGCAATGACCCTTCATGTGCCATGGATTACCTGTATTGGTAGAAGAATATATATATACATGTGGATAGATAGATAGATATAAAGTTGAATATGAGTCTTCAATCAATAGAGAGTTGTATAAAAGTGACTGACATAGAGCATTTATAAGAAAAATACTTTTTATTGATGTAATATTGATCCTGATGTGCATCATTGAAACTTACTTTACATGTTATTAACCATTAAGGTGACTAGGGTTCATAAATCACTGTTAAAAATTCTCTATTTTAAATAATGCACAAAAAATCATCTCATTTTTACTTAATGTTTCACTCTGTAAGATGAGATCAGTTATAAGGCAGGTGTTTACAGAAATATAGTTTGTTATGATACCAAATATGCCTGCAGAGCACCTGTCAAATACCTTTGAAGTTTCTTTTGTGATCTATTTAATTCAGGTAGGTTCAGATTACTTACAGTAGAAAAAAATTGACAAATCTGTGACAGGTCTGTTGTACATTTATAGCTAAATTAAGTGCATATGCTACAACTAAAATTTGATTGATAGATATTTAAAATTTTGTAAAATTATTTAAATAAGAAGTGAATTGCTCATGACATGCCTCAATAAATGTCCTAAGGGTTTTATATAAAGACATGTAAGACGTGATGTTAGGTTGAGGAGCACGGTGAAGGAATGACGTTTTAAAACCCAGTCAAGATTATTTCATTTATTTTCAGATAGTCAGTTCAGAGATGGTGAAGGAAACAGAAGTTTCTATAGAAATCCAACCTTTGGCAAAAGAATTGTCTTTTTTAAAAGCAGAATGCCAAGAATGTTCAGCTGTATTTACCTGAACATTCAGTTTTAAACTTATCCCTCCTTTGTCAGTATTGAATTGGTAAGATTATAGCGAAGGCACTGTTTGTCCAATTTTTTAACCAGGTTTTCGTAGAAACCTGGTTCTTAGATTACCGAATGTTGGCGGGCAGGCGTCAAAAAATGGTTTCCAGATGATAACTTGAAAAGTAAATGACATTTTTGTAATGCCATATGTAAAGATAATGACATGGGGTTTTTAGTTTACATATTTTCTAGCAATGCTGATGAAAATAAAGCCATAATCAAAGGTCAGGGTCATGACCTATATTTTGACCTTTGTGTTTTCTGCACTAAAATTGCTATATATGTAAAGATAATGACATGGGGTTTTCAGTTTTTATATTTTCTAGCAATGCTGATGAAAATGAAGCCAAAAGGTTAAGGTCATAACCTAAATTTTGACCTTTGTGTTTTCTGCACTAAAATGGCCATATATGTAAAGATAATGACATGGGATTTTCAATTTTCATATTTTCTAGCAATGCTGATGAAAAAAAAAGCCAATATCAAAGGTCAAGATCATGACCTTCATTTTGACCTTTGTGTTTTCTGCACTAAAATGGCTATTGTTGCATGAAATTTACAATTTTTGGCATGAAATTGGCTATTTTTGATGATATTTAGTTGTAGAATTCACTATTTATGAAAATAAAGCCAAAATCAAAGGTCAAGGTCATGACCTACATTTTGACCTTTGTTTTCTGCACTAAAATGGCTATTGTTGCATGACATTTACAATTTTTGGCATGAAATTGGATATTTTTGATGATATTTAGACGAATGGAATTTTAGTTTTGTAAAATGATTATGGTGGCTAAATATTTTGATGTTGACTATTTTTGCATTAACTGGATATTTCCGAATATATTTAGGTGCAGATGCCACTATGGATCTTTTCTCAAATGAAATTATATTGAAATGAAAACACAACATTCAGATTTCTAAATAATTTGTCATAATTGCAATCTTTTAACATATTCAGATGTATGATGCTTATATATAGATAAAATCTAGAGGTCATAATTTTTTTCTTTCTGTATTTTCTTCAAACTTCTCCACAATGGTCAATCGACAAAGCATAGGTCATATTGAGAAATCTGGCTAGGTAATATGTGACTTTAAAAATTGAGATGCTGTTTCCTCTCGTGGTGCTCGGCATTAGTAGACAGAGGATTGCGTTACGACCTTAATATAAAAGTCCTCCTAATTGGTACAAGATAGATCATACATAATACACACATACATGGCCTTGTTCTTAGATTAATCCTTAGAGAGTAATAACCTTGCTCAAGTAGCAAATCCCTGAAAAATTGCTGATATCTTCTTGCTGTCCTTTGTCATATGCTATACTTTAATATCCTCTTTGTAATACTTTGTAACATTTCTATTATCATCACTATTCTAGGCATAATTTGAAATAAAATGGGGTTATGAAACTATTGTCTAATCAGGGAGCATCTTTGAATTCAGTTGATTCAATACACACTTAAGATTAATAAGTAAAGCAATGCTTGAAATATAGACAGACAGGAGGACTCAAACTTTGTAGCTTTTTACCAAATTAAGTGTTTTATAATCTATGGTATCCATTCCATATGGGTTGACTATCTAATATGTTTTTATTTTTTGTGTGTTTTGTTAAAGCATGCTCTTTGTGGATCAAGTACATGTTGACAAGCTGCAAACTATTGACGTTCCATCTCAAAGTATTGATCAGATTTTTGTTTGTTAAAGCTTCGATTCTGTAATATTTGAGAAGAATTTTGAAATTTTTTATGTATAATGTTAACATTTGATTTATTTTACAAAATAACATGTACTAATTGTTTTATTTTCCTTTATTTCAGGACATTGCTATGGATATTTTACAATTACCAAAGGATATTTATAGTTTTATCTGTGTTACAAGTTCACTTGGATTATCTGTAATAATTGTGCCATTATTTAATTTATAGTTTTATTCTGATATGGAGTATAAAACAAGTGAATAAATCTGTGATTTCAAACATTCAAAATGGATTAATCATTGATGCAGGATGACTGGAATCTGATGTACTCTAATAGTGATGGAATCAAATGGTAAGGGTTATATATTATTCAACAATGTAAAAAGATGTATGATTCATAAATTGGCTTCTTAGAAACTTGTATCTTGTCCCGTCATCTTCCACCAGTACATAACACATGTCAGAGGTAGTGTTAACTCCAATTCACTTTGTGATGTCTAAGTAGGAGATATACCACATTTTATGAGCCGTCAAACTTGTTGCACATCTACAAGAATACAATAGTTTAATCAGATTAGGTGAATGTTGCTCATGGGTATGACCTGTATAAATGACCCAGTCTTCAGCTATATGTTACTTTATTAAATAAATGAATCAAAAGAAACAAATTAAAATAAGCATGTGCAATGTCAAAATTTACTTTTTAGTTTGAAATTTCCAAAATTATTATTATAATTTTTCGGAATTTGTATGTGCACCTTTCCAATTCATCAAACATTTGTCATCTGTTTGAAACAGAAAGGTCGAACGATGATTCATGGACAATTGGTGTTTTAGTTTTAGGAATACTAGTACTTTCAGTTGAACTATAAGGCAGAAATAGCCTTTAGTTTCCTTGTCTGAGGTACTTGGGGTTGCCCTAAATGTCTAACTACATTCCGTACTCTGGCCCAACTATTCCAGGTATTTTCTGCCCATTTCATGTTTCGTTTTGTGTTCTGCGGGATTGTGCCATGGAAACAATTTTTTAATATCAGCAATGTCCATGAATTGAAACCTACCTTGCAGGCTTATTTTACTGAGCATATCCTGTGTGTGAGACACCAAGAATACCAAACTGAGTACTATTCATCTTTTGTTCGGCTTTAGTATTAGTTTGTTAAATTATTATTTTCTTTAGTTTTATTTTATAAATTAAGGTTTGCTTTGCCTCTTACAAACGCTTTTTCATTTTGAATATTTATACTTTTAAATGTTCATTTGAATTATAAAAAAAATCTTAGAATAGCACAAGGTTTATTTTTATTGAAAGCGGCTTTCTAATATGAATAGGTCGGTGGTCTAGTGGTAGAACTCTCGCTTTGTAAATCAGTATCCTTAAGTTCAAATCGCAGCAAACCATAAATTTTTCTTCAAAAATGTTTGGTACACTTTCTTAAATAACTCATAAAACGTGACACACATTTGGATTTAGGTACAAAATTAATTGAAATACAAAAGAAAATTACTGTGCAATATCAGAAATATCAGGGCGTCTAGCCGGGATGGTAATCCGGGGGATCGTGCAACAAAAAAAATTATTATATTCATGACATGAATCGAACCCCTTTATATCATTTTAAATTATCTTGATGAATTAAATATAGTTACTATCAATGACACCTACAGAAGCAACAATCATGTTTTGTGAACAATGTGCCATATGATTTAACTTTTGTCTGATATTGGCAGGGCTTCGATTATTCACTCATCCACATGTCCTGACGAATGAAATGTGTACTTGGACGAGTGATGCTGATACTACCACTCGTCACGGTGCCGAGTTAAATTTTTCAGACATATCCATAGAGGAGCTTGTTGCAATTAATAAACAATACATACTATAGTGTATGTCGGAAAAATCTTGTAAAAGGAGGTCAATATGTAACGACATCGGCCGTTCTGTTACAAGCGTCAATCAACATAATCATTTTAACGTTTGCATCACATGCGCAAACCTATTGAATCGCATTCGGTATTTACTTAGTGTAATGTAAAATCTAACCGATGTTCCGATTGTTTATATACTTGTCGATCCGTAAAGTATGTCAAATAAAAGTAAACAAACTGTTTTGTATAACTTCTAAAGACAAAACGAGAATGAAACAGCTGATGAAGAAGTTTTCGAAGACACTAATTAGACTAACGCTGATCCTGATGACAAACCAGTTGCATTTTCTAAACCTGCGACTTCAAAACGAAAGTTACTGGTTATTTAAAGTGGAAATTCCGAAGTTCTTGAAAAGCCTAAGAAAAAGTCAGAAAACATTATTTATTGGTACAAGCTCTGGCTGTACTTAAGAGAAGAAATTCTCGTTTTCATGTAGTGACTGTGCCGAGTAAAATTTCAAAGTGACGAGTGGTTTTCTATTTAACTAGGCACTGTGCCAAGTGGCATTAAAAATTCCATTTAAGGCCTGATTGGGACATTTTCTGTAGAACCCAGAAAATAAATATTCTTTAAATCTATAGAACAATAAACAGATTTGAACTCACAATTCTTGAAGTATAGGCTTTTTGCAAGATATCTCCATACAATTAGTAAATCCATAATTATACACCCTAATAGTATGAGATTAGGACCAGTACCGTAAATCCCCGCATATAAGACGGGGTTTTTTACCTTAAAATTTATTTTTTGAGAAGGGGGGTCGTCTTATAAGACGGTAAACAACTGAGGGGTTGAAATTCTTGAGAAAATGTCCACACACGATCGTTATGTCCGCCATCTTTGTTTTTGTATATTGCAGTTTCATAATGGTTGATATATTTTACATATTCATAACATACAAGAAACGCGAATCACGTGCTTTGAAATTTTTGTAGTTGTGTATATTAAATTATCTTTTAATAAAATAAAGTTATAATAAATGATTAAAATAAGAAATAAAAAGAAATCATCAAGGTTTCGGTAAGTACAGTAATCAAGGAGGTGGGAAATATTCTGTACTATATTTTATTCTTTTTGTTTACTTTTAGTAACAATCTAGAAATTACATAAACCACACTTTGTCTGCTTCACACGTAAAGGGCAATATGTTTTGAGTATCAGGGTTCCTGTCTTCAACAGCTGATTGATAGTCTAATAAACCATAACGAAATTTTTAAAAATTTATTTAAAAACGGAACAGTTATACGTCTTCATGATTACTGATGATGAGATGTTCTGGCATCTGATTAAAAAGATTTAACTACATCTAGTACTCTCATAGTAAACATTTAACCCCTAATAGTAGAGATTAGGACCAGTATGTGTATTCAGTTTGGAGGGGGCATTTGTTTTCAGATATTTGTATCTCTTGTTTTAATTTTAATATAACTTCGCCTGAATACTCCCAAGCCTGGGAGTGTCGACATACCTGTCAAAATTGTAAAATGATTAAACATGACTTTGAAGGATTCTTGTAATAGATAACATTAAGTCCTACCTGATCTTTGTTCTCACTTGTTTCAACAGGTATTTATAGTATTATTTGGTAAACATTTGATATAAGATGAACCCTAGGGCTTGATCTTTGACTCTTTGTTATAGAACCTACAAGACCTATCATAATGAGCACTTAAAGAACAACACATTGTAAAATTTAATAATCTTACTTCATTATCCAGATATTAAATCTATCAGATGTAAAGTCTTTATCAAAGTTTTATTGTGGCTTTGACTTAAACCAAATCTCCTCCAACTTACTACCTGCCATGAAATGATGATTAACAGTAAAAGGAACTAAAACTTAATTACCTCCAACAGAGTGGGGTTCAATTGGAGATTTGAGTTCACTTTTTAGCTTTTGTTATATTTTTATCCTGTATGATGACACAGAGCTTTTTTCTTTCTTTATTTTGAGATACATCGCCTCTCCTTTGAGATACAACACCTCTCTTTTGACCTGGATAATTGGACACATATACATGCTTTAAATTTGATAACAAACAATGAGGGGGGCAGTTAAACGCCCTTACTGTGTACTTGTTTGACCTTGAAGGTGTATCATTCATGTATATTACCTAATTAAAGACAGAACTTTTACTAGTAATTTGAGAAATATTTAATCTTTACAAAAAGAATTTGCATACCAAAAATCCTTGCATGTACATGTTTACAAGATTTGGTAGCAAGTATCAGCCCATTTCAATTGGCACCAAATAAGAAGAAATATACAATATTACGTCCAAAATTTCTCTCTGTATTGTAAACCAAACAAGAGATGACATTGTACATCTTTTGTGTTTCTTAGCTTCTGTGTCAGTCACTGAAGTACTTGTTACAAAAATGGCCAATAAAGTATACCAATATTATATGCTTTTTGCCCTACTGCTAAATTCACTTCCTCTTGTTCAGCAGCAACTTTCATCATTGTCTTTACCTAAAGGAATGCCTCCTCTTGATTTGGACTAATCTTTTACTATAACTTGATTGGCTATTCTTCCAGACACTGATATATTATATATAGGATATCAGTACATTGGTCCATATGCTTGGTTGGTTGATTGGTTGTAATGTTGTTTAATGTCGCATCAGTTATTTTTACCTATTGGTGGTGAAGGCAAGTTTTATTAATCTCTAAAACAAGACTGCAAGTTTCAATTATGGTCTGTGCTACATGTATTACACACTCAGGGCCATTTAAACATGCTAGCTCACATATAGTCAGTTGGCTGTAGACAAGCATACAATTCCCTCAGTCACATTGGGTGAACTATTTGATACCCTTGTCCTCTTAATGCCAATGCCAGACAAGGAAGCAGTATATCAGATTTTAAAATCTTATGTATAACCAGAGAGGAGTTTGAACCTGTGTCCTGACTGTCAAGGCCAATCTTCCACTCATTAACATACTAAATATACTAATATAATATTTACGGAAATTGCATTAAATTAGTGTTTGTCAGAGTATAGCCAGAATTGTATTAATATTCTAGATAACCCAAGTGATAAAAACTGTTACTAATTTCAGGTATGTCAGACTCTGACAATATATTGCTAGTCTGAATTTTTATACTCTTTATTTTATTCATGGCAATGCAGAAAATCTTAAAAATAAAATAAATGACATCTTAAATTACTAGTATATCTTTTGACAATAGACTTATAAGCTTAATTAATACTGGGTTCAGACAAGTACAATAAGTGAAAATTGTGAAAAAGTTCCCCAATTAGACAGGTGGTAAAACAGTGAATGATTCATTATGTACTGCCCTGAAAAGATAAGTGAAATAATGTAACATATTGCTTTCTTTTTGGAAAAATATGAACTAAATTAGCCAATGTTTCACTAGGATTCAATTATCTCTCAGCAATCTATATATGCTAATTACTGAACCCACTCAGGTAGATCCTTGTGTGAAAAAGTTGTTTAGTTCACTTTTAAAGGTAAGTGGTTTTCTCCAAACACTCCAGCTTCCACCACCATCCCAGAACTTACTATGTGGATATGAGAAAAAATAACCATAACAGTATTAAACACCATTATTTTACCCCTCTCCTAAATCGGTCATCTTTTTCCTATTTTTTTTAATATCAGTATGATTGCTGAGAATATATTGTTTTCTGTTACCTTAAAACTTGACTTCAGAGTTTTAATGGACAACTTATATCATTTGCATAAGTATGTGGTTGTATTAATTACATGCTACAGAACTAATTTTTCAAATAAGATGGATTAACAAGTGTTATAATGTTAACAACTTCTTTTAAGATATGACCTAATTTACACATAACCTAGGCCAGATTAGCCTGACTAACCTCAGAACTTTCTATATTGAAAAAATAAATTAACAGAAAAGCTGAATATTATGAGTGTGATTTCAGCTCAAAATCCCAGGAGTGACAGTTAATGACTTCCATTATGTGACTTTTTAAAAAAAATATGATTAACATATAATAAATTTCTGATTTATGTATTTTCATTCATCATGGTTCAATTCTTATGAATTAAAATTCAATTGTTAATTTCTATTTTAATTACTACTTAGATCTTTTGTTAAAATGTCTGTTCCAGATGTATACCACTTTTTTTTCTTTCCTTTCATATAATCTATCAGCCCTATATATTTTTTCTTTTCACATAATCTACTAATTATACTTGTAGATGTTTTTTTTGTACTGACAGATTTATGGTCATGTTTTGACTGATAAAAAACATTTTAATAAGAATGTTAATATGGTTTAAACATGCCCAGTCTTTATAATATTTTGTCATTTTATTTTACTTTAATGATTCATTTATAATATACAGTTTACATTAATTTATTACATATGTTAATTCTTCTGTAGTGTATTCTTTGATGTGGTCATTGTCACCAGAAAGGACTGAAACATGTTTAAAATGGTAAATTTATTTACTCTAGAAACTGGTTTTATATATGTGAGGATGATGACAGGAAAACTCCCTTTCTTTACTTTAGTACTTTAGAAAACTCTGTTCATTGAACTTAACATGTAAATATTATTTTTCCAAGAGTGCTAATGACCTATTGATTAATATTATTGAATGAAAACATAACATCGATCTGAAAATATGGGACTTCTGATTCTAAAGACCTTGAGGACAATTGTTGATAAAAGAATGGGATGCTAGAAATAAAACAAAATAAATTAAAATAAAAATTATTTCAGTTCTAACAGAAACCTCTTCTCTAAGCCTCATATAAATCTAAATACAACATTTTGAGTGAATTGAAAATATCTTTTATGTTATAAGGAAATGCATCAAGGTTCATTCATCATGTTTGTCAAGTGATGGATGCATTTCAGTTAAAAAAAATTTAACAGATTTTTCAATAGTTTAAATACATTTACATATAAAAAGCATTGATTAAATGACACTTTGTCTTTTTCTTTTTTAATTAACATATAAATATTAATATTCCATCTTTATTCTTTGACAAGGTTTTGACATAAGTAACACAAGGATTAACTATTTAGTTTTGTTTAAAGTCTAAGTGCTGTTACAGAAATCAAAAACCATTAATATTCTGTATGGTCTTTTTAGTCTTTTGGCTTGCCAGAAGCATTGCTGTTTAATTGAATGGAAGCCAGCAAAGGGAAAAAGATTCTGCATGTTTGACAAATATTTGATAATGCAGCTTTCAAAGTGGGTTTCAAAACTAAGTGGCCGCATGGCCACCAAAATAAATTTTCTGGTGGCCAGTGGAAATTCCAAGTGGGCAGGCAATCTTTTCTTCCAAATGATGAAAAATTAAGGCAACTTCTAGTTATGGAAAACAAAAATGCACATTTTTAAAATTGACTTACAATCACTTACATAAGTGTTATTAATAACAATAATGATGATGTAAAGTGTCCATTATATTGCCTGAACAGTATCATTATATTGCAACAGTACCATGAAAATTCTGTAACACAGAAATAATATCTGTTCTCTAGTCACAAAAGCTCAAAATTTAAAGTGGACAAGCTGGCCACCATTTACAAATTTAAGTCGCCAGACACAATTCCAGGTCAATTTGGCCACCATTTTAGTAGACAAAATTGAGATGTTCTTTCGTATTATGTTTTTTTGTAGTGTATTGTTTTGTTTTATGCTAAGACCACCTTCAATGTTAATACTGTATTCTGCTGCTATCGTATTATTATGTATATATATATGTTGGGCTATAAGCTCGCTTTTGCTTTATGCCAATAAATATTATTATTATTATTATGATTGTTTAAGAATTTTGGTATCTATTTAGTGTTGTTTATAAAGCATTCTTGGTTAGGTGCAGTAGAGGCTACCAAGCTAAAATTGATGTCTGCTTCTTTATGAACTTTCTCTGTTTGATTGATGTTAATTTTATACCTCTTATCATGATGCTGTCAATGAAATGAAAATCAATTGATGTTACCGAAGTCATGTTTAGAATTGAAAAAAAATTTACAATGAAAAAAATGGTCTTAGTGGCTACATGGTCTAAATCATCAGTTTAGAGAGCCTCTTACAAAATAGATTGAAATCCCACTTAGGCAAATCCCAGTGGAAAATTATGAAAGAAAAATATAATGGAAAGGTTTTGGGTCTTCAAAATAGTACAGCAATAAGCAAGGTGAGCAAGTTATCAAGGACATTTAAAAAAAGGTTAATGTACAAGTAACAAATTTTTAGTATAAACTTTAATAAATTTAAAAAAATTGTACTGGAAAAAAATTGGTCATTTATGGAAACTAACATTTATGATTAGCATGGCTGCTGTAGCTCATGCTTTTTTAGCCCCAATTTCAGACAAAATGGAAAACCAACTAATTTGGCAATTTTAAATTTTGTTATTAGCCATATCCACACTGATGCTGAACATCTTCAAGCATTCTTGCTGGTATTTTTATCTGAAGTGAAAATTTGATTATTTAGTGTGTGTGTGTGTGTGTGTGTGTGTGTGTGTGTGTGTGTGTGATTCAAAATATTGATTGAATTTGTTTCAGTCAAAACATATGGTTTCAAGATATAAGGTATACAAGTAATACAATTATATTGTTTAAGTGAGAAAGTTACATATAGGTATTGTTGGTACATATGCCTTAAGTTTATTCACATGTTTAAGTTAACAAGAAAGTTATATAAATATTGTTGGCACAATTGTCAGAATTTTTGTTCACATTTTAAGTTCATGTGTCTTTCATTGATTTTATAATCTTTTGAACCTTAATAAAAAGGTCATTGTACCTTGGCCCTTAAATATCTGGGAGGATATAAATTTAAATCAATTTATAATTGTTGATTAACAGTTCTTTTATTAGAACTTAAGCTTTTCATTGATGAGGAATTAAACTTAAAAAAAAAAAACAATTGACTTTTTTGCGGAGTCCGAGAATGATGTAGAACAATGACAAAATGACCACCCTGACATTGGTTGTGATATATAGTTATAGACATGAACCTCTTGACCAGTTTCCGGTCACCTTTATGTAGATTTGATATATACAGGTGTTGTTCCTTAGATTTTCTCATTGTTTTAATAAGTGTTGAAGATTTAATGACCAGAGTCATGTCATGTCAGATACCATTTTATCAAGGTCTTGAGCCACATCAAGTTTGGGTTTTTCCGTCACTTGACCTGCTAACAAGTCATGAAAAAATAATTAAAGAATTCAAAATCATAAATATCTATAATAGCCAAACAACGGATATGTTTATCAGCTTTTCCGTCCAATATTAAAATTTAAAAGATTTTTAAAGTCTTCCAGAATGTGTGAATTTGAAAGTTCAAATGAAAAATTTTTAAAGTCTGTTTTCATTCTATAGGCTAATGAGGCAAGTTCTAAAATCTGTTTTTACGACTGGCAGTACTTTTTACATTTTAAATGGACTTCAATTCACTTAAACCAAATTTTTAATCAGTGAATATATATTTTGTATGATATAATTGATTTTTGACAGTTATGTACCTGTAGTATCTATAGCAGTAATGCCCATTCTTAATTGTTCTGGTTTTGTTTGTTTTACACAGATGAACTTCTTGTTGCTAATGTATGACTTTGAAAACCATCTGAACAGGACCATATTGACTTTAAGTATGTGAAACTCACCCCCACCCCAATTGCAAATGAAGCAGAAAGAGAAATTTTGGTCTCCATCAAGATCCAAACTAGAAGAATGTCTATATTAATCCAAGATTTGAGCAGAAGGGAATTCAATCATTTCCAGCTCTATACATTAAAGTTACCTTAAGTAATTTATTTTATTTTCATAAAAATTATTTTTAAAATAAATATATTTTTTAATTTTGACCAGCATAATAAGTCCAATAAGTGTAAATTTAAACTAGAATTTCTTTGCAAAGAAGTACATATAATAATAGGTGGATGTCCTTTATAGGTTTTGCATGTATTGCTTTGAGAATATTATTAATCAGCAGGTATCTGTCTGTTAACACCTTGAACTTTCATATTTACTGAAAGATTTTCAACTTCAAACCATAACATCCTGTATAAATATTTAGTTAGATTATTTTAAAGATTGCTCCATCATAAACATTTCAATTTAGGTGACCTTCCCAGTCAGGTCAGTTACATTTCAACTCTCATTGTCATGTCCATTGATGGCAAGAGAAGTGTGGGGACCACCTGTCATGGGATGTTAACTGACTGACCTGTCTGCACTTAAAGTTCATGGTGTATATCTTAACATCTTGATTGTTACATAATTCTTGAATCTATTAAGATGCATCCATGTTGTGAATGTTTAATCGGAAATTAAAATAAACATAATTACTTTCATATGTATTTAGTTATATATTTGTTTTCTTGTATACAGTAAAACCTATATTTATAGACCATATATATTGAAAAAAGTTACTTTCATAAACTGGTGGTCTTTATATAAATGATGTTTTTTTATTGGTTGAAATATGAAGCAAAGGGAACCATTTAACTGGGATAATGGACAGGTGGTCATTAAATTGAGGAGTCATTTTGACAGGTTTAACTATATTACAATAGTACTTCTTACTATCATGGTCGTTCATGGATCAATATTAATGGTACTATTGAATTTAGAATTAAGATAATTGGAAGAAATTCCGGGTTCCAGACCTCCACTTTCTGAAAATGACAAAATTATGTATATACCTGTGTAGTGTTGATTTAAGAAGCCGGAGGTATTATACACTATAAATGGTCATTAATACAATGAACATTCAATTTCAATTATGTGCTGGAAGTTTTTGTCAACTCCTATTGTAGGATATTTCCAACATTTCCCTGTATGGAACTTAAAATTCAAAAGGTTGGGACTGACCAGTTGAAATTTGAAAGAACATTTAGAGGGCTCATATAACTTTTGTCTTAAAGCAGATTTCAAATTCATGAAAAAAGGCAGTAGAATGTTTGTCAAGCAGGTTTCTAATTAATGAAAATGAACTGTACATGTACTATAAGTGTCAAGCAGATTTCAAATTTATGAAAAGATCTGCATATATACCATAATTGTCAAGCAGATTTCTAATTAATGGAATGAACTGCATATATATATATTTTTACATAAACATGGGTGTGCTGTCTTCAAATGCTAAGTCTTTTGGTATTTAAATTGTTTGTTTTAATTTGTAGGATGCAGACCTTTTACATTTATGATAATTTAAAGAATAATTATAATATAAGGGTTTATCTGCAGGTCATATCAGTACAAACAAATTTTCAAATTAAAGTTGTAATAATTCATGGATAACTGTATTATACACAAGATGGTGGGATTGTTTTAAAGTGTATGTATGTCACAGAGGTAACTAAATGCAGTTCAGATTTCTGATAGTGATTGTGAGGTTGAGGTCTACATGGGTTCGTACACCATGACAAAGTCTTTTCATGGATGTTTAAGTTTTCGTTTAATGTAGTGGAATTTAACTTGAAGCTTTGATCTAAGCGATGTTCAGATAAGTTAGTATGACAGTGATCCGACCACACTAATAAGTTACCCTGTATTATTGCATGTCTCAGTCTCATTGGACACTTGACACATTGGACCTCTCTATCAGTCTGAAGTAACTCCATTTAGAGTCACTGATGATCTATCTTTCATGATAAAATATATACTGTAATTTACGAATTTACAATTCAGCATGACTTAATTTTTACAAATTGATTTTTAATAGTATTGACTATTTAATAAGCAATATATATATATATATATATATATATATATATATATATATATATATATATATATATATATATAAACTATAGGCTGTTTTTCAGTACATGCATGGAAGTTTTTTAATATTCTGGGTCTAGAACCTTAGTGGTTACTTTGAAATTGTCTAATTGCATACTTTAATTTTATTTATTTTCTTTTTTTAAATAAAGGCATAGGCCATTTGCTGTATCTGTATCTGCAGGTAAAGCATTTTTCACTAGTGCTTGTTTGAATTTTTGATGAAGAGTAGGGCAACTGCTATAGCTTATTTTACTAACAGATTAATGTCTTAATACTTAAGTTTCTATAAGATAAAAAAAAAATGGGGCAACTGCTACAGCTAATTCTCAGATGAAGCATTTTTTTTCAGTGCATACTTAAATTTCTAAAAAGAGTAGGGCAACTTTTACAGCTAATTCTACAGATAGAGAATTGTCTTGATGCACACTTGAATTTCTATTTAAAAAAAAAAACATAAGAAAAAAAATCTTACCAAACAAACAAAACTGGCAGCTTTTTCTGTTGACAGAGCATTGTTTTGGTGCATACTCATATTTTTTAAATAAGAGTAGGGCTACTGTTGCAGCTCTATCTACAAATGGAACATTGCTAGAGTGAGTATCTCTTAAGTTTCTAAAATAGAGTATGGCAGTGGTTACAGTTTGACAGACAGAGCATTGTCTTTGTTAATTTTTAAGTTTCTTTTAAAGAGTAGACAACTGTTGTAGCTAATTCTAGAAATGGAGCATTGTCGGAGTGGTTATTCAAGTTCTAAAAAAGAGTAAGACATCTGTTACAGCTAATTTTTCAGACAGAGCCACTAAGCTTTAAATCATCTAACAAAGAGATCAACTTTATACTCTTGGTGACACATATTGAAAATAAATCTTCTTAGTTATATATAGATAAATTTATTATTAACTGACTAATTCTTCCCAGTAATGTCAGACTGGTCAAGATGGCTGTCACAAGATCAGGTTGGTCTTGGTCTTGGATTATCTGTAAGGTTTAACTGACCAGTCAGATGACTATAAATCAAATATAAATATTATTGTCAACAAACTGGACATTCATTGTCCAGATGACACATTCTTCTTGCATTATGTGTATTAGATCTAGTCATATTATATTGTGTATATTGGAAAGTCATAACTCTCTCTCTCTCTCTCTCTCTCTCTCTCTCTCTCTCTCTCTCTCTCTCTCTCTCTCTCTCTGTATATATATATATATATATATATATATATATATATATATATATATATATATATACCAGTGTTTTGTATTAATTAAACATTCAGATTGTAAAATCCTATTTAAATCCTTTTAATAATCCTGTTTAGGCTATTGGATATTTATAGGATGTAACTCATAATTCATTTAGCAGTTCAATAAAGATTAAGTCTTAAAGTCTTAGCCAATGCTTCTAGTTATTAAATAAATTTGATTACTTACTGACATAGACATGCTATATCACTCCAGGTTTACATTATGTACATATCATATATGAAATTTTTGTGGTTAAATTCTTTGTTAAATACACACACACACATATATATATATATATATATATATATATATATATATATATATATATATATATATATATATATATATATATATTGTTAGTTCTTCAATATATACTACTGTTTTGCTACCTTTGTAGTGAGTCCAAGTCGATCAATTACTGTACAATCCTACCTACATTGGATCAATGAATAAAGTACACCCTTATATTGTACCTGTAAAATTAATGTATATATATCAGGAGTTAACTTCTGAACCACTTTGGTCTTTGCATGGTGAGATTTATTTAACAAGTCAGAAAATTGAATTTCAATATGGCAAAAATTGGCAGTTCTGAACCTTGGATATGCTAGTAAATAATCACTGGAGGTATAGCTGTTCATAGTTATTTGTAGTCTAGCATAGAACCTTATAGTTATTTATAGACTAGCATAGTACCTTCCGGTACTATCAATACCGTAATCCTTCTATGTATTCGGACAGATTTTAATAATTTAATTTTCAAGTGTCCGGGAATTTAGAGGAAATTTGAAAATTAAATATCTTGAAAATTGTTGGTGTCCGAATATTTAGAGTGTCCGAAAAATTAGAGACATTTTGGAGCCGATTTTGGGTCCCGGTTCCCTCTCAATATTTTAAGACATTATCAACAGCGATATCCACGCATAAATCATTGATAAAGTAAAATTTTAAATAAAATAAAAGTAAAAGTTACCTTTTGTGTAGTTTATTTCATTAATTATTGTTTTTTAAAGCGTTTGTTGATCAATAATCACGATTCTCTAAGTAATACACATCGAGGTCGCCATTTTGTTTACAAGTAAACAACGTGACTTTTTTCATTAACTCCCAGTGTTTGAGGTGCACCAACATGCCGCTTTCTACTTGTAATTGTCTGCAATCAAATTATTATTATACATCGTGTGTTGCATTATTTGTGGATCAAGTTCAGAGAATTTCGTATTAATCAAATACTCAATATTTTACCATGCGTATGTGTGTACATTTTAAGAAATGACAATGCAAAGATAGAAAAAGTCCCGACTCCCGACTTCCGCAAATAAAGGGTTAAAAATTAAATTATTTCAAATCATATTTCAAACATATTTTAATGTTATTTTTATCTTGGAAAACAGTTTTTTTCGCATCTGTCCGCTGGAACAATCACATGGTCGTTTTTGGAATTCCCATAACAAACACTAAATGAGAATAAGTGAAAAACGTCACTTCCTGTTTTCATCAGAAAAAAATGTCTTTGATGTTGAACTAGTGTACCGACAAGATTCTGTCTTACACAATTTTCTCGGCAGTGAACATTAATTATAATCAACTTTCACTTTCATAGAAAATTAAAGCACTTATCAAAGGTATGATTTTATTTAGTTTACATAAAAACGTTAAAACATTGCACATACCTGTTTCACGTTACGATGCAATGGCGCCAATACACAATGAAATAAACGTGTGAAAGCAACAATTTATAGTTAAAATAATTGAAAACAACAAAGTTTCTTCTTGATTTTATTAAATCTTTATTTCAAGCGCTCTGCATAACATGCTGCAACTGAGTTTCAGCAAAAACGTGCCGGATTTAGAGGTAAAAAATTGCCGTCCGAAATTAGAGGAAATTTAAAAATTATTAAAATTTAAAAATTAGGGTGTCCGAAAACATAGAGGGTCCGAATACATCTAAGGATTACGGTATATAATTTTGTAATGAACAGGTTAATTGATAGAAATATACAACTGTCGACTACCTTATACAGCACTTTGGTCAACATTTAAGCGGAGAATAGTTTTTTATAGTCCATGTCAGGATTCTTTCACTTCTATCAAATAGGTCAGTTTAGGTATTGTTGAGGAAACCAAAGTGCCCAGAGAAAACTACTGACCTTTAGCTAGCGAACTGACAAACTTTTGCACAATAGGATTCAAACTTAGACCCTGAAAGTGAGTGAGTTATTGTTTTAAGCCGCATCAGCAATTTTGCAGCTATCCGCGGATATTAGACCGCGAGAGACACTATGGTCCTTAAGCATGCACATTATACAACTAGGCCACTGAGACCTCCGGTCAACCTTGAAAGTCAATAAGAATGGTTGGTAATCCACTGTCAAACTTTCATGATTGTTCCGATGAAAATTCATTCATTGTAGGTCTAATATTCTCAATACTTAGTAGTTAAAAGTTGGAATTCAAATTTAATGGTGAAGAATACACTAAAATCTGTTATAGCAACCACCTCTATGTAAAATTACTCCTGAACAATAGGATCACCATTTTAAAGTCCCATTGCTAAATACATTTCAATCAAAAAGGAACCTTTTGAAATACAGACCACCTGCCTATCAAGTCCATATTTTAAAAGTCTTACTCTTTAAAAGTGGTCATTATATACAGACATTTATTAGATTTAATTTCAAATTAACTGAGAAGTAGTTTCCATTAAAAAAAAAAACTTGTTACTAAGGGTGTTTAAATTTACATTTTATAAAAGTACATTTGGTATATAAACATGTGCATAGTATATCTAACCTGTGTTAAACTTCAACAGATGTAATACACAACACTTATTTTTCTCCCACACTTGTTTTATATAAACTTCCTTGTTTAATGGTCAGATATAAAATTAAATTCATTCAGCCCTTGTTGAACTAAAGATAGGATATATTAAATATGGTACCAGTCTCCACCTTAGGTCTTGGTGACAGACAGAGCAGGGAAGTCGGTGATGAACTTTGTAATTGTGAGATATTGTGTAATAAAATACAGGAAGTTGATCGTTAAAGATTTAATGTCTTAATTAAATTTATAGCATTGCAAATCAGCAAAAAATTTGGAAAATATTTTTTCCAGAATAGGCTTGTCCAGAATTTCATTTGGTTAAGTTTTGTGGTTTTAAAAAGAAAATCCTTCATTGAGAATTCAGGTTAAAAAGCATGAAGTAATGCTGAATCAAATAGATAAGTACCCTATCAAGTGCATGATCTCAAATGTAAGGTGATTTCATCTATCCTAGTTCATTGTAAGACTTGTCACCTACTTTTACTGGTTGGCTTTGCTTAGTACCAATATAATGGACTGAATGACTGCAACATTGTAAGCAAGTGTGCTAGCATTCTGAAAAAAAAAAAAAAAAACATGAATGCACATAGAGATTGATGTACTGTTAGCACTAATACAGACTAAAGCAGGCCAGAAATAGTAACACAAACCCATACAACACATCACTTGTGTATAGTTAATTAAAAAATTTGATGTCAACTAACCCCTGGATGACAAGAAATTACAATGTTCCTAACCAAATATGTCCCCAATGCTGTTAGGCCTGATATTTGTTGCTCACCAACAGCTATTTAAAATCTAGATTTTACCATTCCAAAATGACAGCATCTAAAAAAGCTGTGTGCTAGCTTTGAATTTCAGATCAATAATTTAGCGAAATGCTGTTAACTTTATGACTAAAACTCTGCTCACAAAACCACAGACCCTTAAATTCATAGTTTTTGGACCACACCCAACTATATCTCGTGATTCAAATAATTTAAAGGTGATAAAAATTGTATGTATATTAATATACAGTATAATATAAAATTTGTACGTTATTAAATATGCATTTTAACCTTTTTGCATTCAAAATATGAAACATTTATTTTAAATTGCCGTATTGGCAAATTAAAGTTTAAATTATTGTGTCCTATATTTTTGTTTTTTAAACAATTTATATTTATTTATGACAGATTGGTGATTGATTAACTGTCATGTTGGGTGACATACGCTTAAAATCAGTATTAATAGTACGCCAGACATACGCTTAAAATCAGTATTAATAGTACGCCAGCCCCCATGCGCAGTCTAATAAACTATACACATATTGACCTACATTGATTTTCTCAAGATAAATTAATGCATTCATTAATAATGCATGCAAGGTAATGCATTTAATTATGAATAGAAGTATGGATAATTTAAATGCACTATACATATTCATAATAAAGGTTTTGAAAAAAGAATGATGCAAATTTATCATGTTTAGTTGAAAGAGTTTTGATAATTATTTGAATACTTCAAGGACAAAGGGATGATTAAATATTACATAATTTAAACATGAATGAACATAGGCATGTTGTGATGATGATTTGCATTTTTGTGCTGAATTGATTTGAAAGGATTTTCAATTTACTATCTTGTATTCATAATATTTCACAATTTTCTTCAATGTTTCATGTTATTTTAATAGAAAAATTCTAAACTTTTAAAGAATTAATAATTACAAGTTTCACAAGGTTAAACGATGAACTGAACAAAATGAAAATAATTAGCATCATCACAGTGTATACCTAATAACATATAATATAACTTGAAGTTACAGTGTAAAGGTCACTCTAAGATAATATCAATATATGTTTAACACCATTTACTTATGTGATATTTCATTTCAGGAGGAAATGGAGCAAAGTTTATTTCCCAATGAAGATTTTTCACTTATATTGATTGGTCAGTTTTAAGAAAGTAGAGGATGAGGTTTAGCTAAAGTGGAATTAAAACTTAAAAATTAAAATTAAACTTTATTTCTTTTACAACGATTTAGAAACAAGTTGTGCAACTTATATTAATCTAGCTCGTTGGCGCGAATTGTAGTGCGCGTGAGGTCTTGTTGTGGGAGGAAAACCGGAGAAAAACCCAATTAAATTAAAACTTAGGTGTTAAGAGGTGTTGAAAATCTATAAGAACACATTTTCAACCACTAACCAACCAAGGCCTCCATAAAATCCGATTGCCAAGTGGTTTAAAGCACATGCTTATGGATCACAGCACCTCACACTGCTTGGGTTCTAATCCAACTCTGGACAGATCCTAGAGTGACAAAGTTTGTCAGTTCCCTTGCTGAAGGTCTGTTGTTTCCTGCGTAAAACACCATTACTCCACTCCACTTCTACGTAAAATTTTATAAAGTACATCTGTAATATAATCATAATATGATATTGATTTTTGATGATATCACCAGCTGTGTGAATTATAACTAAAATTATAAGAATTGAAAAAAATGATATCTTTGACTTTAATTAAAAAAAAAAATCTAACATATTAGTTAAAAGTTGTTTCTTGTGATGATATATCTCCCTAATATTGTCATGTACTGGTGTTATTTTTCTAAATTTGAAGCATGATTTGATTTTCCTCTCCTCTGTTTCAGATACTTACTAATGAGAAATAGAGAGAGAGTTCATTGAACCTTTGTCTGTGTCATGTTTAGATAGACTATTTATATAGCAACAGGTCTGGGTCACAGTCAAGGTAAGTTGACTTACAGATGGAAAGTGAATTAAAGAAAGTACTCAAGTGATCTTAAACTATGCCAGATTTGTATTATTTTATTTCCAAACTCTGGATGCTGGGGGACCATAGGTCAAGATGAACATAAGTACCAATAAAAGTTTTATTGTTATTTTACATAATGAGTTATTATAAAAAATGAAATAAATTACAGGTGATTTTACTATTATTCATAATTTATAATCTGCACTTAGGAATCTTTAGAAAATACTTTACCAACATCATTTAAATTTTTTCATGCTGATATCTTGAGGGACAAAAGGGATATTTTTCACTCAATCTTAAGTTGTATCTTTGGTGATTCTATAATAAAATTAGAAGTGATCTGCACTTCGAAAATAGCATGTTCACCCAAAATTAAATCAATGCAAGAAAATTTGAAAACAATGTTTTCATTAATTTATGAAGATAGCATTATTATAAATACATGTATATTGTATCAATTTTGAAACAATACATTCCTATGTGTTTGCAAATTTTGAAATCCAAATGTACACTATTGTATTTTAATAATCCTTGTGTGTTTGTGAATTTCAGATCAGCAACATACCGTTCCTTATAATGCATCATGATCGACTTGTATAGAAAGAGGATATATCCAGAATTATTTATAAATCATCTGATGTTGGTCAGGTCTCATATGTTGTACTGAGTATTCATAGTATTGTCTCAGCTGGAAACTCTGAAAACAACTTTCTTAAAAAGGTACTTGAAAGTAGTAAAACATAAGCTTCAGAACAAATATCTAAAACCATTTTTATAAAATATGTGTATTTGGTATAATAAGGCTTGCTCTTACTGAGCTTCTTATAATAATCTGTAGCGATTGACAAGTCAGAAGTTTTAAGTCTGGCATGGTTTTGACCATTCAGTTTTAGCACAGTTTGTCTTAATATTCATTTGAATATGGTCATTAGATGTTTTGAAAGAGGGACAATAAAATGCATAAAACATCTTCTTTTTTTAAACACATTTCATTATTTAATGGAAACTGTTACTTTCTGTTCAGGTCATTTCTAGAAAAAAAACAGAACTTCAAGGATTAAGTGTTAGTGCAATAGAGTAGCACTTTTCTATTGTTACAAGAGCAAACACGTATATATCTGTCAATCTTTTTAAAATATTGGATTGTTATTGCCAGCATTGTAGAAATCTGAACTAGTGCTGGTTTTGCTTGGTTTTAATTAATCAGTATAAGAATGACCTTCATGTACTATCAATATTGAAATAGCAGACATGAGCAGCTATGTAACAGCTGTACTTGATATATGTAACAGAGAAATCAAGGTCTTTTATATCAAATTTTAATTTAAAAGCCATTCTGAATGACCCGTCCTGAAATCCTAGATATGAGCTATGTAACAGCTTTCCTTGATAAATGTTGCTCATTGATAATTTTAGATAATGTAATAAAAATCAGATTATTATTGAAAGATTATTTCTGTATTTCTGACTGTTGTTTGGGACATCAGTTTGCCTGATCAACTTGCATCAAGTGACTGGACAGACCACACTTGGATGTATGTGTCTGGAAATGGTCGGCCGTTACCTTGCATATCATATTGGGGGGGATTATGCTATGCTTGGATGATTTGTTGATGTAAAGGTAATGTGAGGCATGCTCCAGTGAATGTAACTGTGTGTTGGCTGTAGTATTAATGATTGAGCCCACATTGAATGGGTTGTCAAGACCGATGTTCAGGTGAAAGACAAGGTGTGAAATCTGTTATTGATAGGTGTTACAGATCTGACAGTACAGTTGTGTACTGCTGCTGCCACTAAATTTATAATGAGATTACCTGAATACAAATCGGATTTAGTAAGGAGCACATCTTTTAGTATTACTCATACATCTAGAATCTAGACCTTGAAATAACAATGATCTTCATGTTCTCGTGTGCATACTTTAATTTTACTTGGTCTATTTTAAGCATTTGCTGATTTTAATTATACAAGATGTGATTAATGGCCCCTGTGTGCTTGTGGGTATGCTAATTTAGTGTGAGGTGTGTCAGTGGCCAAATGGTCAGTGTTAAGGGCTGTTTATAGATTACAGCACCTCTCAGAACTTAGGTTGGAACCCCATTCCGAGCAGAACCAGGTGTAGAAAGGATTGTCATTTCAGTTTAAGGGTTTTCTTTGAGCACTTAAGTTTTCATCTCCATCTCAAATGGATGGCATTGATAATTAAAATAGAATTACGAAGATTATAATGACTTTGGCATAAAACACCATAACATCTATTCCTTGTCATTTTGTTCTTTTTGTCATTACACAATTTGAAAGTTTTTTCTTATTGGCACAAATAATCCTTGCTGTTTTAGATGCCATTTAGTCATATTTTTCTCTGTTTTTTATACTATTAGCTAATATATCTAATTATTTTGTTCCTTCTGGGTTTTTGAATCAACCTAAAGTCAACCAAAAAATTTGTCAACACCAGGAAAAAAGAAAAGCTTAAAACTTTTTTTTTCTTTAGCAGACAATTCATAATGATAACTAACCAGTGCAAACTAAAATACATTCAAAGTTTAAAACAAAAGTATCTTTAAAGCCTTTAGGCTTATTAGGCCCATGTGTTTTCTTGGTTGCAAAGTTAGAAAGGGACTGAAAATACTGTCACAAGATCATTCTTCTGGCATAAATATTCATTTGAAAGTTGGGTGGACTGGAACAATCTAAAATTAAATGTGTTTTATAAGTACCTTGCAGCTTGGCTTTGGTTTATACCCATGACCATTAAGTCAGCCATTTGGTCCAATCTGAATAAAATTTTTAGTTTCAAGTTGTTGAGTTTCGATTTACTGTATGTACTATAAACTTCATTTCTACTTATCTGTAGAACCATCGGACATGAGTTTACAGAAAACTTGGCATGCATGTTGCGGCTGTGTTGTCAGACAGGGTATAAATAACTCTACTTACTGTAAAACTCATTTGCTACATTTTACCATTTGTTTTGAACAATAAGATAGTATTTTGTTTTGTAAATTAGTAATTAATCATGTTGTTGGATTAACTGTCCATAGACACATCAATATGTACACCATGTGGCCATTCCAGTTATACTTGCTGCTGGTGATGATTAAGACAAACTTTGTGAAGAAAACTGAATCAACCTGGCAATGACCTTGCTTAACGAGACAATCTCAGGTTAGAAAAATACCCTCAGTGTTAATTACAAATGATTTTATTAATAATAAACATTTATTTCATCCCAGATGCTTGCTCAGCTTCAAGCAGATGTTTTATTCGACAGTAGATTAACTGATAATTTTCTCTCGTGAAAATCACCACCACTTTTGTGATTCCCTCCCCAAAACCAGGGGAAATTCAAACATTTGACATTTAGTAGAATTTTGTATTTTATTTTGATGCTTGTTAAATCTTTTGAAGCTGTTGCAATTTATTTTGTTGTATCACCCAAGTGCTTATTTGATTTTTTTTTTTTTTTTTTTTTTTTTTTTTTGAATAATGGAATAATGAATCTTGTTCATTAATCTTTACTTTACATGTATTTTGAGATTATTGTACTATTCATCACATGGTAAATGATCTGTCTGTCATTCAGAAAATCTCATATTTCTCATCAAAAAAATTACGGTAGATGTAGTAGTTTTTCAAAAATTAATTTTTGTGAATTTTAAACTCTCATATTTCATAGATAAAAATTTTTTCAAGTTGTTACTTGTTTTTAAAACATTTTAGCTGAAGTGGCTCAGTAGAAAAGGTAGAAAAAAAGAAATTTGTTTTCCTTCTAAAAGCCTCAAAACCTAAATAGATTTGATTTTGATTCAATTCAATGGGGGGGTGTTACCCTCAGTCAAGAATATTTCATTTATATCAAGACATCACCTGAGCTATAGGTGAAGTGGCAGAAAAAAAACCCTAAATAGAGCATCTCAATGCAAAATAATATCAGTTGATTTTCAACAGTTATAAATAGTAAAACAAATGATTGATAGATTTATTGAATCTGGTTTTATTTATACTTATATCAAGATGCTGTCAGTTTTCTGTTTATAAAGATTTTAAGAACTTATGTTACACCTACCACAAAATGGAAATTATCTGAAGTGCACAACACAAACCTTCTTGTGCTTAGTAAACCAGCTGTCACTGCCTAATTTGTTAGATGCAGCCATGATCAAACACCAAGCCATTCCATTTCAAAATCACACTACAGTTTCAGCTACTGTTGTGGTTTGGAATGTTTTAGAAAAACATCGACATAGTTTTTACAGTATGTCAGTTATTTGAGAGATAAATTATCAAATTTGGAGAATAATAATGAAGCGTTGCTTGGTGTGAAGTATGACATGTAAAAAAAATAATAATAAATATGTGTAACCCAATAAGTTAAGACAGTAATTACATATTTTATGTATTTTCAGAAGAACAACAAGAGACTTCAGCACAATGAACAGCCAAATCTTAATTATGTAACTGAAATATACAGTGTTGATGGAAAGAAGTTTGTGTTAGTCATCTGTTGCTAAGAAAAACAAAACTAACATTGTTCTAGCATTGTTTTACTGGATTTACAGAAAGTGTATATACATATATGTACCAGAAATATCAAAACTTTCTGATTGATAGAAAGATGGATAATACATGTAATAAATGTCAAAATCAGACATGCTCTTTGATGAAAAGAAATATAATAGTAATAGAATATGAGTGTTGATAAAACAATACTACAGTCACTGCTCAAAGTAGTTATATTTACTTGATATACAGATAATGAATATAACAGATATTGGAAAAAACTGGATAGAGAGAATAACTGATGTCAAAATTTAAAGAAAGAAGTGCTGGTTTAGTATTTTAATTAAGTGTTTATACAAAAAGAAAACAATGATGATATGATAAGTGAAATAGATATGAGAACAAGACACATGTATTTTGTGTGTGACAGAGTTTTTAAAATATAAATATAATATTGTTAGATATTCTTTTGCTAAATGTACAAATAATTTATATACCAGAAAATATAGAAAAACCTGTGTGGCTTTTATTCAATAATGAATACTGTTGAAACATGTAGAAAGAATTTTTTTTATTGAAAATATTATTTATGAGAACTGTTGTTACTTTAACAATAAAGTTAAAATTCAATTTAAAAAATAGTAAAGCCTGTTGTTTTATATGCGTTATTATAGTTCTTTAGAACTAATTTTGAAAATTCATATTGCAGATGTTTGTCACTTGAAACAGCAAATTGATATGTTGTTTGTTTAACATAAAGCTTTCATAATTTTTAATTTAATTTTATTCAAAAACCTGTTAAAACAATTTAAAAAGACTTACCAAGAATTACAAATGGAAGAGGTTTTGTTCAACATGATATTTTTTATTTCTTTATTATGTCACCAAAATTGTCCTGTGGGAGGTAAATAGTGTTTAGCCTGCACATCAGTTTGTCTGTTATATATATACATAAATAAGTTAGCACTGATATAATTTCATCAAACTTTTTACACTTACATATACTCTTTAAAGGTCAAGGTCATTGTAATTATAAAAGTATGGAAATAGAGTGTTACCATGCAGTAACAAGTAATCCATCACACTAAGTCTGTTGATTTTGAAGGTCATAGGTCAAGGTCACTATGAACAGAATAAGGTCTCTCAAAATACACATTGATATTTATTTTTGGAAGAAAAAAGCCCATAGTTCAAGTTTATAATTGCTAAAATTTATACTTGTGTTTGCAGTTTGCTTTGATGGAATGTCTTAAGCTAATATTCATGGAAGGGAACCTAGTTTTTGAATTCATTGAACAAAGGCCAAATTTATCTTGTTATCCCTTAATGATACAAGTTAGAATAATGAACTTCACAGTTTTATATGCTGAGATCAATTTGCATATGATTTAAAACATTTCTCTAGTTTTATTTATCAAATTAAAAAATGATCTGCTAAAAAGTATTTTCTATCAATAAAAGTTTAGGGCTGTTAAAAAGTATTTTTAGTATTGATGCTAACAATTACATCTGTCCTATAAATATAGGGAGATATACATTTCACAGATGGTGGTTATTATAAGCAAGGACAGTGTCTATCCTTGGGAATGTCAAAAACCAGGAAATTCCAGCTTTTATGTGAAAAAAGAGTTCATAGACATGTCATTTTTTCACAGCTGTAAAATAAAAATGGGAATTTTGATTATTTCAAGATGTGTGTGTTTTGTTAAAATAGCTGTATGTGACATAGTTATAGATACATATATATTCAATGTATAATTGTGTGGGAACAAGATTGATTAATGATTTCACCAAGACCGTCTTACTCTACACAGTCAGATAAGAAAAAAGATGTTGAGGAGTGGTTAACAGCTGATACTGGTCACTGTTAACTGTCTACTGCCATAAATAACTTATTTTACCTGGCAAGTTAAAAGACATGCCCTCACAAGATGAAGTTTGTAATGGTGATTGTGATGTCCACTGTATCCTGTAACCATTTGTCTTCTTCTTTTTTTAAGATTTAAAAATAAAGGATGTAGGTGTTATTGTTTTTTAGGGGTGATATTTACAATAACAAACAAGACTGAATTTTTTGGCTCATTATTTGTTCTGTATGGTTTTGAGATAAAGTCATCATTGAAACACAATCTTTTTATTTTTAGCCTACATTGTCCAAGAAATAATGACTTTGCATTATCTTAAAGTAAGTTGTTTATAATGTTAACCTTGGAAAATTTTAATTTTACATTGTAGGTTGTACCTGCTGTCATAATTTTGAGATTTTTAAAATGTTTAAAGCAAAAATTTATTCCCGTTTACATTGATTCAAGGATATGAGACAATTAGTTTCATTTGTTGTAAATTGGACGATGTATCAAAAAATTTCAAAATAAAATTGGCGTTATTATAATTGGTTTATAATAGTCTTAGTGAAAGTTAAATCACTTCAATGAAACAATAGAATATTGTCAGAAACATGAAATGTATTATGCCTTTGAGTAAAGTTCCAGCCTTCAACATCGCTCAAACCAATGTAGTATCAAACACATTTTAAAAATACTCATACATGTATTGATTTTATGAGAAACTGGAGGCAAGTTAACACTGCAGTATATATGTACCTTTCAGTAAGATGCAGTAACAAAAAGTGACATGATAGCACATGTTATTATTTAAGTTAAGAATTACTTATTTAACTTTCAATCTGGATAAGCTCATCTGCACTTAATGTGAGCATCAGCATCTAATGTACAAGTGATTAAATGATGGCTTAGATGAGCAGACTTGCTATGCTGTTCTACTGACAGCTCTTGTTTGATGTTCAGATGAGCTACCCTGTTCTGGTTTATCTTGCTTAATGCTTAGAGACACTGCTGTACTGAAATATCTTGTTTGATGTCCAGATATGGTATGCTGTTCTGACAGCTCTTGCTGAATGTTCAGATGAGCTGTGCTGTTCTGGCTTGTTTTGCTTGATGTTCATATGAGCTATGCTGCTCTGGCAGCTCCTGTTTGATGTTTAGATGAGTTGTGCTGTTCTTGCTTGATTTTCAGATGAACTGTGCTGTAGTGACGGCTCTTGTTTGATGTTCAGATGAGCTGTTCTGTATTGACAGCTCTTTGATGTTCAGATGAGCTATGATGTTCTGGCAGTTCTTGCTTGATAGACCAGAGATGCAGATGGGTTATGCTCTTATAACAACATTGAATGACTAGATGTGCAGACAAGCCCAATCCTTGACAAAGTTTTTAAAAAACAAAATTCATTGTTCTACAATCAAATTGATTTCCAAGAACATTTTGGTCTATGATTTTACTTGGTTAGCATGTATCTACTTCCTGTTTGGGCAGTTTGATTGAATAAATCTGTTTTTATAACATCATAATATGTCTGTCATCCCATTTTACATTTTATATATTATAGGGTCATTACTTAATTTACCCACAGTTCTCTGTAGTGACACATAATCATCATTAAAATATGAAAGTACTAGGTAAAATGGGTTTTCCTTTCAGTTCCTACCTAGATGATTGTTCTTTAATGTCTACAATCTGTATTAATTATGTTAATCTCGGTTATTAAATTCAAAAACATTGAATAAAAAGAAGTAGATTTAAATAAATAATGTTGTAACGATATGTAAACATTTAAACTTTTAACCCTAGACTCTATGGAGGAAGTGATTTTAAATATTTCCAAACGGACCTCTTTCTCCATGACAAGTGAGGTGTGGACTTCAGACTTTTTATGTACATTTAAATAAAAAGCTAATGACAAGAATATTTGTCTATGTCTTAAGAAGTGTTTATCCAGTTTTAGTATAAAAAAACAGTGAAACAAACACATTAGAATTTAAAACTGATTGGATAAACTCAAAAAGTTATTTTAAAAAAAAACCCAAGCTTTTTGATCATGTAAGACCTCAAATTTTGATTGTCCCTCAAACATTTTCAGGAGCTTTTTAGTTTAACAGTCATTATTAAATGACATTAAGACCTTGCTCTAGACATGTCTATTTGTCATTTATTGTAATTTAAAAACAGTATTTGCTCAGCATGACATGTTAATTCTGTTGCTATTTGTTTTGTTTTGCAAGGAATTGCCAGTTATCACTTACACTACATATGATAATTTATAAAATATCAGAATAGTGTACAATGATATATATCACATTTGGCAAGTTGCTAACTAGGTAAGTCAATGATCATTATCATCTTATCTTCGAATTTTTTTCTTCTAGAAGAAAATGGGTATTTTAATATACAATTCATTTTCAAAATGTAAGAAATTTGTTGCAAACGTAATACGAACTACATGCTAAATCTTAAATTGCAAACGAGAATTAATACGTGCTAATTCGTGAATGTTTTGATTAAAGAGAGAATTGAGTTAAGTAATTGCGTTTTACGCCCCAATCAAGATTCAGTTATATCAATGCGGCAAGTTCTGAACTGGAGAAAACCGTCTACCTTTCGACAAACAAACTTTTTTGCACCGGGATCTATTTGGATGGGATTCGAATATACCTAGGTTGTGAGAGGTACTGTGGTTGGTAGTCCATTTGGCTACCGAGGGCCCCCTAATCAGAGAGAGAAATAGACTGTTAATGTTGTCAATGAACCAAGCTCTTTTTGTCATTGAACTTGGCTCTTTTGTAATCCAGTTCTTAAAGGTGATGCTATATTAATATGTTAATTCCATCACAATCATTATATATGACATGATAATAAATGTTCATTTCGTTATCACATCATTAAGATAATCGTATGTTACATGTCTGTCTACAACTACGATTTTTTGTGTAAAAAGTTGTCTTCTGTGCCAAAATATTTCCCAGTAGTAATCCAATAAAAAATCTTTTATATCTCTAAAAACTGGATGTTGTAACTTGATAAAAAATGGCATAATGGTATACTTTGAAAGTATGTTGGTATATGCGAGTCTGGTCTGAAAACTTTTTCCCGATCTTGTAGAGTATAGTACATGCCAAAACATACATATTCATGATCTTGCATGTCATTAGAAACCAATCTTGAGTTTGGTTCTTATGTGAATTTAAATGATATGAATATATGACCACCAACCATTTCCAATGCAGTGTTTGTATTCAGGTGTGTTCGGTCCTAACACTGTTATTGCAATCGTACTTTTTGTGAATCATGGTTAACGTTACGAGAGTATTTCTCATTATTGTAGAATACTATTGTTTAATAGCTACACCTGCAGAGAAATTCCGAATGTATATAAATTTTTACACCGTTACAAATGGTTTTACTATAAAAGGGTTTCTTGTACTAAAACTTGACAATAAGAATACATGATTGTTTATATACCCTTTCCATCACATTTTATGGAATACTGAAGAAATACACGTGCATCACAAAATAGAATATTTTTATATGTTTATTACCTCTTGTAGTAACAGTGGAATCTAAGTTACTTTTCAGCTGTGCATGTTAGAGACTTTTTATTGTTCTCTTGTATAAAAACATTCACACATACCACAAACTCCCTACATTCCCGAACCTCTCAAACGTCTATGGAAAAGTCAGTAAGTAATTAAAGTCTATTGTCATTACACAAGTCTAGTACCGCGATACTTATTGACTTTCATGATTCATTGAACTTTTGCCATAGTTTGTCCTGATGGGAAACTCCTGACAGTCAAAATCTGCTGTTGATAAGAGAAAAGTGAAAATATATTAAAACCGTTCATGAAGCTCAAGATGGATATAGCATGTAATACAAGCTGTTAAGTAATAAATACATCGAGTTACAGATGTATGTCGAGGTTACAAACTTGTTTACACCACCAACAGCATGTCCATATGCCAACAATAACCGTAAAGAGATGTATTTTATTCTTAATCTAGGGTCATATACACAAATATGCAGCAAAGAAGCTTTTATTTCAAGAATTTAATTTTTTTTTAACCCAGCTTAAAACACACTTGCGACACTGAATTATAACTTACAATGAAATAATGTGTTTTATTGAAAATGAACAATGATGGTAAAACAATTTTATTGGAGTCTATTAAAAGAATTTTATTTGTATCACTTAACAACATTTTTATTAGATTGAGTATCCGTCCAGTTTTGCTTTTTATAAGATTTTTTCATTGCCTTTTTATAGTTTTTTTTCTCATTGCATTACTTGATTTTTTGGTGTTTTTGGTTGTGTTGGTAGTCATCAAATAAAAAATGAAATGATTTTTTATTATCATTATTATTATTTTTATTTTTTTTAATTTTTTTTTTTTTTTTTTTTTTTTTTTTTTTTGAAATTATTTATTATTATTATTATTTTTTTTTTTTGAAACTATTTTTACCATAAATATACAGCATTGTACGCTCGCTTGTCTGGACATCATCATCATGTTAGCAGAGACATCAAATATTAAACTTCCTTTGGGGAATTCTCTTGTTCAATATAATAAAATTAGTTTATTATACATCTTCCAGTATTTTATATAGAATGTGTATTGCCTAACCACTTTTTATTATTATTATTATTTTGTTTATTACTCGTTTATTTCTTTTTTTGTAATGCAATGTTCAGTGACTTTTCAATGTTGGTATGTTATATTGATATCATTAGCAACAAATAGCCTCAATCATTGTTAGCTATTATCGTGGTTCTGAACATTGATTCACTCAGGGCAATACTTCCTTACTATTTATTCTCTTTATCACGTTGTTTTTAAGCAATACTACTCTCGAGTAATACCTAACATTCAACGATTATAAAAACAACATACTAGCACAGAACGTTACGCAGAATACTCATTCTGAAGCTTCGAAGTGTTTGTTTTTGATCATTTTGATAAAATAGTTTCGTGTGTACCGTTTGGAATTGTATATATATATATATATATATATATATATATATATGTAATTGTTTTTAATTTTTACCACATGACAATCATGCAATGTCATTTCTGTGGGAATGAAAATATCATCACATTTTCCCAAAATAGATAAAATAATAAGTTTGTTTGCAAGTACACGTGTACCATTTCACTTTTTTGTAGGTTAATGGACAGTGTGTGTGTGTGTGTGTGTGTGTGTGTGTGTGTGTGTGTTTTTTTTTTTTTTTTTTTTTTTTTTTTTTTTTTTTTTTTTTTTTTGAAAATAAAAAGAAAACGTGCATTTTCCTTTTGTCAACAGCTATATAGCAGTATATTTATCCACCACGTATTCTAGTTTATTTAACAGAGTCATTTTCATATAACTACATTTGCATAATCTTAGCAGACGACACAGCTGGTAAAACAATTTATTTGAGAATAAGAGATCAATGTCTAAGTAAAACTCTTAATCTTAAAAATTATAATTTTTTACATTAGTTTGTGGATTTATAGAGTATGATACACAAGACAGCGTCAACAGACAACGACCTACAGCTAACTGGACATGACGTTTCTGTATTAATGAACAGTGTATACGTACAGCGTCAGGTTGTGCTGCGTGATTTTTTTTAAAATTCCGCTTCTTTTTCAGTTTCAACCCTTTTCTGGCGTTTCTCAGAAATTAATAAGTCCGATATGTCCGCATCGTCGATAACCCACGGGTGATTCACATCGGTTTTCTCTATCATTGAGGAAGCTTGCGGACTCAAAACCGTGGTGTGCGACAAAAAAAAAAAAAAAAAAAAAACAAACAAACAAACAAACAAACCCTCGGTCCATCTTGATCCAAATGATTTTCGTTCAGAAACATTGTAATGACATTCCGTTACATTTAACTGTTCGTCTTTTGTCTTGATATAGTTTCCAGATTTTGAAGATTTGGTACTTCTCTGCGTCATGTATGATGGTTTTCAGTCTTGTCGGTATAATTGTCATTTTGATCATCCCAGAGATTTTTTTCTTATCTGACCTTTTAAATGTTTTTACATACTGTTATACATGTCGAGTCTCGGCATTCCTTATTGTAATATACACTGATTGGTGTCGACAGAGTCGTTTTATAGACGAAAAAATACACCATCTGCTTACACTTTATGGACCTATCCTGTCTCTAGAGGTATGAGAAAATTCCAAAAAGTTTTTGCGTCTTAACCGCCGAGTTCAATTTATGGTTCCAACGAAATTCCCGTGTGTGTGTGTGTGTGTGTGTGTGTGTGTGTGTGTCGCATCTCTTTTTCACTATGCATTGTAGCCATATTAGAGGAACGACAACCTTGAACTTGGCTTTGATTCCTTGTATATTGATAAAGGCAATTGTACATACTTGTCTATAAAACGGTAGATTTTATGATGGTGAACCATGGTTTCGTAATTTGCTACATGTTAATGAGGAGAGACGAATTCGAGAAAATGCCGTTCGCAAAAGAAACAACAGAATGATTCGTCTAACAATGTATTCCGTTTCTTTGTGTAATTACTCCCGCAAGGAATAAATGTTTTAACACGAGAGCCTGTCTGTATGCAAGTAATTTGCAAGAACTAATAGTACATTACGGTGTGTATCGGAAAACTATCTGCTGCACCGTCTTTATCCCGGATGCATTTATCTGATCTGAGAAATACTGACAGATAAATGCGGATCTATTCTGCATCCGTAGATCTTTTATTTCTGCAACTACAAATAGACCAAGTTGATACTGACATCTTTAGTCGTTTACGTGTTACGATAGCCGGAGATCTGAACTTAAGTTATTCTTGAAGTAAATATATCAAAACATTTGTTGAAAAAGGATTCAGTTTTAAAATTATATACGAATTTGGTGGTAATCAGAGGTCAGAATATAATAAAAATAACTTTATTGTGTATAACCCAAATCACGTGGTTTGTTACAATATATCAATTAACAAACTTCTAAAGTACAATGAAATCTTACATTAGAAATTACAATACTAAACTGATGATACATTATTTTTATGCTGTAGTTAAGCCCACTTTCCTCAGTTCTAATGACTTTAACAAAGGAGCCTAATTTTTGCATAAGAATGGTTGAAGAAGTTTTAAAAATAGATATTAAATTTTGTGATTTATCTAGAATTTTTAAAGTTTACTATATTTTTTTCACATTCTGATAAAAAGCTATTTCGTATGGAAAAGTTAATAGTGCAATCCAACAGAAAATGTTCCTCTGATTCAAGAATATTACAAAAATTGCAAAGACGGTCTTTTCTTTTAGTATTAGTGTATCTACCCCCTTTCAATCTCTAAGCAGTGGTCACTAATTCCTTTCTTTTTTTAAAGTTTTTAACAACATCCAAGTATGATTCTTTTTTATACGTTCAGTTTTTATTTTAGAATACACATGTATTGTCACTATTTATTGAATTTAGTTTCTTTAGGAAAAGTTTCTTAATAAAACTCTTGGAAAGCAGATGAACAATGTCTTTTATTTTCCACTTTTTGTTGAGGATATGAATAATTTTCATAAGAGCTACGTGTATTTATTCGGGAAAAGTTTCATATTCAAAAGTTTGCACATAACTTTTCACGTGACATATATGGTATACCATGGTACATCTTGTTTTCGTGGTATTTCTTCTCAAGAAAATGGGTCACAAACGTTTCCGCTGTGGAAGAGCAATGAACGAACTGCACGAGCAAAAAGCATCTGTAGACTTAAACGTTAAGGACAGATGTCCGCATATAGAAACTTCACGAAGAATAGGTTACACACGTGTCCGTTTAAAAGGGTTGCGCGAGCAAAAATTTTAGGGCACGAACTCGGCGAAAATATCCGGCAAAGAAGAGCAACAAGCGGGCGGGACAAGTTTTCTTATTACCAAAGAATGACTATTGCAGTTACCTAAGTGAAATTGTAATTAATGTTTTATTTCCTGTGAATTGTTATATTTGTCCTCGTTTTTCACTTTATTTGTTGGTATAAAAAAAACATTATTAACTTCTTCCGTTTACGTTTTGTCCCTGAGGGTACACGACACCTTTAACTCAATTATATTGTATTATGTTACGCTTCGTTTACTAAATGGACATCCTCCGCAGTAACATCTTGCGACTCATCGCAGACCCCCTCCCCGCCCCATCAAGGAAAACAATATTTTATTTAATAAATATAAATTCACAAATTAACAATAAATAAACATATATAACTGTTAATAGGAAAAGAGAAAAGAAAAAAATTAAAGTTCGTTTAAGGGACTGGTTGGTCGGACTCGACATGATACTTGTTGAAAACAGGTATTGCGCTATGTTGTCGATGACCGTATAAAAATAGTTTTGTGTTAAATTGCTAATTGCCACTAGAAGTTTTAAATTAACAAATGTCAAAAAATAAAAACGTTTTGTTTTAAATATGCAAGATAAATTTAAACACGCCTTAAATAATTATAAACAAAATTTATAAGGAAAAATATGCAATTCTGTATGCAAAATAATGAAACACACACACACTCTCTCTCTCTCTCTCTCTCCTCTCTCTCTCTCTCTCTCTCTCTCTCACACACACACACACACACACACACACACACACACACGATAGAGTTACCATGGTTATAAAGTTGTGTAGTTGCCCAGATAAACCTTCAAATCTTTTGTTCATAAGAATTTTGTGTTTTGACACGGTAAATTAAAATTACTTCATAACATCAATGATATCGCTTTACTTGTACATGTTTTCGGCTAGGAATTGATTAAGTGATTTTTTAACACAGAAACATTGAAAAGACTTTACTCATAAATTTTTTAAAGTTAAATAGTAACTGATAGGATTGAAACCGGGATTTTCATGATATTACTCAATTTTTAACTTTATCTCACGTACCTCTGATGTGGCCAAAAGTTAAAATCATTTTCCATGATGATTGCGATTTGTTAAGAAAATTAACTAGATGAAAACTGGACTAATCAAAACCATTTAAGGTGCCATGTGTTAACTTTTGAATTTTTATGAAATAATGCAATTCAAAATGGCATAAGCATAATACGCAATATACGTTACGATATTTTTTTTTTTTTTTTTTTTTTTTTTTTTTTTTTTTTTTTTTTTGGGGGGGGGGGGGGGAGGGGTTCTTGGTTTGCCTCAATAGATGTTAATTATATCCTCGTGACATGACGGAGGATACGATTCCATGCGCAAACCAGGGACCTCTGAGGCTGAGTGGTCTAAAGCGCGCACTTAACGAAATCACAACGCCTCTCACAGCCTAGGTTTGATTATCCCGTAAAAGAATGTTTTACTTTGCTATAGGTCAGTACTTTTACCGGTTATTCTGGTTTCCTCCACCATCCTGACTGAATTGACCGCCCTGGTATAGGTGAAAATAATTTTGACGGGACAAGCCCCCTATGCTAAAACGTAGTTAATTGAACCTCTTGGTCCTAGACTGGCAATTCTCTCTCTCTCTCTCTCTCTCTCTCTCTCTCTCTCTCTCTCTCTCTCTCTCTCTCTCTCTCT
The DNA here is from genome assembly GCA_029721355.1 of Tegillarca granosa. NCBI lineage: Eukaryota > Metazoa > Mollusca > Bivalvia > Arcoida > Arcidae > Tegillarca > Tegillarca granosa. The sequence goes on along the minus strand of CM056598.1, from coordinate 37,737,824 downwards.
CTCTCTCTCTCTCTCTCTCTCACACACACACACACACACACACACACACACACACACACTAGCTATACGTCAGACAGTGACAACGATACGAGTCATTATTATACAAGTATATGAATCAATGTATAACTCTGTACATAACGTAAATTATTGATTAAATGCAGTATGATTACATCACCGCTGTGTTGCACACTAGTGCAATGCATTTTCCTTTTTTAGAACAACCATAAGATGTTTTAAAATTAATTGCTCTAAAAAGAATGAGTTCATGGAACTGAAGGATTTAATACACGTACAGTTATAGTTGCTGATCTAATACATAACAAAGTTACAATTATGATTTAAAATACAGATAATATGTACGAATGAGGATATGTTTGAATTGATTCATTTTCCTCGTTCCTCCTTCCCTGACTTTATTAGGTGAGGTCAAATCGTTAGCTTTATTCTTCTTTATTCACACCAACATTTAATAGCCGTATTAAGTCACATAGTCTCTCTCTCTCTCTCTCTCTCTCTCTCTCTCTCTCTCTCTCTCTCTCTCTCTCTCACACACACACACACACACACACACACACACACACACACACACACACACACACACACCTCCCCGTGATAACTTGAACTATTTTTCAATGGTATCTTTTTCAATGAAAGGCTGGTGTCATGTGCAGAATTTTGACACATGATTTTTACACTAAGGTCCAGCGGAAATTTAATATGTCCAAACCTTAAAATGACCCCCCGATCGCGATTCTTTTCACTCCCATTTTCTTCCATCTTACGTTTATCACAGTGGTTAGTTAAAACGGTATAATGCACTTAAATGACTGGTGTTTTCTTGCGTAACTAAAACTGCTACTGTTTACTAGAGATAAGAGTGATTTAATATTTTACGTTTTTTGTTGTTTTGTAACAGAATTATGACATCAGTATGAGAATCAGGCAAGTGAGACGTGTCTTATTCATAATGACAAACCCACACGAAAAACACAGGAAGGGGTCTAAAAATTAATAAACAGAATTTAAATAAATTCAAAATATGAAGAAAAAAAATATTTTGAGATATAGTAGTACTTGAATTCACAGACAGGCTTTACCCACATGTATGCGCATGGTTTTAATTACCGTGACATTAAAATCTGCCTAACGTTCTTTATTGTATGTATTATTTATTCACTTTGCACTTTGTATCACACTATTTTTAAAACTGCATGACCACTCCCCCCATCTCTCAGATACGCAGATTTGATCATTTCGGTTGGTTTAGCTGTCATATACCCCTTTTTGAATGTATTTTTATTATTGTCATATACCACTTTTTGGATGTATTTTTATTATTGTCATAAACCACTTTTTGGATGTATTTTTATTATTGTCATATACCACTTTTTGGATGTATTTTTATGATGGCATAGGTATTAACTTTGATCGCGTTAAAATAAATATTCCCTTGATGACAACATTGTCACTGTACCACTGTGGTTATGAGCTCGGATAGTAGCCGCGATTCTGTAAATTAGATGTCCGTTGCGTGGCATTTGGCAAAGCTTCTGACATGTGATATTCACTTTGAACAGCGACATTAAAACGGATTTATATGTCGCTGCTTTGAATATGAAATCATGTTCAGGACGTTGCAATTTCGATGAGCGTTTTGAGCTGATAATTCCGATAAGTTTATCTCATCTCCATAATATTTTTAATCTGAAAGTACTATTGAGTTTTTTTTTTTTGTTTTTTTTTTTTTTTTTTTTTTTTTTTTTTTTTTTTTTTTTTTGTGACAAAACTTTAATGATTTAATAAAAGAAATCGACAAAGTTGACTAACACATTCAACTAACCAATTGAAATATGTTTGGTTTTCATCAAATATAACCGTGGCAAATCAATCAAATTTTAAAACGTTCCCACCGTTTCCATCAATTTCACTGTAGTTAAAAATGGCTCATATTTCTAAAACATTCCCACGGATCTATTCTGTTTATGAATGAATAATATTGGTAATGCTGGATATATAAGATCATCGGGTGCGATATAGTAAAAACTTTTTTATATGTCTATGATTGTTCGCATATATATATATATATATATATATATATATATATATATATATATATATATATATATATATGTAAATCCATATATCGAATCAAAAACATATACGTTTAACTTGTCACCAATTCACTTGTTAGACAAAGTCAATACTTGGAATGATAAGCTAACTATTTGAAAGTATGAATTCATTCTAAACGATATAGATTTGTATGTAAAGACCATCGGGTTACATTTACTGATATTATTGTTATGAATTTATATCTAATTTTCTAATTCATTGGAACATGTATCTTTTTAGGTTGTTCATATTGACAATGATAAAAACAATTTAAGAGATATGAAAAGACGAAAAGAGTGTCATTTGCAACCTAAATTTTAATATTTAAAATAAATGAATTTTAATATTTAAAATAAATAAATAAAAAATAATAATATTAAAAAAAAAAACTTAAAAGACAATGTTGAACTTTCTTTGAGAAATCAAATTTTTGGGTTTGGATTGTGGATGACAAAAGGTAAAAGGTACTTTTATAAGTACAGAATAAAAAAAAAATAATAATAAACTTTTGGTATAAGAAGGTGATCAAACCAGTTTCAAATCATTTTATTTCAGACAGACAAACAAAGGAACAATAGAAAGGTAAAATTATTAACGCATTATAATTTGTGATTACTATTTTTTTAGAGTAACAGCCGGTATGGTTGTATGGAATACACAATTATAAGATCTAGTGTATCCGCGCAAATAGCACCTGTTGCAAACCATACACCAATAAAAATCAGTTTCGTTCGTTCGGCACCTGTATGGTAATATAGGTACATGTATACACTTACGTATGTATTTATGTACATTGTCAATTTGACCTTTCATCTGCGGCTATTATCCAAACAGAGACGATTATTTAAATTGCCGAACTTATCATGTTCGTGTAATTTTCTCAATTTCCGAGGTATTTCTTTGTTCAGACATTTTAATGTTAAAAAAAAATCACAGGTATTTTGGAAAATTGCCATCTTTGTTACACGGCGATACACATCATCTGTCTTTGTTGTTTCGCGTGCCAGTCTCGTGTCGATATTTTAATACGGTTTTATTTATTTTTTTTAAACTTCTGCATTTGCTTTATTTTACATACAAAACTACAGACAAATTTAATTAAATATGTTGATTAGTAAAAACTCCTGTCATAATTATATGAGTGAAGATTGAGACAACATTGTTAATTTGTACTCTAAAATTCAAAAGTTTATATCTACGAAATTTGTTTTGTTGCTAGAATTATAAATATTTTACAAGGCTTTCCAGAAAATTCAGAACGTCTAGTAAACCTAATCTTATACATATATAAGATATATATTTATATATAAGTCCTAACTGAGTGATATAACTGTCAAATTATCTATAATATTTTAAGTACTTAGGGATTATCTCATATATTCTAGAATACACTTTTAAAAACGTTTAAAACTCGGTGTTTGATAAGTTCCAATTAACAACGTTATACAGCGTCCATAGAGACAACTAACGGTGACTCAAGAAGCCATTCCATTCATTTCGCCTACTGTGAATCTAATACGCAGAGATAAATATATTCACAACTTTGACGATTTGATTAACCTGATTGGTAAAATATACAACAAGGACTTTAAAAGCCACGCCCCCAAAATTTCCCGCCATATCGAACGATTTGCAACTTCTTAAAAAAATAGAGCGTTGAAAAATATTCACACCAATTTTCTTTAAACATCGAAAAATAAAAAAGTTGTGCAACAAATCAAAATTATTATACCTTCTTAAATTCTATTAATTATTTTCAGTTTGGTCCGTCTAATAAAAAGATTTAAATAAGGGTAATACATAACTGACCTTGAGCGTGGCGTATGAATATCGCGTTTACTGTGAAACGTCAGATGGCTTTATGAAGTCAGACCTAGACACGAAGGGCACAGTTTGGCAAATTGTCACGGACGTGCTATTTCTGTCTTCGTGAAAAAGTGTCATATACTATAATTGACATAATTTGGATTATTTGTATATTTTAATCGGTGAGTTTACACTTTTTTCATTCATTACCGATTTGTATTACTTTATTTTACTGTAACTAGGTTCTTGAGCTACGTTGGACTGATATTACACATATTGACTAGATTAGACAGTCATGTTTAGTGAAATTGTTAAGCATATAGTTCGTATTTATTGTTATATTTTTGTCAATAAGTTGCCTTAAACATTTTAAAGCTTTATAGTTGTAGTTAGAAATACTGTTACATTGTACTTTTGACTATAATCCCAAATTTGTAATAGTAGTGATGCCGGTATTCTAAGTAGGTCACACATGCTGAACTCACGTGGGTTCTGATATCTGAACTTCTAGAAATATGTTAGACTTAAACTTTATTTTTTTCGATTTTTATCAATGATAATTGAGTTACTTGATTTTCTTACATGTTAAGCAGTGGTTAAATTTCGATATTGCAATATGTTAAAAGAAGGATATGACACGGAATGCGAATTCTCCACAACTTACACGTAAAAGTGGGCGGGGCATTTGCAAATAGTTGGCACATTGACAGGTCTTGACGTAGACAGCCAACCGGCATTTCCATATATAATTATTACAGGTGCTCAACGAAAATATTGCTTTACAACCAATTGTATATTAATCAAATAAAAAAATTTGATTTAAAGATTTTAGATAATTCGTATTTTTAATTTCAGCAGACATGGTTAATTCCAAAATGTTTCAACAAAACCAGTTGGATGATATTTTTCAACACAGCTTTTATGAAGAAGAAGACTTTTATAGTGCATTGCCAGCATCATTACCAAATGATGATATTTGGAAAAAATTTGAATTGCTACCAACTCCACCACTCTCACCAAAGAGAGATAACATACCACCAGAGCTAAATTTGGAACTGGATGACCAATTCTATATGGATATTGGAGAGCTCATTAAAGATCTTGATGGAAATAATCTGTGTAATTCTAAAATAACTTTTCCAGAGACACCTCCTTCACCAAATTTGCAATCAAAATTGATCCAGGATTGTATGTGGTCAGGAAGTGCTAGAACCGATCATGTTGAGAAAAAATTGGAAAAATCACAGAATAATGGATATGAATTAAATACATGTGTGGATCCAGCTTCAGTTTTTCCATATCCAATTAACTCTTACTTGAGTGAAACTAAAATTCATAGCTTGGGAACTGAGACCCCATCTGATTCAGGTGTGTTAAATTTTAAAATTAGTACTGTATATGTTGGGAAAGAATTCTTTTTGTACCCTCCACTAAAATTATAATTTTTAATGAAATGGCCTAAAATGATTGAATCAAGCCATTTTGCATATATCTGTAAAAAATAAACTTTCAAAATTTTACATAGAATCCAATGGGTTGAGGTTACTAAAGTTCTTAAAGACCATATTATAAGATATATTTTATATAGACAACTATGTATATATTATTTATTGTTAACTTTTCTGGGTTCAATTGAATGGAAACATTTGATACAACAGTTCAAAATTTTTAAGCTCCTAGTAAATGACAAGACTAAATATAATGCACAGAGTTCATCATATGGTAGAAGGGAGATATCATTTTATCTTTTTGGTCTATGGTCTAAGGGAGGTAATGCTTTATTTTAATATCATTTTTAGGACATGACAAAATAATGGGTAATATTTGAAATTTAAATATACAATATCCAGTTGCAAAGCATTACATTTTCAAGCACACACACACACACACACCAAAAAAAAAAAAAAATGAGACAGTTCAACTAGAACCTAATAAAAATAAATCTTATCAGTTATTAGTATTTTGCATTATAAGTTGGTTTTTGTATTTTTAAGTATCATTAAGATACTTTTTTCTGTTTTCAGAAGAGGAGATTGATGTTGTGAATGTAGAAACACAGAAAAAGCAAGTACAACCAGCAGCACCTAGGAAACAAACAACAGTTACTGTAAGGACTATACGAGCAGATGATATTAAAAAAGAACCTGGGGATGTTGTTCAAAAAACTGTCACATTACGTGTTAAAGTGGATAGTCCTCCAGATGTACATAACTACAGTTTACCTCATTCTCATTCTGTGAAAAGAGTGCGATCATTACCTATATCACCTGCAGACTCACCACAACCTGTTAAAAAATTTAAAAGAGAATTGAGTGTTCCCGAATTAAAACGTGTATGTCAGAAACTTGAAGCTTCAGGTCATTCTAGAGGAGGCAGGAGTAGCAATTGTAGTAGTTCTGCCTCAAGTAGAAACTCTTCAGATTCTGAGGAATCCTTTGAAGGAAAAAGGACTCAACACAATGTGTTAGAACGCAAACGTAGAAATGACTTGAAATATAGCTTCTTCTCTCTCAGGGATATTGTACCAGACTTAACAAAACAGGAACGTGCACCGAAAGTATTAATATTGAAAAGAGCATCAGAATACATCAAAACTCTTTCAGAGGAGGGAAGTCAGTTGGAAGCAGAAAAAAGTGCATTGACTCTCCGTCATGAACAGCTGAAGAGAAGTTTGGCTAAACTTCAATCTAAGCATTTTTATTAAGGATCAGTTGTATTTTGTAACGTTTATGTTTTATAAGCATAAAATTTGTATGTAGGGCAAGCAAATTGATTGTGTTCATAAATACCAAGCGTGTTCGTTTTGTTGGATTATTTTAGTGCATAGTTTGTGATAATTCGCCAGACTATTAAAACCTTCAGAAATAACATGGATATAGCTTTGGCTTTCTCTGGTACTAAGGATGACAGAGTTGTCTCCCATTAACATACAGTTGAGAGTAGCCAATATAGTGTTTTGAGTGAAACTACCTCTCAACTTTCACTGCCAATAACTGACTCATTCATTTATTAATACTTGTATATTTGATATTATACACACATTTTCGAGTGTTAAGCTTGCTGTCATTGCACTAATGATATAGTAGGCAAATTAGACTGTCCTGCCTCTGTTAGTTTCTATATATATAAAAATTTATATTGCATTTGTTGTTATGATATGCCTTTATCTCTTGTTATTATTATTCATTGACAGATTTTATTTAGATATTTGAAATTCTCTAATTTCAAATGTCAAATGTTAATATTTTGACACTTTTAAGTATTGTTAAGAATTTCTTTTGTCATATTTTATGATTTTTGTGAATTTTCCTCATTTTCCATAGATAAAATTAATTGCAACTTTTAAAAATTTTGAATTCTTTAATGCATGACCATTGTGGTATGTAATGAAATACACAAATTAATAGAATATGTTTGGAAAAGTTATTACCATAGTAACTGTATACAAATATAACTGCCTAAACTGTAATAAACACTCCATGCTAGTATATATATATATATGTATGTAAATTCTATTTTTTGTCCTGGGTGATATTTTGTTAATGATAGTTGTAAATTGGTATTTCTAATTTATAATGTTTATTTTTAATGCTTTTGCTGCAGAGAGCAGTCCTGATTATAAATACCCATTTATTATTGACAATTTGACATCATTTTTCATGTATAAAATATTGTATGTGCCCTAATTATTCCATATTGAGTACATTTGTTGCAGTGGACACTTACATGCCTTCATACCATTAATGTACTTGGTTTTTTCCTTTGTTCAATGCTTTTAGTTTTGTTCTGCAAGGAGCAGAAATTAAGAAATAATCATTGTGTCATATATTGATTGTACTGTGTGGCTTATATTCAACATAACATATATTTTCCAAGTTTGAACTTTCCATATTTCAATCATATACATGATATAATTTGTTACTAAATAGATGTGAAGATTAAAAAAGTCTTAACTAGTAGGAAAGAATTCCATGAGCTGCAATGGTGAAGTTTGACTTTTTTGAAATGAGCCATAATGCATTTACTTAATTATTTCACTGTGTGAAAACTTATGCAACATTTTTAGGAAATGTAAAGATGGGACACAATTGTCATAATTCCTGGTACTTTGAAAATTGGCAACTTGCTATTAAACATTACTATTTGGATGTGGATTACAATCACTAGTATTGCAGAATTCAGATCTTTGATTTAGAATTGGTGCAAGAAATTTAACCATGAGGGTGGGGGCAAAAACTGGTTTCACTCACATAATTTTCATTAATTTTTACAGTAACTTTTTTGCAGTGTGCAGACTCCAACCTGTTCAATTTTATTTAATACTACTGTAGTTTTATGTATTTGCTACATGTTTCAATCCATTTTTCTGTTAGATAATTGTATATTTTATTGTTACTGTTAAATAAACAAGTTTGTTTAAATTCTGGACCAAATTCATTCATTTTTAAAATTTTTTTTTTTTTTTTTTTTTTTTTAAGTCTGGGCTTTTTTATTTGTAGTCATATATCAGCAACACTTTTTTTATATATATATATGAAAATTTTTTTAATGAAATTAAAAATTACATATAAAAGATTTTACAGCAGTACACATATTATACTGATGCATGACTAGTACAGAATTTGAAAGGTGAAACAATAAACAATATTGCACAGATAATTGCAAAAAAAAAAAAATGGGTTAATAAATGTACCTTAGTAGAATTTTGCTTAAATCGTCATTTTTTGACATATGATAAATTGTCAGATCTAGGAATTTGTAATGACAACTTTTTGTATTAAATCACTATGTGAATTGATTCTTTGGAATTGAGAGTAATAAAGATTGTTTAACAAGAAAACTTGTTATTGAATAAGTCTAAGAATTTATTGGAACTAGATGGAATATTGTTTCACCTTGAAATGTACCAGCAGCCAGTCGTTAAAGAGTTCAGACTTGGAATATATTTTGTACAGTAATGAAGGATTTTGACAAATTTTTGGAATGATATTGTAAAGTTGAAAAGTTTAATTTTTTCCAAGACTGTTGTTATGATCAACATCCATCATTGATAGAAAATAATTACTATGTTTTGTTTTGATATTCTCTGGTCGATAAGGTATATATAATGTTAAAATTTGTTAAGAATACAGTTATAAATAATTTTTGGTATTGTTTCTTAGCACTTTTCAATTTTTATCTACATTTTGTCAAAATCCTTGATTATTTAAATTGAAACAGTGCTATAGACATTTTTTATTTTTGAATACTGCAGTAGACTCTGCATACATTTTTGTTAATTTTCAGAAAAAAAGAAAAGATGAAATTTAAAAAAAATAAAACAATTATATTGATTTGAAATTTACACACTGTGTTGGTTGTCTATTGAAATTTATCATCATTGACTAATCAGTTAAAGACTGAGGTCTCGAGAACCATAAAAATAATGTTGTCTTGTTTGGCACAATGAAGAGTTGTCACCTCATTCAATTGTTGCTATAGAAACAGATCATAATAGAGCAGATTTCTGTAATTCTACCTGAATCTGGTAATACATGTTCAAATCCCACTCGGGGAGGGGGGGGGGGGGGAGTAGTTCACTTGGCTAAGATTAAGAATTATGGTTTTCTCTGGGCACCATCCCAGAACTGACTGCTGTCCCATAATATCTTCATAAGGATGTAGAACACCGTCAATATAATCTATCTAAAAGAGTAAATGATGTCCCAGAGACGAATGAAAAAGTATTCGCAACAAATTGCTTGGCTGGTTGTAATTTTGTTTAACTTCACATAGCAATTTTCAGCTACTTGTGACAACAACTAGGTGATTAATCTCTAAGGGATTAATTTAAGAACAAGTCTGCGTGTTCGCAAGATATGTGAGTGTGTACTATAGTCTACTTTATACTAGCGTGCACTCATCACCACTTGTGAAGTGCTAGCTCACTGAGTCATTATGTCTCAGACATGCATAACACTCCCCAGTAAAATTATCCTGGCAATGAATGAAACGGTCATACTGTGAGCGTTAGACGAAGAAGCAGTATCACAAATTTTTATGTGTCATGTATGAGCTGGCCGAGGTTCGAACTCCGACCTCCCGATCGCGAATTACTATGGTCTTACATGGGTATGTACTATACTGTTTTTAAAATTTATGAAGCAAGTAAAATGATTGACAACCCAAGCATGTGAACTGACCGTCCTGGCAACTTGACACCGGTTTGTCATTCCATTATGTAACCGACCGTTTAGATCGTCACTTGTGTAAATATGTATTTGGGTGTTCTGGTTACTGCTGGCAACGAGCTTTGCATATGCGATTTCATCAGAAGTCTATTATTACAACAAGAGCTTCTGGTTTTATGAAATATAACTAAAACTATTTTTAAAAAAAAACGAAATCCGATTAATATTCTAGATAATAAATTTACATTAGCGAAACGATGAGAGGAAATTGACAAGAAATTGAATGACGCAGACTAAACCAACGTGGGTTGTGTTTCCTGAATTTGTATGAAATTGACAATTGTTGGCACATCAAAATTAATCAAGTATTTACTTGATAATCAACTTTAAAAAACAGTCAGTATTTGCTATGATTAAATTGATTTGGAGGGGGAAATCAAGAACATTTGTTGAACATAAATCAATCAAAAGTTCACAGCATTTTCAAACATAGATTTTTTTTAGAAATGTTACCTTGAGCATAATATGCTTTATGCACCCGTTTATTTGGACGTCACGTCGTTAATTTGTCCGTTTGTCGATAGGACGTACCAACGTACGTTAACATTACCGATTCATAATTGAATGGTTTTAATCAAAATTACAATGAATGTTTGTCTGAAGGGTTTTAATCAAAATTACTATAATGTTTGTCCAAAGTGTTTTAATCAAACTTACTATAAATATTTGTCCGAAGGGTTTTAATCAAAATTACTATGAATGTTTGTCTGAAGGGTTTTAATCAAAATTACTATGAATGTTTGTCCAAAGTGTTTTAATCAAACTTACTATAAATATTTGTCCGAAGGGTTTTAATCAAGCTTACTATGAATGATTGTCTGAAGGATTTTAATCAAGCTTTCTATGAATGTTTGTCTGAAGTGTTTTAATCAAACTTACTATAAATATTTGTCCGAAGGGTTTTAATCAAGCTTACTATGAATGATTGTCTGAAGGGTTTTAATCAAAATTACTATGAATGTTTGTCTGAAGGATTTTAATCAAACTTACTATAAATGTTTGTCCAAAGGGTTTTAATCAAGCTTACTATGAATGTTTGTCTGAAGGGTTTTAATCAAGCTTACTATGAATGTTTGTCTGAAGGGTTTTAATCAAGCTTACTATGAATGTTTGTCTGAAGGGTTTTTATCAAGCTTACTATGAATGTTTGTCTGAAGGATTTTAATCAAGCTTTCTATGAATGTTTGTCTGAAGGATTTTAATCAAGCTTTCTATGAATGTTTTTTTCCGAAGGTATTTTATTTCAACTTGCCATAAATGTTTGTTTCAGAAGATTATTTCAGAGTGCAATACATGAAGGACTACGTAAAAGCAACAACATGCAGAAATATTTTTTATTTATTCATTATTTTTTTTGCGGAATACACAATGTAGTTTATAGAACAATTTCAGGACAAAAAAGAGTCGGGATGGGTCTGCGTGTGCCTATTATGTTTGTAAATAACAATCACATAAGTCAAAACATAAATTACATTTTGTCAATCCTTCTGCTTTAATATATTACATGTTTTTCATTTTATCATTTACAGCATGCCACATATCTCTCTTTGCTTTTCTTTTAACTCCATTTGCTTTTCTTTTATGTCTTTTGCATTGTCACCGTGTTGCATTGAATCTGTAATGTCGCATGATGTGCATGCTGTTTTATGTTTTGTTGTATGATATGCTTTTATGGACGACATAAAGCTCAGATAGAGCTTGTGGTCATTTGATTTATATGTGTCAAATCTAAATGAAATCTTATTTATATGAGAGATTTGAATGAAGGATGTCTCGACTATCAATTTCAGAAGATATATACGGCCTGTGCAAAGCGTGGAGGTCAAGGTCATGACATTCAGAAAAACTACAATTTTCACGCTGTCAAATTTTTTGTCTTATCGCGAATTGTAATCCATTTTCAGGTGAAGAGCACAATTCGATGATGTTAATTTCAGATTACAGCATCAAGAAAACAAATACATTGTATAATTTTTTTCTGTAACTTTTCCGTTTAATAACTCTTAAACAGTCACAAAGAATGTAATCAGACTTGCCATCATTCAAGAACTACATGTATATCTATCTATCTATCTAAATATATAAATATATATATATATAGAGAGAGAGAGAGAGAGAGAGAGAGAGAGAGAGAGAGAGAGAGAGAGAGAGAGAGAGAGGGGGGGGATTTCAAGTTAAATTTTTACAATGTATGGTGTGAAAATACAGAACAAATGTGTACGGTCAAAGTTACAATTCTAAAAAAAAAATACAAACAGTAGTGTAGTATCTTTAAAAATTACAGATTGATTCTACGCCGTAAACAATAACCGGAACATCGCTCCACTTTTCCGTCGGAGGGTGAACTTTTTTCGGAGGTAGATATCAAAGGGAGAAAGACAGAAAGATGGCAGCCTCCAGACGTTTACCCGTGGTTGTTATTATGGGAGCTACAGGGACAGGAAAATCAAAGCTTGCATTAGAAATAGGACAGTTTTTTAAGGGAGAAATATTAAGTGCTGATTCTATGCAGGTTAAGTATCTGAATCATTAGGATGACTGGAGTAATGATTCATATTTTGAACAATTCTCGTGTTGAAGTTGAACACGGTTGAAAGTGAAAGTAGAGTATGCCATTTTTTTACAGATCATAGACGAGTTTTATAAGAAAAGTTGTACTTGAGTCAAGATAATTTTATTTAAATAGGATGTCACAAGTTGAGGGCTAAATACAGATTTGCTGAATTTAAATTTTATACCTTTGTAATGAACATGTGCAACTAAGTTTTTAGCCAACACTGGTTTTTTTCATAAGAATCTTTACATCAAGGTTATTTGCCCACAAAAACGGTCGTTTCACTCTTGTTCCAGTTTGACTAGTTCCAATTCAACCTAGGTCAATCTGCTCCTATTTATATTATTGGATATATCATTATATACATGTGTTACAGGTGCGAGAAAAAATGCAGGGTCAGTTGGAGATCGAACCTGGGACCTCCTGACTATAGACGAGTGCTCTATCAATTGAGCTTCCCAGACCACTACATTCCTCCCCTGTTATTCTTCAGTTTCCCATGGTCCTATGGGATATCTCACCTCAGTTCCCTCGGATGGACTTTATATGGCCGGATATATGTCAGTCCATCACTTCCGAGGGCCACACAGACCACTACACATGTAATGATTTAATAATCATTGTTTTTTTTATTTTTTAAAATTTAGATGCATTATTTTTATTTATTATTTTTATCAATCAGAAAGAATATGTGATGACTGCAGATCTGTGACTTCGTTAAATCTTTTCAAAAAATCAATATCTAATTTAACTCATGCAACAGCTCCTAAATTCTTATACATTAGTGAAAGAAAATTTACCACTCTGCATTTCAAGTAACGAAACTTCTGTAGTTCCTTGAATGGCGATCTTCATCGTGTTAACATAGTGGATGATCCTTCTTGTAGTTGTGGCTATAACTTTGAAATGCTTTTCACCACTTTTTTGACTGCTCTAAATATACATATCAGAGGAATGTTTTATTTGCTTCTCTAAACCAGATAAACATCTATCCTGTTACACTAGAACTATTACCCATATTTACTCGCATATAAGCCACAGTTTTTTGACCAAAAAATAAAAATTCGAGAAGGGGGGTGCGACTTATCCGCAGGTACAACAAAAATTTACTAGACAGGGTCTTGGAATCAATGAAAAATGTGGTTAAATCTCGACAAGATTTTGTCTCACAAAGCCAGTAAACTACATTGTCTGTACATTCTTTGAAAAGTCGCTTTCAAAACAAATTGTGTAAATATATTGTAGATTTAATTGCTGTCATTATTTTCTAGATATTTTTAATAACCAAGTGTCTTTTAAACATCGCCAGATGTAAAAACCGCCATTGTTAGAGTGTAACAGCCGATTGGGTCAATAATTAGGATTTTATAGTCGGTTTCAGAAAAAAAAACTGTCACAGTCAACATATAATTCTTAAATCATTCAGTTTTATACGTGGCATACCAATTAACACACGTGCAAAGTTAAATTATTTGTCGAATTAAAATTTTAATACTAAACACGATGCCACCATTGCAAAGAAATTGTGTAGGCTATTTTTATTTGAGAAACTGACTATGACCATTTACCAAAGTTGCAGTTGCGTTTGACATAACATTCCAATACACTTGAGTCATCAAGATGCGGTCTGATGGTGATTGATCCAGGCACATGCGAAATTTACTTTTTCCTTTTTTGTGGATTCTACTGTCAATATCATTCCGACACTTACTGACATCGGTATTACATAATCTAGCCACAAGGGCTTAAATGGTCACTTAACAGTGATGTGACCGTTTGTTTAAATTGTTGCCAACCCTCAATCTATTTCCTTGAGAGATACTAAGATATACAAAAAATCAAAACAATTTGAAAAGCATAATCTTTTATGGCTGAAGCTATTGCCAAGTACTTGGCAATAACGGAATGGCTGTTTTTGGAAAATATTGTTGTCTGCATAGCCAAACTGACTTCAAAATCAAAAACTGTAAAGGATAAAAACATTCAAAAAGATATAAAATGTACTAACAGTACCCAAGTCTAAATAATGACTGAAGATCAAAGTGAAATATAGGTGCAATGCCAGTAGTATAAAAATTAGCGACAATATGGGGGTGAAAAGGGGGTGCAGCTTATACGCCAGTGCAACTTATACGTGAGTAAATACGGCACTTTATGGTGATTGTCTTTTATCAGACGCTATCGATTCTCGTATTTTCTCTTACGTTCAGCTATACATAAAACAATCTTCTAGATTTTAGTAACAAGTTACTCAACTTTAATTTTCATCTGTTCTTGGTGTTCTTAGTGTGTCACTAACTTTAACTTACTTACTTTATGCTTCTTACTTTATCTCATATAACATTTACTTAATTATTTATATATTTTCCTTTTAGTTCTTATTCTTTTTATTAAATTACATAAGTTCCATCAGTCATGATTACTTTGTTAAAGCTTAGAATGTATGAAGAGAACAATTATAATGTTGAGATAACTTATGTCCAATCCGTTTGTAATTTTCACAATTAAATATTTTTAAGCAAAGAATATGTTGCATGATTTAACAATGAGACTGATTATTTTAAAATTATTAGGTTAAGATCTATGAGAGAAAAGAAACTTTAAAAAATATATATATATATATATATTTTTTTTTTTTTTTTTTTTTAAAACATCTTTATTGGTTTTATATATGTATATATATATAAGAAGCATATAAATAGACAAAGTACACCTTTTACTCACACTTTCATACAGGTTGTGATGACTAGTATGTTTTTATTTTAAAGTACAATAAATACCCCATTTGTTTTCAAAAATACTAGTTTGACAATTCTTTTTATATGTGTATTCTTCAATTTTCATGTAATATAAGATTTCCTTTTTGACTCCAACAACTTTAAAAAATATTTTGTTCTGTTCAAAATTGAGATGGTGATTGTTCAATGAAATTCACAGGATTAATATACATTAAAAAGTAGAATCTCAAAAAGTTGAATTTAGAGATCCCCATTTTAAAATTTAATTAAGTTAAATACACTTAAATCTGCCAAAAATTATTTGAAGATATTTTACAAGTATTTTTTTATCTTTCCCTAATAAATGTAAGACATGGTGGTTTCATCTGATTCATTTGTAAAATTTAATGTCAGAAAGGACCCTTTACTATTTACTAAGTCTCAAACCTTCATTGTCAGGTAATAAAGTTTAAAATTTATTGAAAATGCTATGTGTCATTACCATTATGACTACACAATATCCTGAATAATCATTTCTTTTTTCTCCAGTTCCAAGTACAAAGATCAGAGGATATCTTTAAGCTAAAAGAACTGTATGAGTTAATTATTTTTAGTATTTTTTCCACTTGGACATTTAAAACAGAATATCGCTGGGGTCATGTGCAAATTTCCAACATGACCATTAAAATCATAATCACTTCTTATCCAAAAAAAGTCCATCATGTTGGTTTTTGTTCATTGCCCATGGACCTTTAACAATTTATTTTTAGCAAATTATATGTCATATAATTTTTTTTCCATCTTCATCAAACTTGCTCAGAATGATCTTCTAGATTAAAGAAAATCATGTTTTTATGTAACTCATATCAGGTGAAAAAGTTGGTCATTTGGTCAAATCATTGAAACTTGAGGCCATTTGTTTTTGCCTATGGTATTTCCCATCAGACTTGTTCAGAGCAGAAAATATTGTAAACATTACAAAGGCCAGTTGTATTTTCATTTTTTATCAGGCTTGCTAACAATATTTTTCATACACATAGTCAAGAAAATAAAGGGGTCAGTTGTATGTTAGATCTGAATATAGGTTATTTGTTGAGATCAAAAAAGAAAAACCAACTCAGTCTTCATTTGACTTGCATAGAATGATTTCTAGACTAAAACTGATAAATTTTTTAACATGGTGTATGTTGCACAAAAAAGGCACTATTTCAAACAATAGTGAAAACCTGTATAATACTCTGTGATTCTCAATCATAGATATATATCTTATAATAAAGATGATTTTAAGTGCATTGAAAGTTAAATAACACTAAGTGCACAAGTCTTTGAATGTTTCTTAGAAAAAAAATATTGGTAGTTTTAGTCAGTTGATTAAAACAACATCCAACTGTTCAGACCAAATTAAGACATCAAATTATCCATGGTATGAAATGACTATAGAACTATTCAAGTTTGACGGTTTTATTCCTTTTATTTATTTTTAGATATACAAAGGTTTGGACATTATCACCAATAAGGTAACAGCTGAAGAACGAAGACAATGTCCACATCACATGCTAGACTACCTTAGTCCATTACAGGAACATAATACCATTGTTGAGTTTCGAAATGCAGCAATTCCAATTGTATCCTTTAGTACACAGAATATTCATTGATCCTAATTTTGGAAATGTTAAAAATAGAGTTGCAGAAAGATATAATGTTATGTTACCAGTATAATTTCTGATAGTGTTGGTATTGCTGGCATAGCCAACAGACACTGCTGTAAAGTAGCTTATTGCTGTCAAGTGTGGACATCAGCTTGTCTTTACAGGGATTAATCTAGCCCTGTTTGAATACAGAATGTCGGTATTTTTCTACTCAAGAAATTTTACATTTTTCCCCTGAAATTATTAACAAAGTCCCACAACCCATAAAATATGCATTTGAAATATCAGAGAAATTTCTAATTATTTTTAGAATTAGATTTTCAAAGTTTTTCTGAGTTTCATCCTTTTATATGCCATATTCACATTTATCCGTTTCTACAGATGAATTCAGCTAGTGTTCGTTAACTTGCATGGTTTATCACTTACATAGCTCTAAGTCAAGAGCAGCAATCTAAACAGATCATATCACTATGGCTTTGCAAAAATTTGTAGCACAAGAATGGGGAATGCAATGATAATAACCATGGCACAGCATCTCACAAATAACTGCCAGTAGATCTGTTTAAAAAATTAAGGTGAAGATAATGTAAATGTTTTATCCTTAAAATTTACAGTAGAACAGTCAACTGAAGATGAATATGGAAATAAAAGTTTTCATCACAAGATGATTTTGTTGTAGTTAACAATAAAATTAGGGTTCCCCTTTGCCAATTTTAAAGCCTGTTCCAGAGGATTCTCTTTTGCTTTTCTTGTAGATAATAATATGAATAAAATATGATTTGTGCCAGGGCAACCACCCCCTACCCTTAATGTCATTTGCCCTGCTTTGGCCGTTTGACAGACCACACACAAGTTCCCCCCTCCCCCCACTTCAGCCAAACCTTAGTTTCCCCGAGAACCTAGATAAATTCCTCATTTAGCTTGCCAAATGTTAATAGTTTTTTCTAGGTAATTTAGATTTCTTCACAATCCATTAATTTACTATCTTATATAAATGGAATACTCTTAACTCAGTTTAAACAGCATTATTTCAGCTCTCTTAAAATATAAATTGCTGCTCCGTTGAAGTAGCTTATGACTGTCAATGTGGGCATACACAACGGGCACAGCTGTTGGAATAGCTTATTGCTGTCATTGTTGGCATCCATGGCATACACAATAGGAACAACAGTTAAAGTAGCTTATAGCTGTTAATAAGATATCCATTGCATACCAAAAGGCACCTCAGTTTTATAAGCTTATTTATTGCATTCATTGTGATAATCATTTGCTTACACAGCAGGTACTGCTGTTGTACAAGTTTATTACTACAGAATCATTTTAACTTGTGTACCTTTTAGAATAGTACTATACATAATGCTAAAATTTTGATTGTGGATCTGGGTACATGTTAATGTTATGTAAGCACCATTGTACATTGCCATAGTAGGCTTGATTTACCATATTTTGCTTTATCATCAAACCAGTGATCTTGCTGTCAATATTGTAGTCTTCAGCATATACTGTTGCCACTGCTGCTGAGTGCTGTCGGTGTAGGCATTTATGGCATTCAAAGCAGGCACCGCTGTGTACAAGTAGCTTATTGCTGTCAATATGTGAAACATTGGGATACACTAACACCTGGTAATACATGCAAGCACCATTGCTCATTGCCAAAGAGATTTGCTTTAGCATAATCTGCAATATCATCAAACTTGTGCTTTTTTAATCAAAATTTAAATAAAAGCAAGTAATTAACTCATGTCATCTCCCCCCTTGTTCAAAAGCATAAAAATCATAACAAGTTTTAGATGGTCCTTGTATTTGGTACTTCATATTTTCAGCACATATAAATGTAAGGTTATTGACCGAGCTCTACTTAAATGACTTTTATTCTTGCAACATGATTATAATAATTATTTGACTGGGATTGTAGTGTTATTATCATAGTAATCAGTAATGTTTGACACAGTGACCTAATATTACAACAATTGAAATCATTGACTTTCATTGTTACTTATTGAGTACATAACTGTGACTGAGTATAATGTAAATTAGATACCAGGTTTGAAGTAGTGACATATATTTTGTACTGTGAGTCCAAATCAAAATTCTACGGAGTACAGAGGCTACCCTGTTTCACAGAAAAATTGCAATAACTTTAGCAAACAAACAAAACACTGAACCTGAAAAGTGAAATTAAGATAAATTGTTATAGATCAGTTTTGTTTACTGCAATTTTTATGCTCAGAAAAAAAATATCATCAAAAGTTACACCAAATTATTACTTATATTCAGACAGCATTTGCTGTGATTTCAAATCTTGCTGATTATTTTTTGCACTGGTCATTTATTGAGAAATATAGACCATGTAAAAGGGAAATTCGTTACATTGCAAAAAAAGGTTTATTGGTGGTGGGTAGTTTAAGTATTGAGAGCTAATTTTCTGACATTCCTCTGTGTGTTACTGAGCTGCTGGCCACTTAACATAACCTGGCAAAATAAGATGAAAAATGGTAAATGTTCTTTATAAGATAAATCAAAAGTTAAAGCAAAAAAAAAAAACGGTAAAAACAATACATTTTAAATTTAAATAAAGTAATAAGTATAAAATGTATATATTCCCCAGAAACTTACCAGTAAGATACTTTTATTTGTTACTCTTAAAACTTATTAAACATAAGATGGATAGTATAAATTCAAATTATTACAAACATTTTCTAACATTCAACAAACTATAATGCCAAATTTGAAAGAAAGAAGAATGTGTTTTAATTGAAAGCTTTGGGACTAAATATTTTATTGAGTTTGCTCAGGTTAGTTTTCAACTAGAAATGGTATGTTCTAATGAGATATGGTACTTATTGGTAAGCTTAGTTATCTTTTTTAAATAGCAGGTTTCATTTAGACAAGTTACATTGTATTGTTTGACCTTGACCTTGACCTTGATGTAGATTGAAAGAATTTTGAAAGATGAAAAACTTCCAATTGTGGTTGGTGGAACATCTTACTATATAGAATCCCTGTTGTGGAATTTCCTCATTAATTCACAGGTATGCAACTTATTTTAGCTTTGTTGTAAACATAACATAATCTAAGAAAATTTTAAAAAGCAGTTGTTAAACATAAAAAAATTCAGTTCTTTAAAACATATATTATGACACGATTTGTAAAAGTTATAGATCTTTGCCAAAAATTTTTATTTTCCAAATACCTTGGATCACTACAAAATATTTTGGTCAGAATAGTTTTATCACCATGCCCCCCCCCCCCCCCTTACTTTACAAAGTTGATGAGGTGATATAGAGTTACTTTTGTCTCTCCTTCAATCAGTCTTTGGTCTGTCTGTCCGTCTGTTTATAATAAATTTAAAGATTTCAGATAAGTTGTATTTCTTTGTTCCTTTGCATTGTAGAGTAAAAAAAATCATTTCTACATACACAAATGAATACCCTATGCACTTGAATGAAATATAGATTACTTTGACCCAAATTTCATGTTTCATTGACTTAGGTTTAATGTTAATATTTAAATAAAAAATGTTTTTTCTTTGGTGCTATGCATTGCAGAGTCATGAATGATGTGCACATTCATTGATGAATGTTTAATTTATACAGTTAAATATAGGTCACAGTGACCAATATTTTGTTCCTCATTGGTCTAAGTAAAGTTGAGTATTAAGGTTTATGTAGTTTCTTTTTGGTTCTTTATGTTGCTTTGTCTTGAAACTTTGTGTGTACAAATATCATACATGTATTAAAGTAGGTCACTTTTAACCCATATTGCGTGCTTCATTAACGTGTGTGTGTGTGTGTGTGTGTGTGTGTGTGTGTGTGTGTGTGTGTGTGTGTGTGTGTGTGTAAATCTTGTGAAGTGGGATTTAATTTGATCATTAATTTAGTAAAGCCAATCTGTTAAATAATAAGAGCAAAATTGGCTACAGTACTTGTGACAAATATGAAAGGAAGGGAATTAGCATTGTTTTAACAATGCATAGATGCTGGTTTGTCTTGTTTTTTAATTTGATAACTTGATTGCTTTAGAACTAAAAATTCAATGCCTGATGCTGCTATGTAAGTGTCACTGTGAATTAATATTTATACATACAGAAAACTTTATTTTTAAAAAACCCAAATGTTTTGTACATGAATGGTCATTATGATAAACTTTCCTATTTTTATCTAAATATTGGTAATTTAAATTAATTTTTTTTTCCCCATGAGGGCCCTTGTCGAAGTTGTCTAAAGGGCTAGATTTGCAGACCTAAGTGCCTTGTTGTGTTAGAAGGTTTGTCAATTTGCTAGTCAAAAGTTGATGATTTTCTCCAAATACTCCCAGAACTGACCCTTTTCAACAAAAGAATCTCTCTCTCTCTCTCTCTCTCTCTCTCTCTCTCTCTCTGTCTCTCTCTCTCTCTCTCTCTCTCTCTCTCTCTCTCTCTCAATATTTAAATTTTATGATTATGGAGCCAGTTGTAGTCTTTTAAACAATATGTTACTGAAACTGACATTACATACTAGAAACATCATTATCAAAGCCGCAACACATTTCATATTTACATTCATTCCTCAAAAGAGCATTGTTAAAAGTTGTAAGATTTTAATCTTTTAATAATTCAGTAACCTCTCCTACAAGAGTCTACGGAACCAATACCCAGAGATTGTTATCTGTTTTATCAACCAATACTTTAATTGTTTCTTGAGTATATCTTTTTCCTGGCTTGAAATTTACATCCTATGTTAGCATTCTATTAGTCATTTCTGATTGGTCATTTCAGTGGTTGTGATTGACCACAGTGACCATGATTGGCCAGTATTAAGAAGTAGCTTTATTTTGTATGGTTTTATCATTTGGCATACAGCTTTGTACACTTATAGAACAAAGAAGAGTTTTTACAAGCTATTGATGATAGTACTTGATATAAATTGATTAACACTTAGCTGTCAAGTGGATACATCCAGAATGGTGTTCACTTAACTTTGATAAACAAAAAAAAATCACATTAAAATTAGTTTCGCTTACTTAACATAAACATAATTTTAATGCAAATCACTAGATATTTGTGAATATTGATATTTTGTGTTGGTGTTGAATTTGACAACAATTTTATGAATTATTTTAATTTGCTTGTTAAAATTAAATAATTATACTTTTTTGATATCATCATAAATGTGTCTGCTTGACCTGCACTTGATCTTATAGTGGCAGCAGACTAAACAAAATCAACTTTCAATTCTGCTGGATACCTGTTTGGTGTCATCTGATTACATGTTTTGTGTCATCTGGTTACATGATTTGTGTCATCTGGTTACATGTTTGGTGCCATCTGGTTACTTGTTTGGTATCATCTGGTTACCTGTTTGTTGTCATTTGGTTACCTGTTTGGTGTCATTTGGTTACATGTTTGGTATTATCTGGTTACATGTTTGGTGTCATTTGATTCCATGTTTGGTGTCATCTGGTTACCTGTTTGATGTCATTTGGTTACATGTTTGGTGTCATCTGGTTACATGTTTAGTGTCATCTGGTTCATCTTTGATGCCATCTGGTTGCATGTTTGGTGTCATCTGGTTTCATCTTTGGTGTCAAAGACAGAGTCATGTAATAAAAGAGCATCTAATGTTAAAACTCTCTCTTCTTGAAAATAAATTTGTTGGCATTTGTAATTGTTAATTAAAAACATGTAAACACAACCTTTCCTGTAATTCAAAAATTGTCTATTTGCGAATATTCTGGTATACATGTATTTATTTAAATTTGTGAGTTTATTTTAAATCAAGCATATGTAACTGTGTTTTTTTTTTTTTTAAAGTTAATTGTAATTCTCTATTGTGTGGTCAACCATTGCTACTAAAACACACAAGAGTTATTGGACAACAAGATAAAAATTACTTGTTTATAAAGATTAGGTTTAAATAAACCTACTGGTAAATGTACAAATACATTATGTTACAATAATATCACTGAGGAGTTCTCATGAGTTGCCACGTGGAATGTCAGGGTTTGAACCCACAGGTCTGACCCAAGACTTAAAAGTGGGTAGTGACTTCTTTCACCAAGCATTCGGCATTACAAAATGAAAGTTACGGTTCTTTCAGATGGGAACTTCAAAAAAAGTCCTGTGTCGTGGTAGGCATGGCACGATACAGAACCCTGCTGTATAATGCCATCAATGCAATGCACAGGCAAAATTTCTGCACTTTCGCCTATAGCTGGTGACGTCTCAATATCAGTGAAATATTCTTAACTGGGATGTTAAACACCATTACTCAACTCAACTCAACTCAACTCATGAGTTGCCTTTATAAACAGAGTTTACTGTATTTTGGGACAGACTGGCCCTGCTGTAAAATAATCATTCCTTGTTTAAAATACATTCAAATTGAATAAATTAAATTTTGACCATTGTTTACAAGCCACAAAATTTCTGATGAACCTCAGTTAATCAGTAAAATCTTGAAGATCTTTCTAGACTGGATCTTTCAGGAATGATCTTTCTGGACTGGATCTTTCAAGTGATCTTTCCAGCCTGGATCTTTCTGGACTGGATCTTTCTGGACTGACCTTTTTGGACAGGATCTTTCTGGACTGGAACTTTCTGAACTAGATCTTTCTGAAAAAGATCTTTCTGGACTGGATCTTTCCGGACATCTTCATCTGAAATTCTAGATATAAATGTACATGTCCAAAAAAGGACTGAAATGTATATTTCAAAGAAAAATTAATCAATTTAAAATTTGGAAAAAATAAATTTTATGCACATTCTTACTAATCCTTGAGTAAAGAAGCTTTTTCAGAATTTGTTGTTTTTCTCAGAATTTTATTAACTTAAGTAGCAGAGTGTATACTTACCGGTAGTTGTTCTTGTAAATGCAGTAAACAGTCTTTATTATCTCTGACATATATCATATATTGATAAGGATTTTATTTTGTTTACTTATAGTTATTTATATAAGTACTGCAGTAAAACTCTTAAAAAATCAGTTGTCTGCTTCCTGACAAGAAACCCTTATCGTGAATACATTAAGAGTTTTAGAACAATAGGAAATCGACAACAAATTCATATATGAATTCATGATTTTTTTTTCAAATTTGCTTCAGAATTTAGTTCACTTGATAATCCTATGTCAATTCTTTTGAAGGATTTTTTTGAGTACCGATACTTAAGCATTTTAGCCATATTTATTCTTGCATGTTTGGTATTTAGAGAAAGGCAATTTTTCCAACTTGATCTGGTCTTTGGCAAGTGATAATATTTAATTTTTGTCTTAAAAATGTCATTTGGAGTGAAATATTTGTGTATATAGGGCCAAGTAATATTGTAAAAATTTAATAGGTTATTCTGTACCTAGTGTATGTTAATTGTCAAACATGGTAAAAAAATATGCCAATAATGAACATGTAGTAGTATTTCAAAAAACCATTTAAACATATAAACATATAAAAGTTGACATCTGAATATTTTGATAAAGAGTTTATGAAAGTTGGCATCTGAATATTCTGATAAGGACTTTATAAAAATTGATATCTGAATATTTTGATAACGACTTTATGAAAGTTGATATCTGAATATTCTGATAACGACTTTATGAAATTTGACATCTAAATATACTGGTAACTTAAGTGACTTGTTTTAGGAGTCAGGGCAGAAAGAAATTCTGGACCTATCCCTTTAACCCTTTAATTGGCAGAGGAATTTTGTAAATTTAACAAAAAATGTACCATATTTTCAATTTAAAATTTCGGACATTTGCAGTAAAAATGTTAATAACCAACCCCTATATATTTGATATCCCTATATAACATACTTTACATTAAGGTATGTAAAATCGAAATATCTGTTACCATGGCAACATAAACAAAGCATTTACACCACAAATGTGTGAAAATTTTCACATTTTTGCTTGATTTCCAAAACATTGCTATTATCTTGATTCCTGCGTACTTGAAATAAATTTTCATGCTTATAAATCGAAGTTAGGCATCATTCAAATATACTGTAGAAATATCATTTCAAAATTTGTTTGTTTTCCCAAAAAATAAAACCATCAAATTTCATGTATTTCTGGTTAAATTCTTAAAAGTATACAAACGTTATATACAAAATTTATATTTGAAGAAGAAAAAACACCACTATTTCGACGCAATTTCATTATTTTATAAAGATTTTATTACTATGAAACCATATATGAATTTTACTTTTGTTTAATAAAAAAGTATTCAAAACTATTTTCAGCTAAATATCAGTAACCATGGCAACGAATATAACAAAAATGTACTATAAACGAGAATTTGTATAAAAATCCATAATTTTTGACAGTGTATAGATATCAGTAGTCGGAAAACGTCCATTTTGAAAAATAATTTTTATTTTAGCACCTAATAAAGGCTTTCACAAAGTAAACTTTCAAAATTTTGCATTTTTAACATAAAATGAGATGTCGATTATTACAGAATTACCAGCTTATCGCATCAAAACAAGACAGTTATATTTTGTTATTTCAATGGACATGTTCACGTAAGAACACATTTTTTCGGCTCAATACTTCAAAGTTAAAAGGAACGATGGAAGAGAAACATCTTTATTTAGAAAACATACATGATAATTATGTTTTTGCCAGAATTTCAATCAAATTTCCGTTGCCTTGGCAACACAAATTGCTAAAATCTTATCAAAACCGTGAAAGAGCATGATATACAAAATAAACAGAGGTGCAACACAGTTTTATTCGTTTATTATAAAATGTATAATTAGTAGAACTGTAAGTTACAGATTGCTTTAAATTTCTTATTCTTTCACTCAAAATAATGATACATAACTTTTAGTTTCAAAACTTGAAGCCATCTTGCATTTTAAAGAAACTCGAGATAACAAGTAATCTTTTACCCCCCCCCCCCCCCTCAAAAAAAATGAATCAAATTTGTATAATTATACCAAACGTCATTCTAAAATTTTTAAAATTTCATTGTACTTGTCAATATCCGTTACCATGATAACAGAATCTAGCGAATTTGGTTAAATCGTGGGAAAACCCATGTGCTTTCGCAGTGCATGCACTTACTAATATTTGAAATAAGTGTCATGTGCTGATTTTGAATAATAGAAACTCAAAATCAGCACATGCCATAAGTATCTGATAAGTACAATGAACATACATTGCTACAACTTGTGACGTCCAAAGTTTCTGTTTGGATCGAAGTTATGATATCTTTTTAGATATATGCCAGAAACTTGATAAAGTTGGTAATTCACAACCTTTTGATCAGACTAGGTCAGGTAGGCAACAGCAGGTGAACAATATGCATTTTATTCATCCTACGAATGCTAAAAAGTCAGTCTGACAAACTTAATGTATTTTTAGGCGGACAAGTGACATAGTTAAAAGCAACACTGAAAACCATTGCCTTACAGATTACAGTGCTTCTCACCACTGGTTTCGAACCCCAAGAGACTAATTGAGCTAATCAAGCAGATCCAAGAGTTAGAAAATTTATATTCTTTTGAAGGTTGGTGTTTTTCTGTGGGATCCTCTATCATTCTTAAACCAATCGCTTCGACAGGGATTGAATAATAATTTTGAAAAACAACAAAACCACTTAGGATGTGGCAAAGATTAATACCTGTTACTATTTATAACAAGGGTAACTTTGATTATCTGTGAACCAGATTATCTTGCCTTCTTTCTATATATCGTGTTTATATACAGAATCATATAAAACATTTTCAACAAATAGCTTTTGCAACTGTTTGAAAATGCATATTTCACATATTATATGCATTTTGGGTGGGAAAAGTTGTTTTCATCAGTTACACTACAATATTTAAAACTGGTTGTCAAATTTGTTAATACATTTTTCTACATTAGTAGATAGAAATAGTTATTTCAGACATTAACTCAATATTATGTAACTTATATTGACGCATTACCAGTTATATCTGACTTTACATGAAGAATTTTAATTGCTACCTTGAGACTGCGCGCGCGCGCGTGCGTGTGTGACACTATCCACCGAAATCTAAGAAGAATTATTAACACATTAACTTA
Organism: Tegillarca granosa; assembly: GCA_029721355.1. NCBI lineage: Eukaryota > Metazoa > Mollusca > Bivalvia > Arcoida > Arcidae > Tegillarca > Tegillarca granosa. The sequence goes on along the minus strand of CM056598.1, from coordinate 37,710,731 downwards.
CAAAGTAAGGGCACTGCTTTGATTACAAGGACAAGTATTCCTAAATTTACTGTTTATAATATTAGGCTTATTAGAATGCTTGAAATAATTTAATGATCGTGGAGTTTGTGTAATGTTTTACTTGTCATACAGGAATTGTCCTCACATTGCAAAATAATGACACTATTTTGTCATCTCCATTTACTATTTTTCGTCTTCAGTTTTATGGAGAGAGAGTGTGTGTGTGTGTGTGTGTGTGTGTGTGTGTGTGTGTGTGTGTGTGTGTCACGTTGTGTGTGTGTGTGTGTGTGTGTGTGTGTGTGTGTGTGTGTGTGTGTGTGTGTGTGTGTGTGATCAAAAGTCATAGTCAGTCTCATGAAAATTCGAGTTCTCAACAGACACACATTTCAGAGAGTGGAGACATGAAATTTTGCGCCCAAGACAAGATTCCTTCGTTCAAGCTGTAAAATCCGAAGAAATGTTGGGACCAGGAGTAGTTGGTGAAGAACACCGACTTTTGACATGCAGACAAATTATTTTTCTCACATTTGCACATATTGAGAAGTGGACCTAGACATTCAGACGCGTATTTTTTAATCATAGGTTTTCAAGAAAGTATTAAGTTATTAGCTCACCTGAGCTGAAAGCTCAGATGAGCTATTGCTATCCATCTTCGTCCGTCGTGTGTCGTGCGTCGTGCGTAAACTGTTAACATTTTTATCTTCTCCTCCAAAACCACTGGGCCAAATTTAATGAAACTTGGTAACCATCATGCCTGGGTGAAGCCCTTTCAGATTTGCACAAATGAAGAAGTTATGTCCCCTTGGGGCCCCATAAGGGGGGGAGTGAAAAACTTTAAAAATCTTCTCCTCTGAATCTACAAGAGATATACCTTAGTTTTTTCATTTATAACATCCTTAGGTCATCTATTTTCAGATTTGCACAAATGGTAGCCACGGGGCTCAAAATGGGGAAATTGTAAGGCACTAAGTGGGGAAATTGCTAAAAATTATATGTCACTATATCTTGAAAACTATTAACTTTTTGTATAGGCATGTATATTGGAATATTGTAGGTATTGACATGATGATCATTTTGATATATGGTTCAAGGTCATATGTTGAAAGGTCAAGGTCACAGGTGCAAAAGAAGACTTTAATTACTAATTATCTTGAAAACTATTAACTTTTTGTAAAGGCAATGTATATTAGAATTTTGTAAGTATTGAAATGACAATCCAAGGTCATATATGTTCAAGGTCAAGGACATAGTTGCATAAGTGTCATGTGCTGATTTTGAATTTCTATTAAATAATGCATTCAAAATCAGCATGTGCTGATTTTGAATGCATTATTTTAATAGAAATTCAAAATCAGCACATGACATAAGTATACTGAAATTGGTTAATGATTTGGAAATTACTCGCACTACAGTTACTTCATGCACATTATATAAGCTACTTATAAATGAAATGATACTGGATATATTTCTGATTAAGTTTTGTGGGAGTTCTTAACTTGAGAAAACTTGTAAAGTTTCTGTACTGAATAAATTGTCTATTGCACTTTGCAAACAATTTTGGACATATCCTCAGGTGAGCGTTAAGGCCCATGGGCCTCTTGTTTTATATGTTTAGTGACAATAGACGCGACTACAAGTATTTCAAAATTACAAATTTTTAGTATGCTCTTCCATGAAGATATTGTATTTATTATTTCCTATAGATTTTGAATTTTTATTTATTTTCCCATAAGTCAGTAAAAAAAGTTTAAAAATTTTCATACTTATATTGACCTTATTACCAGATATGAATTCTTTTTACAAACATACATAAAAATAGTGTTCAACTCTAAATTTTGATTCAAAATTATTAAAATTAATACTAAAATTGTATTTGTAATTTTACCAGTATAGCTAGATGTTTTTCTGACTTTACCAACAGTCAATTTTATTTCCCACCATACAGCAGAAGTTCGTTTTTTATTATTGATGGTTTTATCAGTAAAGTCCTTTTTTTCTTTTTTATTTTTTTATAATTTTTTTATAATTTTGTATTTTTTTTACTAAATCTTATGTATAATATAAAAAAAAAATCAAATTAAATTAGTTCTCTTTTCTAATCATTATATATGCAGGTTTTTGAATTTCTGTAACTTCAATAATTTGTCCTGATTTTGTATCATAACTTTTTTTGTTTACTAAAAACAAGAAACCACACGGACATTACCTGGACTTTTGTTCAAAACAAATCATTGACCCTGGGACATATTGGCTTTGATAAACCAATACCCACGATCAGTTCTATTTATTTCACAACTTTGTATTTATATATTCTTTGTCATGATATATAGTTATCATTTATGAACCCAAGCCGAACCTTTATATTTTTAGAAACACTGTACGGACGTAGGAGAAGACACATATTCTATGCAGTGAACATGTGTCTGTTGCATGGGTTATACAGATATCAGATATCAGTTGCTTTTAAATATATGTATTTTTCTGATATAAAGTAAATGTAATTTTTTATTTCTTATTTTATTATAATTATTTAATCATTTATTTTTTTGCTTGCGCGGACTGATTACCCGACACGAACGCGGTATGATGCATTTTGATACTCGGCAATGATAAATTTATTCTCTTGAAAACATATATTCAAATCGCGGTCTACATTCTAATTAAAGTTGTATTTCGATCGTCCTTGTATAAAAATATTTTAGAAAAGCATCAAATAAAATTTCCAAATTGATTGCGAAAAAAAAAAACTGATAAATTTATTCAATCGGGATAAATTTAGAGTTCTACATTGACTCAAATATAAAGTTGTAATAATGACACGTAAAAATTTTTATTTTTAAATGCAAGTTTTACCTCAGATTCATTTGTCGAAGATTTAAAATTGTTGAATGAAATAATTTCTAAAATACTATTTTTTTTATATGTGTATAAAATAGAAAAAAAATCCTTTTTAATTGCATAAAATTTGTCAATCAAAGTTCCAAAATTCACTTATAAAGATGCATCAAACAGTGTCACCATGTAAAAAATGATCGACGTTTTGCTTTTCCAGTGCGGGCAAAAACGTCAAAATAAAACATGATAAAAATCAAAAGTGGTAGCTGTTCGAAGTAATGAATTCGATGTTATTTATGACTCAAGTTATTATTTCTTTATATAAATCAAACAACCTTTTCCTGCTCTTCATAAATATGTGGTTTTTATTTGGGTTTGAAACTTAATTTCAAATGTTGAATGAATTATTTTTTCCGTACTTTTTCGGCACTCTTAATTTTTCACTACGTCAATAACGGGATCGCTTCAGTAATATTCAACTTAAAAAATTGAATTGAAATATATTCCGCATGAAAAAACTCGAAGAATATTATTTGTTGACAATTTTCTCTAGTTTCATATGGTACCAAATTTACACCAATCGTTAAAGTTTTAACAATTTTACACCAAACATTGTGCAACAGACCGTCCAAAAATCAGAATGGCGTAGTTTGGCGTATGTGCCAATTAAAGGGTTAAGATTTAAGATTGTGGCTTACTTTGTCCTTCTTTCAGTGGTAATGATGCCTTATGATATCTTTTTGTCATGAACTGAAAGGTGTGCCTGGTTGCCTGGACATGAAGAGCTGCATTAGTTTTTAGCTTACCTGAGCCAAAGGCTCAAGTGAGCTTTTCTGCTTCAAATTTGTCGTTGTCGTTGTTGTTGTCCACGGCGTAAACTAGTACGCTTTGACATTTTTGACTTCTCCTCTGAAACTACAGGGCAGATTTCAATGAAACTTGGTCAGTTGCATATACAGGCTGGTGCAATTCAGATTTGTTCATGATGTTGTCATGGCTCCCAAAACTAGGTCAAGGTGACCTATAGGTCCAAAAAACTTTAAAAAAACTTCTTCTCCAAAAGTGATGATGGGAGAAAAAAATCTGATGTGATATTTGGCTTCTCTAGGGTCTTAAGCTTATAAATTGTTCATTTTATGAAATTTGGTCAAAAATTAGGTTACATGTTTTACACATTTTAAAAATTTCGAAAAATGGCTTCAAATTATTATAACTTGACTATATGAATAGACAATGACATATGGTTTTCAGTTTTGACTTTTTTCTTAAAATAATCTTAAAAAAGGAGTCAAACAAAGATCAAGGTCATGACCTAGTTTGTGATTTATGCAGTTTTAGGCGATTTTCTTCAAAATAAGAGATATATAATATCAAAACATTGTTAAAATGTTCAGCATGACAAAATTTAACAAGGTACAAAGTTTCGTAAATATATGGTAATCCATGTAGGATTGTGCATTAGCTTGAAAACTATAAACTTTTTGTATATGCATGTATTTTAGAATAAATGTATTGTAGATATTAATATGGTGATCATTTTGATATATGACTCAAGGTCATAAGTTCAAAGGTCAAGGTCATAGCTGCATAAGAAGACTGAAATTTTTAATTATCTATCTTAAAAACTATTAACTTTTTGTACTAGCATATATATTAGAATATTGTAGATTTGATATGACGATCATTTTAATATATGGTTTAAGGTCAAATGTTCAAAGGTTAAGGTCATAGATGCATTAGGAGATTAAAATTGTTAATTATCTTGAAAATATTTACTTTTTGTATAGACATATATATTAGAATATTGTAGGTATTGATACGAAATTCATTTTGATATATAGTTGAAGGTCATTCATTCAAAGGTCAAAGTCATAGATGCATAAGAAGACTGAAATTGTTAATTTTCTTTCAACTTTTTGTATAGGCATATATATTAGAAAATTTTATGTATTTTTTGCAAATGATTTTGGATATATCCTCAGATTGGACATATCTCAGGTGAGCATTAAGGCCCATCCAAGGCCCTGATGTCATAAAGCCTGAAAGCATACAGTAAAACCTTTTATATTTTCCTTCATTACCTTTGCACCCTCCTTTTCCTCTACATCATTTTATAGTCTCAAAATCCATTTCTATGTTTTTTTTCATAATAAGCATTACTCAATTTCTGAATTGCCACACCTCTGTATTATGCAAAAATCTGACAGAACAAAATTGGGTGACAATTAATTGTATATAGGTTTTGTGCAAAAACGGCTTATAAATTTTGCAAAGTGGATGGCTCTCACATGTGATGGTCAAATATTTTTTGTTATTGATTTAAAAGCCAATACATTAAAAAACTGAATGAAAGTAGCAATGCAAGCAGGAGTACCAAGTTTGTGCAATTTGTTGACCTTAACTTTTATTAAACAAGACTTCCATTTAACCTTTTCAACTAGCTATTCTCATTTCAAATTATCATATGTATGTTTATAGAAAATGTATTTACTATGAGGTAAAAAGTTGATTATTTTGTATATTATTAAACTTTTTTCTTTGTTTCCTAATTTTTAAGGTGCATGTAATATTATATACCATATACAATTAACTTAAATATTTACCATACATCACAAAATCAGCTGAAGTTATTTTAAATTATTTTATCAGCAAGATCAAGATTTTATTTATTAATTACCTTTGTATACTTTTGACATCTCATGACGTGAGTTAATGCCACTTCTCCTTGACGCTCATTGCACTTAAAAAGTTTGACGTAAAGTACAAAAGTGGACACTAGAAATTAAAGGGAAAATTAACAACATACAAATTGAATAAATCGGATTTTGTGTAATCATGTTTTACTTATGTTTAAGGTAGATAAGAGATATGATGGCGACTTTATTCTGGATCCCATGACCGATCTATGTCCACCAAAAATTTTTCAACAAGATTTGTATTCGAATATGCATAAATATGGTTTGTAGCTGCTCTATTTAACTACAAAATATTTAATTCAATTTCTTACAAAAATTTATCTTTTCTCACACTTGCACAAAATACAAAGTGTTCTAAGTCATACATGTAATTTTTACCGTATTTATTTATTTATTTATTTATTTATTTATTTATTTATCTTTTTTTGATTTGTTATAAATTTTGTTTATAATATCATGCACATTATTACTCTATTAAAAATAACCAGTAAGTATAATTAATAATGAGTTGATTGTACAAATCGAGATCTGTCTAGAGTTGTGGGTTTAAACCCCTTCTTGGCTGCATGATTTGTCCATGAGTAAGACATTTAATTCCATATTGCTCTAGTCCACCCAACAGAGCATGAAATGAAAGTCCTTGAGAACTCCTTGGAATTAATCTTGTGATAAATTGTCTATTCCAGGGGTAAATTTACATCAAGACCAAATGCTAGTTCTATGAAGCATTGCATTATCTTGTTTCTATTAAACTGTACAGCTCCTCAACAAATGCTCTTCAGGTGAAAAAAGAGTTCCACAAGTCAAGCCAGTGAAGTGGAGTGAAGTTTGGTATTTAACACCCCAGTCAAGACTCTTTCATTTATGTTGAGTTGGTCAGTAGTGGGGTTGTGAAGGAAACCAGAGTACCTAGAGAAAACCAACAACTTTTAACAGGCAAACTGACTCACTAACATACACTAGTGTTTGCTGTAACCTAGACAGCACGAGGCACTTTGGACTTCAGACCACTTGGCCATGGAGGTCCCCTACAAGCATTTAAGGCAACTTGACTGGTCTCTATCAAAGATGTCATGGGTATACCCAGTATTTGAAAACCAGGTGTTCTGGAAGTTATATTTGTCCAGTCTGTTATTAATAAAAACTGTTATTTTTCTGGATAAAGATCAATAAGAAAATCCAGAATTATACTTTTGGATGTTTCACGCCACTAGAACAGGGATAGGCACTGAACTTAAAATTTTATAGGTAAACAACAAACTTCAACTTTATTCGCATCCGCAACAAATTTTTAGTTATTTAAATAACAGGATTAGCAGCAAGATAGCCAACTCTTGTTTGCAGTATTATTTTTTTAACAACAAAGAATTCTTGTTCCATCTAGCACAGTTTCTGAAGAAATATATTGACCTTTTTGATCATAATATGGTAGCTTTTCCTTCATTCATTTCTTCAAAAGAGAAATCTAACATGTAGTTGTTGAAGATTGTAAGCCTGATAAACCATGAAGACTATATTTCATTATCAAAAATCAAATTCGTTCCTCTGCTAACTTTTAGTTATCATAAAAGACTTGTGACCCTTCCAGAAAATGTTTGACCTAAGAAATGACCCATGGTCAACATCCTGTCTTTTGAAAATCATCAATTAGGACACTTATTAAGTGATAACAAGTGGTCGAATATAAGTGGTTAGTTAGGATGGCTTAGTGTGGTTTACATATATAAATTAATGAGGAAATACACCATGTATCATGTATATTCTATTGCATGCACCATATCTATCTGTCTAAGATCTGTTAATAAGGTTGTCTCTTTTTCATCAAGTTTTGATAACTCCTGATCAGCCTCATTTATATATACATGTACATGTACATATATTTTTATTATTTTATTCATTTTTTTAAATTTCTTTTTTTCGATTTTATTTATATTATTTGTACATGAATATATATTTGTGCAAAAACAAATTGTAACTAGAGATGGTGGCTAAAGTCATTGGTCTGTAAAACATGCATTTTATTGTTTCAGATCTAGACTTGTTGTTATAAGTACCGTATTATTTCATAAAGTGGTTTTGTACTTTACTTTACTTGTTTTACTATTTTTTTTAACCTGAATATAGTATTCCAGTTATAGCCTTTTTTTTTTGGTCAAGTTAATGATAATAAAAGATTAAGGAGATAATGTGACATATTTTTTCAGATTTTAGTTATTTATTCATTACATGGTAATAAGTCTGTCTAGGAGATAATCTGTTGCTGAAACAAGAACCCCCTTAATCCTTGTCAAGTATAAGAGATGGTTATCCTCGCATTCAACCATGTCCCTTACATATCTCCCCTCCCTGGGGTGCATATTGACCTGACAACTTGGTAATCAAACATGGTCCTTATCAAATCCCCTTGTTAAACATGAGACACTTTCTATGGAGAGGAAAATCTGTTCAAATTGGAAAATAATTGATTGTTAAAGTTGATCTGAGTTGAACAAAGAGCTGCTGGGTTTTTGTCTGATAGGTTATTGATGTAGCATGGTGACCATCTTACATTATGTAGATTGTAAAACAAATCATTTAACATCCAATTTTTACTACTGAAGATGTAAAATAGATAATTTATGTACATGTATCCATTTTGTTCCTTTGAAGAATTTAACACCATTTATAACAGATTTACCAGACTAAATGTTATTTGCTAATTTTGTATTGTCCCCACCCACTGTTACTTAAGACTAATGTAAAAAACTTTTTATGCGATCCATTCCTTATTGTTACTTTAATGTTATTTTGGGTGGTTAATTGATTAATTAAGGTGTACTTTTTTTATTAAATCTTCCTATTTATTTGTTATTCTTAGAATTCAAAAAACATTAAATCCAAACTTGTTTCCTTTTAATTTTCAAAAAATTGTCTAATTCAAATTAATTCTCATTTAAGTTTTCTGATTGATTTGATCTTATAATATCACAAAGTGGATTTATAATTGTAAATGCTTTCTGTATTCTGTCTGTGTGTGTGGTATTTTCTGTTCAGGATTCAGGTTTTTCCTGCATGCCATGGAATCAACGTGGGGTGGAAGACTATAAAAAAATGATGTGTAACACCCCATAGTATATATACACAATGTGAAATGACCATGTATACAAACAGTCATCCATTGAAAATAATAAATTGCTGGGAAAGGTTTTAATACATTTGATCTAATAAACATATCACAGAATTCAACACTGATTATAAAACGAGCATTTAAAATTATTTTTGAGTGATTTTAATATGGCAAAAGGCAGCAGAAAACATCAAAAGTCATGGTTTCAGAGGGGTCAAGAGGAAAAAAATATGGTAAAGTTCAAGTACAAATGCACCTACAAAGAAGCAATATGTAAGACTGGATAAGGAAACATATAGTACTGTGCAAGATAGTGATATCTGTGGTGATTTAGATGCTGAAAAGGGACCACACTATGCCTCGGCCAGTGACACAGGTTTGCTGCGGCCTAAGGAATCACCTATTTTAGAAGTCAATATTGGCATGGAACAAGATCCAGTTTGTGGGTAAATACATTTTGACATTATAGGACATTCATATTCATGACTTTATTACATAAAATTTATACTATTGCTATGTTGTTCTAATTTTTCAATCAAGTGTGTTTTTTTTTAAAATAATTTCTGATACTTAACTGAAAAATCAATAAAATTTTTGCAAATACTGTACAAAAATTTTCAAAAAACTACATTTTTAAACATAAAATATATAAAAATAAATGAAAATTTTAAAAAAATGAGAGAAAAGTGAAAAATAAATCAAAAAAATTGATTTAAAATATCAGGGTCACAAAAATACATTGTTGTCAAAGGGAGGTAATTATACAGGTACATATTATACTGTAAATTTCAAAAGAAAAAAAGTTAAAATTAATATTTTCTGACAAGTGTAAGAAGTCTTTCACTGTCTTATATTTTAAGGCCTGAGATACAAAGTTACAGGGTGCTGCATGTGAGGAAGCTGGAGGAGTTATGGAATAAGACATGCAGGGAACACCAGCTACCTCAAACTTGATATGTCTAAGGAGGTACAGTGGGAAGTAGGATTGAAAGAAGCAGTACACTGTGACAGTTGTAGCTATGAATCAAAAATGTTGAAGTTATAAGAGGATATCTCTACCTTTAATAGAGGACAAAAGATTGCCACCTGTAATGTGGGATTACAAATTGGACTGTTTCAGTCTCCAATTACATGTTGTTCAACAACAATCCAATATTTATATTTATGTGTGCAAACATTCTACTGCCAAGTCATACTGGACTTAAACATAGTTCAAATTTTGTGAATAAACTTATCTCTAAAGTGAACAATGAAAATATGAATGAAATTATTGAATAACTAGTGTCTATAAACAAACTGCAGGGTTTTCTCAGTCATGAAATTGACACAGAAATAGACTGTATGTACAATAATCCATTATATTCTGGGAGTGGCAATACTCACATGCAACCTGCTACACAAATAACTTGCTTACAAGCTGAAAATTTGACACCATATATCATATCACTTATTACTAAAAGCAGGTTGTGTAAATCACATTCAAATCATAAAGGTTATGTTGCTAATGGTGTGCATCTTCAAGTTGAGTGTTCTTCTAATCCCTATGTCTCAGTCTGCTGGTGCAGAACATGACTGGGCTTATGAGAGCATAAAGGAGTTAAATAAGAAAGTTCTTGGTCAGACCGATGCATACCGGATATTCAGGTGCATACAATGCTGCACTTAAACTTCACAGGGAAGGTAAACTGCAAAAAAGGCCTAACTGCAGCATTGACACCATACACTTTGCTCGGAATCAGAGAAAAAACATAACAGATCTAATGCTTTTTCAGAAATGATGCCAAGCAAAACTAAATCTGGTTAAGACAAACTCTGGATCAGATTTACACATGACCTGAGCAAATGCTGTCAGGCAGAATTCACATATGCTCTCAAAGCCTGTGCTGGTAACAAAAATTTATTCTACCGCACAATGTCTCACATTGTCGATGCAATAAATTTATGTTACTTAGGTGACCTTAGACTGTGCACAGTTAACTCATATGTTTGCAGTAATGAAGACTGCAACTGGCTGAAAAAAGTGCATATCTTAGTTCTGACTTCAAAATATAGACAGGACTCCAAAGAATGCAACTGAGCTAAGAGAATGGATAGAGTACTGACTTAGTCGAAAAGCCCTAGAGACAACCAAATTTGGTAAAACCTCTCAAAAAGTTGAGGCTACTAATAGGTCACTGAGAAGAAGCTTACCTAGAAATGTAACATTTTCTAAAACTTTCACAGGTCAAGCTCACAGTGCTGTACACAGTGTCAATAATGGGCTTAAGGCTGCTAAATGTCCAGTTGTACAGGGCAGTAAGGTGCAGGTCAACCTGTCAAAAGAACAAAAAATGGGAAAAATCAGAAAACAGTCCAAAAAACAAAAAAATTTCAGCAGATGAGGCAAGCAAAGCGCAAAAATTTATATGAATTATATGAAAAACATGCAGCAGATGTGACATATAAGAAAGAAATTGAAATGCCCCAACTCCAGATCTCGAAACCAAATGGCGCATCACTGGGGACCAAAATCAAGAAAAAATCTCACCATTCTTAACATAAATTATTACATTAACCTTATTTAACTTTTCAAAATATACATCATGGAAAATGGGTGCCAACACATACCCTTTAAAGTTTGCAGTGCTTTCTTTCCTCATTAATGTGTTTGATCTCTAACACTAGATGGGGGGGGTGGGGTGGGGGGTGTATGTATAGTCTGTTATGGCAAAGTTGGGACACATATAACACCTGGTCAAATGCATCATAGCAATGTGCAATTTGCTTATGAAAGCATATCCAGGCTAGCTTGTTTACTTTCTCCTGCTTCCTGATAATAAAAGTGCATACATGTCAGGAAACTCTTATTTGACCAAAGCCAGACGCATACCAAGCAAACACCCCCCCCCCCCCCATACCCTACAATCCATGTGATTTGGTAAATAAAGGAATTTTACTGTTATCTAACTTGATATTTAGCAAAAAATGCCTCCATTATTATAAAAATGTGAACATTTCAAACCTGGAGTATGTGCCACCTTAGCCATCCATTGGCCACAATGTTAAAAAGTACAACCTTGGGTGCTGATTTTTTAACTTCATAATATTCATTGAGCACCATGCATAATGCATGATAAACTAAAACCTTGTAGAAGTAAAATCCATATCGGTAAACCCCAGCATAACCATGGAATTTTTGAGCTATCACATGATGTAAATATACGGGGTCAGTTCTGTTTTGAAAATTATGGCAAAATTTGTTTGTTAGTCTCTTATTAACATTTGATAGTTATAATTGATTCTGTATTTTATATTAAAAATTAAAATTGTTAATGTTAACATATAAAAGATATAAAAAAAAACCTAATAAAAAAAAAAAACAAACCAGGTCAGACATTGGTTCTTACTTAACAACCTGTTAAAGTTTTTGAATACGCTTGTTCAAAATACTAGTATATGAGCAAGAATTTCCTTATTCAAACATGGTAAACCTGTATTTAAAAACCAAGCTAGGAATTATGGAAAAAATATAGAAATATTTAAAAAAGAAGTATTTTTTATTTAAATATGAACAGAACATACTTTTAAACAATGGTCTTCATGAACAGATTGACTTTAAATACATAAAGGTTTTTTAATTAAAATTGAGCCATATGTCCTTAATACACAAGTCTAAATAGGTGGTTTTCATATAGAGGTGGTTACTTTAGCAGGTTTTACTGTATTGACAGGTGGTGTTTATTTAGGGGTGGTTTCTGTAGCAGGATTACTGTATTGGCAGATGGTTTTTATTTAGGGGTGGTAACTGTAGCAGGTTTACTGTATTGACGGATGGTGTTTATTTAGGGGTGGTTACTATAGCAGGTTTACTGTATTGACAGATGGTGTTTTTTTAGGGGTGGGTTCTTTAGCAGGTTTAACTGTATTGACAGATGGTGTTTATTTAGGGGTTGTTACTATAGCAGGTTTACTGTATTGACAGATGGGGCTTATTTAGGGGTGGTTACTGTAGCAGGTTTACTGTATTGACAGATAGTGTTTATTTAGGGGTGGTTACAGTAGCAGGTTTACTGTATTGACAGATAGTGTTTATTTAGGGGTGGTTTCTTTAACAGGATATACTTAGTTATACTTCATTGTTTGTACAAATTATTTGTAAATGAATACATGCATTTAAGGTGTAACAGTGAATTCTCAAAACAGTGTTATAGAAATTTGTTTTAGTACCAACATTACATGAAAAAAACATAATTGAAAAAATATGAAAAAATGTGTAGAAGATTATCCATGTTTAAAACTATTAAGAAAAAAATCTGTTAAAAAAAATATCTTTTTTTTTTTTTTGGCCTAAATCTTAAAACTTTTTGTCACTTTAACCTCTCATAGCATGAATTTTATGACTGTTTGTACATAGCCTGCAAAGGTCCATTGTAATTCCAAGCTGTGTTTCAAAATGTTAAAACCACTTCAGTAATTAAAAAGATGTAAACGAGCAAATTAAGATCAGCTGATAGGGATTGTATTTCAGTGTGTTGGTGATAGCTACTTATTTCATACCAGTCACCCCACACTAAATCATATTTGATTCCATGCATGTGATGATCCGAGTTATGGCACCCTACAGGGATAGTTAAAGATTACTGTGTGAGAATTCCGATGTTCTCAGACATTCTATTTCCGTGTTTCATAATTCAACCTGAAAGCGTAAAACTTAACCTTTCAGAGGAAGTCTGACATACTCATGTGTGGGAGATCTGTTCTTTTTGTCCCTATTACATTTTTTTTTTTTTTTCTTTTTTTTTTTTTTTTTTTTTTTTTTTTTTTTTTTTTTTTTGTTTGATTTCTGATTTTTGTTCATGCTTTACAAACACTTAATCAAGTGCAACTTTGTAAGTAGTGGTTTAAAACACTGTCGTTGATATTGAAGTTGAGGAAGGTCAAGTTTTGTAATTATGCGTGTGCAAGTTTATTTCATAAAAACTTTATTTTCAATTTAAAATTGATATATTTTCAATTTAAAATTGATATATTTTCAATTTAAAATTGATATATTTTCAATTTAAAATTTATATTCATGTACATATATTTGAATTTCAATCAGCTTTCTTTTAACCAAAGTAAAAATGTTGCTATTTTATCTTTTACATTAAGCAGTCACTTAAGACTGTCGCTGTAGTAATTAGATTTTAGTTTATTATCTGTTGTTTCATGTTATATCAAAACTTTTACAGCTACCTTCTTGCAATATGGTGACTTTAGCAATTTCTTTTGTAAAGTACAGTAAAACATGGTTATAATTCCCCTTGATGGTTTTGCCATGCCTTACTTATTGTCACACTATTTTCAAGTCCCAAAATACCTTTTTCTTTATAAGCCTTCCTTGATATATAATGCCAAATTCTTGAACTCCAAAATCTGACATAAACGGTAGTGTTTAATAGATGTTCCTCTTTTAGCTCAACTGTTTCACTTTTATTTCATTGAGTTTAAAAATGAGTTTAAGCCATGTTGTTGAAAGCAACAATAATTGTTTGTTTTTTAAAGCTCACATCTCTAACCTTGATCAGATTGCTGGCCAAAGGTTAATAGAAAGCAACAATAATTGTTTGTTTTTTAAAGCTCACATCTCTAACCTTGATCAGATTGCTGGCCAAAGGTTAATAGAAAGCAACAATAATTGTTTGTTTTTTAAAGCTCACATCTCTAACCTTGATCAGATTGCTGGTCAAAGGTTAATAGAAAGCAACAATAATTGTTTGTTTTTTAAAGCTCACATCTCTAACCTTGATCAGATTGCTGGCCAAAGGTTAATAGAAAGCAACAATAATTGTTTGTTTTTTAAAGCTCACATCTCTAACCTTGATCAGATTGCTGACCAAAGGTTAATAGAAAGCAACAATAATTGTTTGTTTTTTAAAGCTCACATCTCTAACCTTGATCAGATTGCTGGCCAAAGGTTAATAGAAAGCAACAATAATTGTTTGTTTTTTAAAGCTCACATCTCTAACCTTGATCAGATTGCTGGCCAAAGGTTAATAGAAAGCAACAATAATTGTTTGTTTTTTAAAGCTCACATCTCTAACCTTGATCAGATTGCTGGTCAAAGGTTAATAGAAAGCAACAATAATTGTTTGTTTTTTAAAGCTCACATCTCTAACCTTGATCAGATTGCTGGCCAAAGGTTAATAGAAAGCAACAATAATTGTTTGTTTTTTAAAGCTCACATCTCTAACCTTGATCAGATTGCTGGTCAAAGGTTAATAGAAAGCAACAATAATTGTTTGTTTTTTAAAGCTCACATCTCTAACCTTGATCAGATTGCTGGCCAAAGGTTAATAGAAAGCAACAATAATTGTTTGTTTTTTAAAGCTCACATCTCTAACCTTGATCAGATTGCTGGCCAAAGCTTAATAGAAAGCAACAATAATTATTTGTTTTTTAAAGCTCACATCTCTAACCTTGATCAGATTGCTGGCCAAAGGTTAATAGAAAGCAACAATAATTGTTTGTTTTTTAAAGCTCACATCTCTAACCTTGATCAGATTGCTGGCCAAAGGTTAATAGAAAGCAACAATAATTGTTTGTTTTTTAAAGCTCACATCTCTAACCTTGATCAGATTGCTGGCCAAAGGTTAATAGAAAGCAACAATAATTGTTTGTTTTTTAAAGCTCACATCTCTAACCTTGATCAGATTGCTGGCCAAAGGTTAATAGAAAGCAACAATAATTGTTTGTTTTTTAAAGCTCACATCTCTAACCTTGATCAGATTGCTGACCAAAGGTTAATAGAAAGCATCAATAATTGTTTGTTTTTTAAAGCTCACATCTCTAACCTTGATCAGATTGCTGGCCAAAGGTTAATAGAAAGCAAAAATAATTGTTTGTTTTTTAAAGCTCACATCTCTAACCTTGATCAGATTGCTGGCAAAGGTTAATAGAAAGCAACAATAATTGTTTGTTTTTTAAAGCTCACATCTCTAACCTTGATCAGATTGCTGGCCAAAGGTTAATAGAAAGCAACAATAATTGTTTGTTTTTTAAAGCTCACATCTCTAACCTTGATCAGATTGCTGGTCAAAGGTTAATAGAAAGCAACAATAATTGTTTGTTTTTTAAAGCTCACATCTCTAACCTTGATCAGATTGCTGGCCAAAGGTTAATAGAAAGCAACAATAATTGTTTGTTTTTTAAAGCTCACATCTCTAACCTTGATCAGATTGCTGGCCAAAGGTTAATAGAAAGCAACAATAATTGTTTGTTTTTTAAAGCTCACATCTCCAATCTTGATCAGATTGCTGGCCAAAGGTTAATAGAAAGCAACAATAATT
Organism: Tegillarca granosa; assembly: GCA_029721355.1. Lineage (NCBI taxonomy): Eukaryota > Metazoa > Mollusca > Bivalvia > Arcoida > Arcidae > Tegillarca > Tegillarca granosa. The sequence continues at coordinate 37,694,787 of CM056598.1, read as the reverse complement.
GTTTGTTTTTTAAAGGTCACATCTCCAATCTTGATCAGATTGCTGGCCAAAGGTTAATAGAAAGCAACAATAATTGTTTGTTTTTTAAAGCTCACATCTCTAACCTTGATCAGATTGCTGGCCAAAGGTTATTAATTTTCTCCAGTTTTCTCCACCATTTTAGAACTAACTGTCTGACTGTAAGTAAAATAATCTTGACTGTTTTGTAGAACATCATTTTGTCGCTTTGTACAATGGACACTTAATAAACAAGTCACAGGAGAAACAAAGCTACAGAAACACTAAGAAAAAGATTATTGGTCAATTGGTCAATTTCAGATGGTCAGTTACAGTGGTATTTCTACTATTTATTATCTAACAGACTAGCACAGTTGGAGGTTGAATGGTCAAGATTATTTCCCTGCTAATGTAACTTAATGTCTGTCTGTCTGTCATTGACTGAAGACAATATTCCCTCTGTGTTATATTTGATAGTAGTTTGTAAACTGACCTGTTATACTCTTATAACTCTCAGTAAATATTAGACTCTTATTTCTTCCATCTGTTCCTCCCTGTCATTTATTTTAGAGAAACAGAAAAGGCTTTTGTTTCAATGTTCTTTTGAGAATAAAAGTCTCAAATAAAACTGATGTAGGGTTTTAATCGTATTTATGATATGATAATTATTATCAAGCAAAATCACTGAATCTGTGTCTTGAATTACTATCTTTATCAATATAATAAATCTCTATATATACATAATTTGCATCAATTTTCATATGACATCCTTTGTGTAGTTACACAACAAGGTTAAAGATGTAACATTACCTTGATAAATACTTATGTCTTGAAGTTTATGGTAGTCAAGTGGTTAGTGTTAGTGTTATCTATTGAACTCCAAGTTATCTTTTCACTATGAGGTGTCTTAGACAACAAGAGTCATAGAAATCACAATGACTTATTAAAAGTCAACCAGTAAAGGTCATAACTTCAATGAAAAAGCACAGATAGAAGTAATGTTGTTTTACACTCCATTGAAGATTGTCCCGTTATACTGTCAGTTTCTCAATGTCTCTTGTACCTTTTTATTACATTTGATATTGACTGTAGTATTATAATTGTTTTATATATATTGATATGTATAAGAATTGTTTAATTGAGAAATGATAATTGACACATGAATAAGGTACAGTAGATTCCGCTTTATTGCATTGTCCGTTTGTCAGAAAATTTTATGCAAAAAAGCGGAATATGCAAATAACCGAAAATGCCCTTGGGCAAAATTGATTGATGAATACATCCGAGGAGGTCGTTTTTAGTACTTGTGTAGACATCATAGTACACTGTAGAAACAACAGAATGTACTATAAAGTCATTCACATTTGTTGGGTAAAAATATCATGGTTTTGTAAGGTAAAAAAAATTTCTTGGAAGAAAATTTTGTGGAATTGAATTTTTTTAATAAGTCTATATAGGGGCCTTGGTTACTAAAAATTTTCTTTGAGATTAAATTTTGTGGTTTTTATTTACCTATGAAAATAGCAAGATTTAATTCCCCACTGACACTTGTAATTTTACAGTATTGTCACTGCTACATGATACAGCTTATTACAAAAGTAATAATAAATGATCAGAAACGTACTACAGTAGGTCATATATCTGTTTTTTTGGCCTTGATTGTTATACAGTCTGTTGTCATGTCTGTAAGCTTTTTCTTCAGCTACAGTGTTCTTTATTGTAAACAACATTTGATTACCATAAAATACTGATAGGTTTTCACTTCATTTGTTGTGACTTGTATCATTGTGTGTTTATATAAATGTTCATACTATGTAACATCTGCAAGAGCACTTGTTTCTTAACATAGAAACCAGTTTCTTAAATTCTAATTATTTAACAAGAAAAAAAAAGAAAAATAATGAACCATTATATAATCAGTAGTATTAAGACAATGTGCTTTGATGAAACTTTATGATATTTTCTTCAAAAATAAATAAATAAATACAGATAAATGAATAAATAAATAAATAATAAGTAAATGATTTAAAAAATAGATGTCTGAAAGTTTGCAAGAAACAAATGGTAACAAACAGTTGATGAAAACAATTGAAGCTTTGAAGATTTTGGGCTTGGGGATAAATCACATTTTGGTGTTGGTTTATTAATTTAAAAATAAGGGATGGTAGTGATGATTAAAGTAGCATTATGATGTCAAGTATGTGATATCTATTACAAGTGTATGAGATGTTTGATGTGTGGTAATTCAGAATTAATTAATGTCCACTTATAACACAGTTGGCATTAATTTGTTAGATTGGTTTGTATGTTAATTCAGCTGATATAGCCACTAAATGTTGACTTTATTATCCGGTTGTAGTAGTCATTACATCTGTAATGTAATTACCAGACTTGTGTAAGAAAGAAAAGAAAGAAAAGTCATTTTTGGCATTTTATAAAATATTGCAGTTACTATGTTGTAGACGATGTAGTAACATTATAAGTCCTGTGTAAAGAAAAAAAGTCATTTGTTGGCATGATGTAAAATATTGCAAAAAAAGGTAAAAGTGCAATTTTGTGGCTTGTAAATGATACCAAAGATGGTCGAAATTGTATTTATTTCATTTGAAATTATTTCAACAAGAAATGATTATGTAACTGGGCCAGACAAATATAATTTTTTCAGCAATAGTGAACCATTATATATATATATATATATATATATATATATATATATGTAATAAAATAAAAAAATAAGTACAACACGATTTTGTAAAGCATTAGCACTTTCATTACATCTTCAGACACTTTACATAGTAACATTCATAACATAGTAACAAAGTAAATAGTGATGACGTCATTTAGAAAATACGACATTAAAACAATACGATGACGTCATTATTATGGGAGATAATTATGTTAGACTGTTAAGTTTTGGCATAAGGGTTCTAATAAAATATTTTCCTTTTTCTTTTCTTTCAATTGCATTGTCTCTAAATAATTTGTAAAACAGAAGTATAAAAAAATTCTTTTTTCCGCAATCATCTAAATGTTCACTTAATTTCATTTTTCAGTATTATGGTTGATCTATTAGTTGCTTGTGCACTCTTACTTGAGAGCGAAGAGTTGAACCCTTTTCCCCTATATAAAATTCATTACAAAAATTTTATGAAGATGTAATACATGTATATATATATATATATATATATATATATATATATATATATATATATATATATATATATAAAAGAAGAAGAAGTAGAAGAGGAAGAAAATGCATAAATACATGTAAAAGAAAAAAAAATTGTAATAATTTGTTTGGCTTGTTTTTCATCTCATCTGAAAAGTGTGAGATGCAGCCATCATTTTGTTCAGTAAACTTTATGTAAATTGAATTCAGTATTGCTTACTGACTTTGTTTAACAAAGTCATAATTAAAAATCACTTCATATTCTCTATTACATGTAAATATCTGTTTTATGAAAATTTTTCATATTGAAAATGACATTTTTTTTTGAATTGATACTCCTGGTGACAAAATTGTACTAGATGTTAAAAATATTTCTTGTTTAACATATTTTCCAGCATGTAAAATCCCTCTAGTGACAATTTTTGACTGCAAAGAGATATTCTTTGGTAATCTTAGGATGTGTATAGAGATATTCTTTTGCCACTGCAAATAGGCAAGTGAAAAAAAAAAACCTGAATTTATTCAAGTTTAAAAGATTGTCTATGAAAATTTTAAATCTTGTGGTTGCCATCTTAATGAAACCGTTGAGAACATAGGCTCGAATAAATGATCAATATTGTCCTTTTCATTTAGTAAAAAGGTGATTTGTGGTTGAAAAAGGATGTCCATAGTGATTTTCAGTGGCCAAATTAGTAGACAATGTTGAATTATGTTTCAGTTTATAGGATTTTCTATGAAAATTTTACAAAATTTGCCATAACACTCACAGTGACAAAAACAATAGTTTTTTGAGTTTACCATTCAGCAACTTTGCTTTCCTTCTTTTATGTTAGATAACAGTATATCTCGAATTGATTGTTAATATTTTCTCACAATGCTGCTAATTTTAAATCTTATGAGTATTAAAATGCATTGGTCAGATTTGCTGAGCTCCAGATGTTACATCTGGACATAACAAGAGTGTTGACTGAGGTAGGTCATGTCATTTCAGATTTTAATCGCTGATACTTTACTTAACATGATTTATTACTGTAATGTATCAGTATTTATTTCAGTGTAACAAGTTCATTAGGAGAAAACCATCTGTGCCCATATGCGTGAAAAAAGAACAAGAAAACAGTCAAAGGGGAACAACTCTTAATCTTTTTATATGACTGAGACATTTTGCTATATTTATTGAATTGCCATGATATTAGACCAAACTAGTGTGTATACATGTTACATGCATATACACATATTAACTATGTAAAATACTACTTGGTTTTGTGACAATTGATGTTTTTTAACAAAACCACTACAGTTACCTTCAGTCACATTTGTGCAGATTACCAATCTGGGGTGCCGGTACCTTGTTTTTGCAATATACATTGAAGCAGTTGTTTTATTCATTATTAAATATTCATTGATAAAATGAATGTATGTTTATGTAAAAAGAGTTAATTTCACTTATATTGAAACCTTGCCAGATATATATGAACTTTGTACTGGCAAACATGGATAGTTATTTTGTATTTATTCAATATTTTATTATATTTCATTTTAATGTTTTCCTGTTTTAGGATGTTTTAAATGCAAGAAAAAGTGAATCCATAAATCTAAAGTCTAAAGCATCAGTAGACTTTGAAAATGAACAAGGAAAACAAATTGTTAGTGAATGTGACAGTATGTCTTTAGAGCCAGGTCTGACATCAGAAGAACAGGGAACCACTACTCATCACATTAGTAACAGTGTTGGGGAACTGATTTTAGATGATGCATTTAGTTCAGATGAAAGTAGTTCCACAGAATCAGAATCAGAAGATACATATAGTAACCAAACCTTACACAAGAGATTACAAAAAATAGATTCTGAGACAGCTAAAACAATACATCCAAATGACACGAGAAAAGTTAAACGGTATTGTTTTTCTTTATTATACATTATACATTTCATAATATATGTGCATGCTTTGTTAGAAACCAAAAGTAAGTTATTGGCCTACAGTGGCTAATATAATTAATGCTTTTTTACCAAGACTGATAAAATGGTAGTTGACTAATAAAATGGTAGTTAAAAATCTGATGTGATATTTAAATTCTTTTGCATCTTAAGTCTGTAGTTTGTATGTTAAATTTTATCATGAATTTGGTTTAATTTATTCTATAAGATTTGATAAAGCTTCCTTTTTTGTGTCAACTCTGGCATCATCATGTGATATTCAGAAAGTATAAGAATTAGCTCCCTTTGATCACAATAAATAATCTTTTTATCTCAGTTGTTTATAATTGCTTTAAGTTGAACCAACTTTTCTATGCCAAGTGAGTGTTTTAGGTCCATAAAGCATCATGATATGTATACTTCATAAAAATTCAATACATCCTTTAATTTCTCTTTAATATTGCTTGACATTGCAGGGAAATGAATTATGTTGTTATTATTGTTGAAATATTGTTTAAAGTCACATCAGCAATAAATGAATTATATAAAAATACATTTTAAATTTTTAGTACCTTGTATCACAAAGAATAGAAGAGCTTTTTTTGTACCCCATGAGTGAGCATAATTTTTTTTCCTCCTATGAACACAACATCTTTGGTTTAAGTGAACTTTACATATCAGTAAACTATTTATAATATGTATTGTTGAGTAAATGCTCATTTTACTGGTATAATGGAACTCGTCAGTGTACTACATGATTATAACCTTTCAATGTTTGTGCCAATGAAATGGATAACGTTTACATAAAAAATTCATGAAAAAAGTTGTCATTACTGGAAATCATCACCTTATGCGATTCCATTGCTAATAGAAATTATTGACCACACAAGTGCTATGGGGTACCATGTGGTGTGCTGGAAAATCCAGTAATAATATTAGCAAGGGCACTTGTTTAAATCTCATTTAGTTACTATAACAGTTATTTTCTCTTATTTTTCTTAAGAGCTTTAGAAGTATATAGACAACATGGTATACCCATGAGTGAAATATTGAAAGCTCAGAGGTCGGGTGAAGGTGACTTAGCTAAAAGTGGACCATTACGTTACCCTCATAACTGTATTTTTTGGATCCAGAGTGATAAAGAAGGTACAAATGTTTGCTCTTAGTTACTGTTAGGTCAAATGGAAATAGTATTAAAAATGCCCTAGCAGTACAGATACTGGCCATTGAAACTATGGGTTTGGGGTTAAACCACAAACATACTAAGAAGTTTTATTAGGTGATTTTCAACTACTGTCAGTAGTTTAGCTATAAGTTACTTAACTAGGAGATTTAGTTACTAATAGATAAAACTGAACACTTTATTAGACTGATAAAACATATTGAAAATACAACTGAAAAATAAGTTCATATGTGGCTGTTACAGTGGATGATTTTTACAACAAACAAAATATACATACATGTACAAACAGAATAAGTAATTATGAAGCTCAGTCATTGGATTGGGTTTTAAAATTTGATTAAATTGAGGAGAATAATAATGTTTTACACCCCAGTCAAGATTCTTTCATGAACATGTATGGTGAGGTTCAGATCTGGGATGATTGAAATCACTGAAGAAACAAGGAAAAAGTCACAAGCTTTTGTAAATAAACTGACAAAGTTCTGAAAATGTTTCAAAATATTGAATGCATACCTTGGCAGTGAGAGGTATTGTGATTCGTAAGTAGTAGAGAATTGGTGGACAGGTGGCTATGACTGTGCTGGTTAAAAAAATGGTCGTCTCATCACCCACTTGTCGACTTTATGTAAGTCAGTCAGTAGAGGTGTTGAGTGTTACATGTGATAATCTTTGTCAAGATATTAAAGTCATTCTGCCATTTGTTCCTGTCTACAATACAAAAAAGTCTAATCTCGGAAATGTGTTTTAAATTTAGTATAAATATTTCAAATTTAGTATAAATATTTCAAATTTAGTATAAATATAAAAAGCAATTTAGTTCCTCTTTGTAACTATTAGATACAAGATCTACTGATTAAATTTTAATGTTTATTTATTGTTTTTTGTTTACAGTATTAAATGAAAGAATAAACAAGAGAACAGATAAAATGATAGAAGCAGGTTTAGTAGAAGAATTATTGGATTTTCACCATCAGTACAATGTAGCTAGAATAAAAGAAAACAGGTAGACTCCCAGAGAACCATTCAGGAGTGGAAAGCACTGAATCTAATGAATATGGCATAGATGTGTGGTTAGAGAGTTACTCTGACAATGATGATACAGTATTTTGAACAATCCTCTTGACTACTTCACTAGTGCATTAGTGTTTATAAATATGATTGGATCTGTATGATATATATTTTGTTGTGAATTTCCTTACTTTTAGGATTATCATAAAAACCATTATTTTTTTTAACAAACGCAAAATATTTTGAAACTTTCAGGAAATGCAGGGACCTTTGTTATTTATGAAAAATTTAATTTACATTATTTTAGTTGAAATTTTTATTATTACTCAAAGAAGTTGATGTATGTTTTTGACTTTAAAATTTAAGAGGGATAAACAGCCAATATATTTCCTCTTTTGCCTTTCATTTTTAGATTTTTGTATTATCAGCATATATATTATTCACTTCTAGGTACATGTAAAAAACAAATCTGTAAATTCAGAAATGTTCATTGGGATTAAATTTTGCAATTTTCATTGATAATTTGCAATTTTCTGCCATCAATATTTTGTCAAAGATATTTTTGCCCCCTTCCTCCCCCATACCCCAATAAAAATCAATTTTCACAATTCAGTCTCCCATTATTTTTTTATATAACAAAACTGTGAAATTTTAACCCAAATGATTCTACAGTGTAAATTTGCAAAAAAAAAAAAAAAAAAAAAAAAAAAAAAAAAAAAAAAAAAACTTGGGTACTTTGTAACATATGTCTTATTAAGTGACCTCATTATTAGCCAGAAATAATTGTATTTGCTCATTTACCTTTCATTTGTACACTTTCTAGTATCATATACTTTTTAAGAAGCCAATTAATTGAAGTGAACAATTGGGACAATAAGCCAGACAAATATTCATATTTGCTGAAGATGAAAGTTTGAGGTTTAATAAACATTTGTTTTTATGAAATTGAAACTTAATTGTTTCCCTTTGTTTTTCAGTGAAGTAGATTATACACTAGGAATATTCCAGAGTATTGGATTCAAAGAATTCCATAAATATTTAATTTTATCTCCAGAAGAAAGAGATACAGAAAAAGGGAGAGAACTCTTAAAAGAGGGTAAATTTAGAATATTAAGGGAGAAAAAAAATTATGTTTAAGAAAATTTTTTGCATAAACTTTTGTATTACCTTTATGATATTTAGTACAGTTGAATAATTGATGGTTGCTGTAATAGTTTTGTGACTTCAGTTGATTTAATAAAGAAATAAGTCAAAAAATAAATGCATAATTAATCCATCATTAGTGCGACTGTATAAGTATCTTGTGTGCTGGGTGTTTCATTTCAATCAAAGTCAGAGACATAATGTGGCAGTTGTTATTCTGATGTGACCTTTAAGGTCATCATGGTAGTCATTTTATAAAAAGTAATACCCTCTGTTTATTTGTGTAAGTATCACTGTCTAAGTTTCAAATCGCACTTGAGCAATTTTCAGTATATAAAATATTAGTTAGTTTGCTTGTCAAAGATTGACAATTGTTACCATGTCTACCTGACTACCGTGATATAAGTGAAAGAATCTTGTTTGATTTGGAGTAAAACTGTTACTCTACTTTGTCAAAACACAATAACTCCACTCAAGGACTGTCTGTCTTCATGTACCGGTAAGTGTAAAAATCTAGGGGGAACACAATTACTTTACTCCACTCCTAACCACTTCATATAAGTAGAAGAATCTTGAATTGGAATAAAACATCTGTACTGCATTCAACTTCAGAGCTAAATACCCCAGTATAAGTGAAAGAGTCTTGAATGGGGATAAAACACCATAACTCCCCTCTTCTCAAGGAGCTTACCCTCTTCTTCAGGACTAAATTCCTCCATATTAGTAAAAAAAAAATCTCTATTATTTTGTTATGCAGGTATTGAGAACCTTAAGCAGGTTACAAGAAAGTATGCTAGAAAACAGATTTCCAGGATAAAAGGAAGGTTTCTTCGAAGTAAGTATGGTTTAGAACCACCAAGGTTAAAATCCAGTAGGGCAGATCCCAGTGCAAGTTTGTCATTTTACTGATAGCTAAAACTTATGGATAATTCAGAAGTCAAATTAAAGTTCCGTGATTTGTGAGTTATTAAATTTGATTGAATTGAAGAATCATATTTTTATAGGAATATTTTTTAAAGAAGAGGCCTCAGTGGCCAAGTAGTTTAAAAAACTTGAATGGATAGGATGCCACTCCCGCCTACATTCACACCACACTCGGGCAGATCATAGTTTGAGATATTTAACTTGATTATGGATAGGATGCCACTCCTGCCTAAATTCACACCACACTTTGGCAGATCATAGTTTGAGATATTTAACTTGATTATGGATAGGATGCCACTCCCGCCTACATTCACACCACACTAGGGCAGATCATAGTTTGAGATATTTTGTCAGTTTGTTTCCTAAAGTGCAAAGTGGATTTCTCCACCATCCCAGTACTAGTTGTCTGGATATAGAAAGTTCTTGACGGGCATAGAACCACATTTATCCACTCAATTCTTATACAAACAGTTTCAAGAGAAGATAAATCAAATGCCAATGTTTTTTATCACTTTTGTGTTAAAATTTTAGTTAAGTATCTTCATTAAGTGAGCTCAGGTGAGCTATTGCTATCCATCTTCGTCCGTCGTGCATCGTCCGTTTTGGATTCACTTTAAACATTTTAATCTTCTCCTCCTAATCCACTGGGCCAAATTTAATGAAACTTTTAAAATCTTCTCCTGTGAATGTTCAAGAGAAATACCTTCATTTATAACATTCTTAGGTCATCTAGTTTCAGATTTGCACAAATGGTAGCCATGGGGTTCAAAATGGGGAAATGGCAAGGTACTTAGTTGGGAAAAAATTCTATATTTGTCGCTATATCTTGAAAACTATTAACTTTTTGTATAGGCATGTACATGTATACTAGAATATTGTAGGTATTGACATAACAATCATATTGATATGTTGTTCTAGGTCATATGTTGAAAGGTCAAGGTCACAGCTGCAAAAGAAGACTTAAATTGCTAATTATCTTGAAAACTATTAACATTTTGCATAGGCATGTATATTAGAATATTGTAGGTATTGACATGACAATCATATTGATATGTTGTTCAAGGTCATATGTTGAAAGGTCAAGGTCACAGCTGCAAAAGAAGACTTAAATTGCTAATTATCTTAAAAACTATTAATTTTTTGTATAGGTATGTATATTAGAATATTGTAGGTGTTGACATGTTGACAATTTTTTTGATATATGAATCAAGGTCATATGTTCAAAGGTCAAGGACATAGCTGCATAAGTATACTTAAATTGGTTAATGATTTGGAAATTATTCATTGTACTACAATTACTTCATGCATATTAGCTACTTATAAATGAAATGTGACTGGATATTTCTGATTAAGTTTTGTGGCAGTTCTTAACTTGAGAAAACCTGAAAGTTTTTGTAATCAATACATTGTCTATTGCACTTTTCAAACAATTTTGGACATATCCTGAGGTGAGCGTTAAGGCCCATGGGCCTCTTGTTATTTAGGTGAACTAACAACGTTCATCTAACTCTCTTGTTTAGATATACTTCTATCTGCTCTTTAACTCAAGTAAGTTTCTAGAGGGTTGAAATCAAAAAGGTTTTTTTTATATTATTTGTTTACCAGTACTAAAGATCTAAAAGTTTGGAGTTAAAATTAGTTTTATCTGTTGAATGTATTCCTAAAATCTTGATGTCTCCACACAATGACATTTTATATGAGAAAAAAAAAATTAAATTCATATTTAGAATGCAAAGCCTCCTAAATGCTTTCATACAACCTGTTTGGATCTCATATGTTAGTGTCAAGCCCTAAACAAGAAAGTATGACAGAACAGGGCAACACTTTATTGATGGAAACATTATATTTTCATTGAATTTATTTAGAAACTGATATGAATGTACCTTCGGTTTTTCCTTTATTTATTTAGGACCTGGTTTGAATGTACCTCTTTTTTTCTCTTTATTTATTTGGGATTTGGGACCTGGTATGAATGTACCCTCAGTTTTCCCTTTATTTATTTAGGACCTGGTATGAATGTACCTCTTTTTTTCTCTTTATTTGTTTAGAACCTGGTATGAATGTACCCTCAGTTTTCCCTTTATTTATTTAGGACCTGGTATGAATGTACCTCTTTTTTTCTCTTTATTTGTTTAGAACCTGGTATGAATGTACCCTCAGTTTTCCCTTTATTTATTTAGGACCTGGTATGAATGTACCTTTTTTTTCTCTTTATTTATTTGGGACCTGGTATGAATGTACCCTCAGTTTTCCCTTTATTTATTTAGGACCCCATATGAATGTACCTCTTTTTTTCTCTTTATTTAATTGGGACCCGATATGAATGTACCTTCATTCCCCTTAATTTATTTAGGACCTGGTATGGATGTACCTAAAGTTTTCTCTTTATTTATTTGGGACCTGGTATGAAATGACCTCAAGTTTTCTCTTTATTTATTAAGGACCTGGTATAAATGTACCTCAAGTTTTCTCTTTATTTATTTGGGACCTGGTATGAAATGACTTCAAGTTTTCTCTTTATTTATTTGGGACCTGGTATGAAATGACCTCAAGTTTTCTCTTATTTATTTATTAAGGACCTGGTATGAATGTACCTCAAGTTTTCTCTTATTTATTTGGCACCTGGTATGAAATGACCTCAAGTTTTCTCTTTATTTATTTGGGACCTGGTATGAATGTACCTCAAGTTTTCTCTTTATTTATTTGGGACCTGGTATGAATGTACCTCTGTTTTTCTCTTTATTTATTTGGGACCTGGTATAAATGTTTCTTCAGTTTTCCCTTTATTTATTTAGAACCTGGTATGAATGTACCTCTTTTCTATTTATTTATTTGGAACCTGGTATAAATGTTCCTTCAGTTTTCCCTTTATTTATTTAGAACCTAGTATGAATGTACCTCTTTTCTATTTATTTATTTGGGACCTTGTATGAATGTACCTCAAGTTTTTTCTTATTTATTTGGCACCTGGTATGAAATGACCTCAAGTTTTCTCTTTATTTATTTGGGTCCTGGTATGAATGTACCTAAAGTTTTCTCTTTATTTATTTGGGACCTGGTATGAATGTACCTCTGTTTTTCTCTTTATTTATTTGGGACCTGGTATAAATGTTTCTTCAGTTTTCCCTTTATTTATTTAGAACCTGGTATGAATGTACCTCTTTTCTATTTATTTATTTGGGACCTGGTATAAATGTTCCTTCAGTTTTTCCTTTATTTATTTAGAACCTGGTATGAATGTACCTCTTTTCTATTTATTTATTTGGGACCTTGTATGAATGTACCTCAAGTTTTCTCTTTATTTATTTAAAACCTGATATGAATGTCCCTTCAGTTTTCCCTTTATTTATTTAGGACCTGTTATGAATGTACCTTTTTTTTCTCTTTATTTATTTAGGACCTGGTATGAATGTACCTGCAATTTTTTTCTTTATTTATTTGGGACCTGGTATAAATGTATCTCAATTTTCTCTTATATATTTAGAACTCGTTATAAGAGTACCTCTAGTTTTCTCTTTATTTATTTGGGACCTGGTATAAATGTTCCTTCAGTTTTCCCTTAATTTATTAAGGACCTGGTATGAATGTACCTTCAGTTTTCCCTTAATTTATTTAGGACCTGGTATGAAATGACCTCAAGTTTTCTCTTTATTTATTTAAGACTCGGTATGAATGTACCTCCAATTTCTCTTTATGTATTTAGGACCTGGTATGAATGTACCTCAATTTTTCTCTTTATTTATTAAGGACCTGGTATGAATGTACCTCTGTTTTTCTCTTTATTCATTTGGGACCTGGTATGAATGTACCTAAAGATTTCTCTTTATTTATTTGGGACCTGGTATGAAATGACCTCAAGTTTTCTCTTTATTTGGAACCTTGTGTGAACGTACCTAAAGTTTTTTCTTTTTATTTATTTGGGACCTGATATGAAATGACATCAAGTTTTCTCTTTATTTGGAACCTGGTGTGAACGTACCTAAAGTTTTTTCTTTTTATTTATTTGGGACCTGGTATGAAATAACCTCAAGTTTTCTCTTTTTACTGGGACCTGGTGTGAATGTACCTTAAGTTTTCTCTTATTTATTTGGCACCTGGTATGAAATGACCTCAAGTTTTCTCTTTATTTATTTGGGACCTGGTATGAAATGACCTCAAGTTTTCTCTTTATTTAGTAAGGACCTGGTATAAATGTACCTCAAGTTTTCTCTTTATTTATTTGGGACCTGGTATGAAATGACTTCAAGTTTTCTCTTTATTTATTTGGGACCTGGTATGAAATGACCTCAAGTTTTCTCTTATTTATTTATTAAGGACCTGGTATGAATGTACCTCAAGTTTTCTCTTATTTATTTGGCACCTGGTATGAAATGACCTCAAGTTTTCTCTTTATTTATTTGGGACCTGGTATGAATGTACCTCAAGTTTTCTCTTTATTTATTTGGGACCTGGTATGAATGTACCTCTGTTTTTCTCTTTATTTATTTGGGACCTGGTATAAATGTTTCTTCAGTTTTCCCTTTATTTATTTAGAACCTGGTATGAATGTACCTCTTTTCTATTTATTTATTTGGAACCTGGTATAAATGTTCCTTCAGTTTTCCCTTTATTTATTTAGAACCTAGTATGAATGTACCTCTTTTCTATTTATTTATTTGGGACCTTGTATGAATGTACCTCAAGTTTTTTCTTATTTATTTGGCACCTGGTATGAAATGACCTCAAGTTTTCTCTTTATTTATTTGGGTCCTGGTATGAATGTACCTAAAGTTTTCTCTTTATTTATTTGGGACCTGGTATGAATGTACCTCTGTTTTTCTCTTTATTTATTTGGGACCTGGTATAAATGTTTCTTCAGTTTTCCCTTTATTTATTTAGAACCTGGTATGAATGTACCTCTTTTCTATTTATTTATTTGGGACCTGGTATAAATGTTCCTTCAGTTTTTCCTTTATTTATTTAGAACCTGGTATGAATGTACCTCTTTTCTATTTATTTATTTGGGACCTTGTATGAATGTACCTCAAGTTTTCTCTTTATTTATTTAAAACCTGATATGAATGTCCCTTCAGTTTTCCCTTTATTTATTTAGGACCTGTTATGAATGTACCTTTTTTTTCTCTTTATTTATTTAGGACCTGGTATGAATGTACCTGCAATTTTTTTCTTTATTTATTTGGGACCTGGTATAAATGTATCTCAATTTTCTCTTATATATTTAGAACTCGTTATAAGAGTACCTCTAGTTTTCTCTTTATTTATTTGGGACCTGGTATAAATGTTCCTTCAGTTTTCCCTTAATTTATTAAGGACCTGGTATGAATGTACCTTCAGTTTTCCCTTAATTTATTTAGGACCTGGTATGAAATGACCTCAAGTTTTCTCTTTATTTATTTAAGACTCGGTATGAATGTACCTCCAATTTCTCTTTATGTATTTAGGACCTGGTATGAATGTACCTCAATTTTTCTCTTTATTTATTAAGGACCTGGTATGAATGTACCTCTGTTTTTCTCTTTATTCATTTGGGACCTGGTATGAATGTACCTAAAGATTTCTCTTTATTTATTTGGGACCTGGTATGAAATGACCTCAAGTTTTCTCTTTATTTGGAACCTTGTGTGAACGTACCTAAAGTTTTTTCTTTTTATTTATTTGGGACCTGGTATGAAATAACCTCAAGTTTTCTCTTTTTACTGGGACCTGGTGTGAATGTACCTTAAGTTTTCTCTTATTTATTTGGCACCTGGTATGAAATGACCTCAAGTTTTCTCTTTATTTATTTGGGACCTGGTATGAAATGACCTCAAGTTTTCTCTTTATTTATTAAGGACCTGGTATAAATGTACCTCAAGTTTTCTCTTTATTTATTTGGGACCTGGTATGAAATGACTTCAAGTTTTCTCTTTATTTATTTGGGACCTGGTATGAAATGACCTCAAGTTTTCTCTTATTTATTTATTAAGGACCTGGTATGAATGTACCTCAAGTTTTCTCTTATTTATTTGGCACCTGGTATGAAATGACCTCAAGTTTTCTCTTTATTTATTTGGGACCTGGTATGAATGTACCTCAAGTTTTCTCTTTATTTATTTGGGACCTGGTATGAATGTACCTCTGTTTTTCTCTTTATTTATTTGGGACCTGGTATAAATGTTTCTTCAGTTTTCCCTTTATTTATTTAGAACCTGGTATGAATGTACCTCTTTTCTATTTATTTATTTGGAACCTGGTATAAATGTTCCTTCAGTTTTCCCTTTATTTATTTAGAACCTAGTATGAATGTACCTCTTTTCTATTTATTTATTTGGGACCTTGTATGAATGTACCTCAAGTTTTTTCTTATTTATTTGGCACCTGGTATGAAATGACCTCAAGTTTTCTCTTTATTTATTTGGGTCCTGGTATGAATGTACCTAAAGTTTCCTCTTTATTTATTTGGGACCTGGTATGAATGTACCTCTGTTTTTCTCTTTATTTATTTGGGACCTGGTATAAATGTTTCTTCAGTTTTCCCTTTATTTATTTAGAACCTGGTATGAATGTACCTCTTTTCTATTTATTTATTTGGGACCTGGTATAAATGTTCCTTCAGTTTTTCCTTTATTTATTTAGAACCTGGTATGAATGTACCTCTTTTCTATTTATTTATTTGGGACCTTGTATGAATGTACCTCAAGTTTTCTCTTTATTTATTTAAAACCTGATATGAATGTCCCTTCAGTTTTCCCTTTATTTATTTAGGACCTGTTATGAATGTACCTTTTTTTTCTCTTTATTTATTTAGGACCTGGTATGAATGTACCTGCAATTTTTTTCTTTATTTATTTGGGACCTGGTATAAATGTATCTCAATTTTCTCTTATATATTTAGAACTCGTTATAAGAGTACCTCCAGTTTTCTCTTTATTTATTTGGGACCTGGTATAAATGTTCCTTCAGTTTTCCCTTAATTTATTAAGGACCTGGTATGAATGTACCTTCAGTTTTCCCTTAATTTATTTAGGACCTGGTATGAATGTACCTCAAGTTTTCTCTTTATTTATTTGGGACCTGGTATAAATGTTCCTTCAGTTTTCCCTTAATTTATTAAGGACCTGGTATGAATGTACCTTCAGTTTTCCCTTAATTTATTTAGGACCTGGTATGAATGTACCTCAATTTTTCTCTTTATTTATTAAGGACCTGGTATGAATGTACCTAAAGATTTCTCTTTATTTATTTGGGACCTGGTATGAAATGACCTCAAGTTTTATCTTTATTTGGAACCTTGTGTGAACGTACCTAAAGTTTTTTCTTTTTATTTATTTTGGACCTGATATGAAATGACCTCAAGTTTTCTCTTTATTTGGAACCTTGTGTGAACGTACCTAAAGTTTTTTCTTTTTATTTATTTGGCACCTGGTATGAAATGACCTCAAGTTTTCTCTTTATTTATTTGGGACCTGGTATGAAATGACCTCAAGTTTTCTCTTTATTTATTAAGGACCTGGTATAAATGTACCTCAAGTTTTCTCTTTATTTATTTGGGACCTGGTATGAAATGACTTCAAGTTTTCTCTTTATTTATTTGGGACCTGGTATGAAATGACCTCAAGTTTTCTCTTATTTTTTTATTAAGGACCTGGTATGAATGTACCTCAAGTTTTCTCTTATTTATTTGGCACCTGGTATGAAATGACCTCAAGTTTTCTCTTTATTTATTTGGGACCTGGTATGAATGTACCTCAAGTTTTCTCTTTATTTATTTGGGACCTGGTATGAATGTACCTCTGTTTTTCTCTTTATTTATTTGGGACCTGGTATGAAATGACCTCAAGTTTTCTCTTTATTTATTTGGGACCTGGTATGAATGTACCTCTGTTTTTCTCTTTATTTATTTGGGACCTGGTATGAAATGACCTCAAGTTTTCTCTTTATTTATTTGGGACCTGGTATGAATGTACCTCTGTTTTTCTATTTATTTATTTGGGACCTGGTATGAAATGACCTCAAGTTTTCTCTTTATTTATTTGGGACCTGGTGTGAACATACCTCAAGTTTTCTCTTATTTATTTTGCACCTGGTATGAAATGACCTCAAGTTTTCTCTTTATTTATTTGGGACCTGGTGTGAATGTACCCGAATTTTTCTCTTTATTTATTTAGGACCTGGTTTGAACATACCTCCAGTTTATGGTTTAGATGCTACTGATGTTTCTATGTGGGAAGAAAATGTTTACAAACCAGCAATATCCATACTAACAGATGTTATTGAGGTTTGTAAAAATTCAGTACCTCTGATTATATTATTAAGCTGACTTTCCATCAATATTCTGATTAGAGATATTGTAATGGCTCTCTGTTATTGGTTGTCTATGGCAACATGGCATGGTTGTTCAAAGCTTATAAGTTATTTTAATCAAGTGGTTGATGAAAAATTCACAAAATTGCTGGAATTTAGAAATAACAAAAAATTTTGGTGTGTAACATTTTGTCAGTGTTTACAATCTGCTTTGTATTAGAGCATGCTTCTTACAACTTTTACAATGCTGTTATACCAGTTTAAAATGTTACAGATTTTCACAAAGAAACACTCTTTAGCATTCTTGTCCTTAATTTCACGGTAAAACTGTCATTTACTAAGGGTTTACACCAGGGCTCTGCAATGCTTGTAAATACCAGTACTAATGTATTTAAGACCTCCTTGTGAAAAATGCAAGTACTTCTATTAATGTTGCTCAGTGTTGTGCAAGTACCTTATAATTAAAAAGAATTCTTGGTTTTACTTGGAAATTTCTCTCAACAGATGTAATCTTTCTGTTGATTGAAACTTTCCACTTGCAATGGTTCCAATCATCCTTGGTTTATAATTAACAAGCATATATCTCCATCTTATTTTACTGGAATTGTAGACAGACACATGTTGACTGTATCACTTTTATACCTCAAAATGTCAAATACAATGGAGACTCATTTTACATGAAGTTATCTGGATCGAACTTGAAGTAGTAAGACACTTTGTGTTGGAGGGCTTGTTCCTTAATCACTTGGTCTCCTCAGCCTCCAATTTAATGAATTTAAGCTGTTTACAATATTATAATATAAATGACTTATAAACCAATCATATTTAAATGTTTATATGATGATATAAGCTTATAAACCAATCATATTTAAATGTTTAAATGATGATATAAATTATTTTTTGAAATGCTTTGTATTGCATTTTCAGGGGAAAGAACCCAGTATTAAACCATTGCCATATCAATCTGAGGAAGTTGATGCTCATGTGTATCGTGTTTGTGAAGCCTGTAATAAAACTTTAGTCACGGAATCACAAATAAAAAGTAAGAAACAAGTTACTGTTTAAATGAACAATACTGATAAACAGCACTGATAAAGATGGTTTTTTTAATCAGATGTAGTTATACAAATAATGCTTTAATTTTGCATGCAAGCTATAGTTTTAATGTGAATCACTTTATACCGATGTCCTCCTGCTCTGCACTTCTGAATATAACAAACATTCACAGCAAATTTCATTAAAATTCTTTATTCTGTTTGAGAGTTATAAAGTGGGCACTGAAATGTAACTTTGACTTTTGACACAGATTTTTATGCATTGCACTTTCCATATTGCAAATTGACAAAAACTGATGGCAAGTTTTATTAAATCCTGTATTTTGCTTTAAAATTACTGGTGTAAAGTGGACAGTAAAATGTTAATAGAAATCCCAAATTTTAGTTTTTTTTTTTTTTTAAAAAAATATCTATGCAACTACATGTATTAAATGTTACATGTAACTTTTAATGCAGGTCATTTTAGCAGCAAGAAACATCAGAAAAGGATGAAAAGTTTGCGGAAACGGCAGAATCAAGGAAAAGAAAATACAAAAAACATGGAGCCAAAACAAACATCGGAATCAGAAGAATGCTCATCAGATAATGATGATGGGTAAGACTACAACATTAGAAGTTCTGTTATCAACTAGAAACACAGATATTACCATAAGGAAAGCTATATATACATGTATATTTTCAGTCATTAAAGATTGTAGTGGAGTTTTACATGGTGTTTTACACCCCAGTCAAGTGTCATTTACTTATATTAAGGTGGTCTTGGATTGGGTAGAAAACTGGATTGCTTTGAGGAAACCACTGAGTTTGGCAAACGAACTGACTAACTTTCTCACCTTGATTTGACCAATTGAGATCAAATCTAGAAGACAAGAGGTACTGTAATCTGTATGGTTTTAGACAACTCAGCCAACAAGGTTCAACTATGGTGTAAAAAATGCATGGTATTTATTTATGTTGAAATCATTACATGTATGTAATTGACATGTGTTCCTAAACTGGTATGGCCCCAAAAACATTATATTTCTCTATTTAGTAATCCTAGTACAATGTATAACTTTCTGCTTTTCAACTGACATAGATATTGAATCATGACCAACTTGGATGCAAAAACCTCAAATGTGTTAATTATCAGTCTACAAGTATCTCTCTCTCTCTCTCTCTCTCTCTCTCTCTTTCTCTCTTTCTCTTATGTCATGCACTAAGTCTCAGTGAACATCATTGTCAGCAACAGCTTCCAAAATCTCTCTGTGTGTGTGTGTGTGTGTGTGTGTGTGTGTGTGAAAGAGAGAGAGAGTATAACTTTTTTAAAGGATTATAATTGTGTGCCTGTGTGTAAGTAAATCGGTTGGTTAGTTGAATGTCGTTTTACATTTTATCTGAAAAATTTCAGCATTCACAAGACATTTTTTCTAATTAAAATCGAGGATTAATCTAAATACTAGTTCATGTAGCATGTGTACAAGTTTTGTGATATAAGGTGAGATAAACTGTTTCTCTTCAAAATTATCTTTTTTTGTTGTTATGGTAACAGCCATAACTTTATACCTTAGTACATTAAAATTATCAATTTATTCACACAAAAATGGACTCTTTAGTGTTACTTTCTTTCAGGATGTTTGATGGAATATTAAATGGAGAAGATACTGAAAAAAATAAAACTGCTGAGATAAAATAATAACATTACATGTAATAATATATATAACCAGGAAGTGCAATTCTGTGATAAATTAGATATTCATTATCTTTTTGTGTGTGTATTGTTTGTTTTTATCACTTGTCATTTTTAAATAATCTGAAATATTTCCTGTCAAAATTCTTTTACTATCATACAGTTCAAAGTTGTAAATTTGCACTACAAATTTATAATAAGTTCTTTAAATCAGACTTTAAAACAATGTTCATGGTCACAATATATTAATAATGTCTCACTTTAATAATTGTATGGGGAGGAGAGCCTCGGTGGCTGATGGTGGTCTAAAGCACATGCCTACAGATCACAGTTCCTCTCACTGCTTAGGTTCAAATCTGATTCCGGCAGATCATAGTGTGGGAAAGTTTGTGGGTTCACTGGCCTAAGGTCAGTGGTTTTCTCGAGGCAGTCCAGTTTCTTCAAACATCCCAGAACTAGCCACCTCGGTATAATTTTTTTTAAAATCTTTGACTGGGGCATAAAACACCATTACTCAACCCATAATTGCATTGCATATCGGCATGTATATAATTCCACCCATTGATGGTGATGTAAAACAATGATCTTTCATATAATTGCATTCTATACCAGTATGTGACTTTTGATGGTGGTGTAAAATTAATGATACTTCACATAATTACATTGCATATCAAAAAATATAATTTTACTTATTGATAGTGCTGTCTCAGTATACTAGTAAGTCAAATAATCCTTTCATAGACATGTATCCCCCTTTAAGTTGCTAATGGGATTCCAGCTAACCATATGATCATTAGTTCTTAAGGCTTGTAGGAACTCAGTGGCTGAGTGGTCTAAAAGTGCTTGATTACAGATCAGAGTTCTCACCACCTAGGTTTGATCACATTCTATGCAAATCTTAACGTGAAAAGTTTTTGAGTTTGCTTATACAATCCCAGAACTGACTTTCTACATATAATGAAGTGAAAGAATCTCGACTGGGGCATAAAACACCTTTAATCCAATCTCAAGACTTATGATGAAGATAAAGAAAATGTTTATGTTGCAAATTACAGGAATAAGGTTGGTCTTACAGGAAAACTTCAACTTATGTGATAATAAATCCAATAGAAATTGTTCAGCAGAAACAAAATTATGTATCATCTGAAAAGCTGGTGAATCTTTACTGAACTACAAATCCGAAAAGCTGGTGAATCTTTACTGAACTACAAAATATCTTTACACTAAAAAGTAATTATCTTTCCAAACAATAAGGTATAAATGACAGTAAATATTTTTAGAAACAAAGAAAGTTTAAGTAACATATAGAACATCTACTTCACTTTTTATATTTAGATTCTTAAATTTTAACAGTAATTGTCATATCACATTACAGAAGTGTGTTAACATCAAAATTTCTATTTATCCACAAAACATCATGTGGCCATGAATTACTGGCATTTATTGAATTGTCCAATTTCTCAAGTATATTAACATTATCCTTATATGGAATAAAACCTATATTTCTCATAATTGAGATAATTTGAATACCAGAGGAACTGTTTCTGTGAAATCTCCATTCCATGATAATACCGACAACTTCAACTTGTTTAAAGAATTCAAAAGCACCTTCCAATGCTCGATTTTCAAATCCTTCTATGTCCATTTTTATAAACACTTTGTTGAAGTGTTTTATGACTTTCAGTTTTAACAAATCCTTGAAAGTTATACTATAAATGGTATTATTAAAAGTTCCCAAAACAAGACTACCTAATCTGTTTCGCATGTCTTCCCTATCCACAAAAGAACTGCCAAATGAATTGGCGTGTTTTGCCATTCGTACTGTTTCATGTTTATTTCCAATTGCATTGTGAACAATTGTAATATTATCTTCAAGCATGTTCACATATACAGAAGCACAGAATAATTTTACGTTTATATCTAAAGCTTCAACTGATAACACACGTCTTTGCATTTTTGCTATAATCAATGAACGATGTCCAATATTGGCTCCTATATCAATAAAATTTATATTTTCATCTGTCTTTAGGAAAGTATAAATAATTTTATCTATGTTTGGCTCAAATTGTGTTGTCTGTGATATTGTTCTGGAAATGTAATCTGAATTATCATAGGCATATAGCATTATATTTCCATTCCATGTTTTGAGTTGTAAAGGTTTGTATATCGGTTCTGGATTTTGACATATATGTAGTTCTCTTTTCCATGTGTTATTCCAGCTAAGTACCATTGTACTTGTACTAATGTTGCGAGTTGTGTCGGTTTGTATTAAGTCCTCCATAATTTTCCTATAAAGATTTGTATTCTTGCGACCAAAAATAAAGTTTGGAAAAAGTTGGTTCTGGTTCGATATAAATAACATGCAGACTAACGTGCTTAAACATAACGACAATAGTAAAGACAGTTCACGTCTGTAACATAAAACAGATCCAAGAAATCTGCTACATTTTTTCTGAAAGTAATATAAAAGATAAATCGGTTAAAGTTTGTCTTTTGTGAAAATGCAATTATTGTATAGTGAGTAATACGATCTGTGACCTTGATGTGATTTCTTAAAAATATGTCAAAGTAGTATATTATAAGTATGTTGATTGCTTCCATTGATAAATGTTTTCATTTGCCGTGTAAAATTCTCATTTCTCCAAGCTTGAGAGCCGTTGCGGTCATAGATTATAAATCACAAAAACCACGTGACTTCGTATATGAATACAGTATAAAACTGCAATATACTATCCGGAACTACAATATCATAGGTAAACAAAAACGGCTGAGACAGATAGAAAAAAATCGCTTTTAGGAGATTTTACAAGAACGGTTCATTAACATAATTTATTTTTTGAGAATATAAGATATAAAATAATTATTATGATTTGAATATCAATACAAAAAATGCGTCGTTATTTGTGGACTATATTTCCGTAGAAAATGCACGTGCACTTCAAGTTCTTTGTAGCTGTTGTGCCTACTGGACACTTCCCGGTGTGCATGTGTTATATATGTATATAGAATTTTTCAGTCTTGGAATCAATAAATATTTTTTCAAATAATACGCGCGATATTTAATTTGCTTGCAAAGTTTCTGCATTCATACTGACAATGAACATCATTTTAAAACAGTTCAATTGTTAAATAATGCATTCATCACATAAAATATTTTTCATATTTAACCACATGTCAAGAAAATAGACGTACATTTACGTTATTTTCGCCTCCTAACGTTTAAGAAAGCTGCACTGATCTAATAGGTAACTACATGTACATGTATATCGTTTGAATTGAAAAGTTGAATTTAGACATTTTCCCGTATATTCTAAAAATCAGTTTCTTTATACTACCAATTGATACACGACATCAAATCTGAAAAGCGACAGAGAATACAGATAAAAAGAACAAGACGATTTCATTTTCCATTCTATTTAGATTTAAAAGCAATGAAATAATAATAAATGGTGTAATTTCGTAATTTTCATGTTTCCTTGTCAAATAGAAATAAGACACTTTTATCACATAACTTATTGTAGGGGAGTATATGTTAAAAGCACATGGCTCCTAAGGAACTCCATTTCTACATCTTTTTAAAGCTAGCTTACGACGATGTTTCTGAATTACAAAATAACTTGCCTGCATTTTGTTCCTGTTACAATATCAACGCCACAATTTTACACTAACAAAGGACATTCTACTGCATACCTTATGGTATCTTATGGTATCTTTGTAGAGGTCATACGATTGTACCTGATTTAGTAATAAAACCATTAACCTCTTGATCACGTTAATTGCACCAATAAAACTAGGATACGATCTTTAGTAAACACTTCAAGTCAGGCCGAAAGGTTTAGGAAATACATTATGTCCGCGCTTCGTGTAAACATTTAGTAGTCACTGTCATATACCATTTTTCATTTAATCATAAAATACATTCAAAAATAGTTGATGACAGTACATATGTAAACAGATTTGTTCATGCTTTAACAAAAATCTTTCCGTAAAGTTTTTTCCCTTATTTTTTGTTTTGCATCCACTTGGTTTGTTACACTTTTTGTAAATTCCGTAGCTTGACGCTGTGGATTTTTGTACATTGTTCTCAACATAAGTTATCTCACTATTGAAGAACGGGTCGGTAAAGTTCGTAGGTGGTATGGAAAAGGTCCAAGTTTAGCCTCTCTATCAACCGTTGAGGTTGCCTTTATAAAAAGATAATATGTAATTCAAACACAGCTTGGATCTTCTACATTAAATTTACAAGAGTGATGACTTAAGTTGTCTTTCTTTGACCAATAAACGAATCTTGTTAATCGTGCTGGCCCCAGTTCCATGATCATTCTTTAACTAAAAGTTTTCTTAACTTTAGCAAATTGTAACGGTCTCTTTTAAATTACAAATAAACATTTGTAATAAAACTTAACACAGACAGTCATGGCAAGCTTGAAGTGATCTTCAAAATGACATTTTAAGTTCCTAAATATATAAACAAATTATTAAGATTT
This sequence comes from Tegillarca granosa, assembly GCA_029721355.1. Classification (NCBI taxonomy): domain Eukaryota; kingdom Metazoa; phylum Mollusca; class Bivalvia; order Arcoida; family Arcidae; genus Tegillarca; species Tegillarca granosa. The sequence goes on along the minus strand of CM056598.1, from coordinate 37,669,951 downwards.
CAAATTCGTCAGATTTAAGGTAAGGAAAATCTTAGTTAAGGAATGATTGTAAAAACGGGGTCTGTTTGAAACAATAATTACTGTTGTGCAAACATAGCCGAGTGTCTATACAGACACCCTAAGTGTATCTTTACAAAAAAAACCCTCTATGAACAGGTGGTCTTTATATAAAGGCTCATAAACATTATTTACTAACAAAAATGTCACGTGGTCAAAATGTCATTCCCTTTGATTGTAATCTGCATGTACACCTTGTCTATCAGATGCACACATGTTTAACAGATTCAATAAAACTTTTGTAATTTTATTTTATATGAAAAATACCTAGAATATTCATGCATTTAAGACTAATTGAACAAACTCAAAAGGTAAAGTTATAAAAAACTAGACTTGGGCATGTTTTATCTTATTAAACTTATTGATTGGGAACGGGGCATGTAAAAAGTTACTTTACTTCGGCCATCATGGTCCGCATATAAATTAAAAAACCAATGCGTTCAAAAAGAAGGATATTTATAAAATTGTCAGAATTAATAGGGAACTAGTAGTCCTTTAAAAGTCCAATAGACTAGATATAATATACACAATCACTTCTTCATCGGCTTTCTTGTTTATTTCACTGAATCAGGCGTGGCAACAAAACTCCGGCCCGATGGATATCAAGACCGTGGACACTTTTCCCGCCATTTCAGATTATTTGTCATAAACTGGACTATAAAATATGAAATAAATCATTCAAAATCTGTAGTTTTATTTATTGACACTTATGGTTTTTGGCATCATCGGATATCCATAATTCGAATTGCGGATATCCTAACTTCGTTTTTCATTGATATGATATTTCTCAGGAATCCAAATTAAGGATATCATAATTTGAATTACAGATACCTATAAAAATTACGCACATCCGTAAATTGCGAATAAACAATAAAACGGCGTCTCATATACTTTAACTACATAACTGCGGTCATATATATATATATATATATATATATATATATATATATATATATATATATATATATATATATTTTCATTTTTGTTCAATGACGGTCCGTTCTCACTTTGAGTCGTCTCTACTCACCTATATAACAATACAACTACTTTGATAGATTGTGCAGTTGTTGCACATTAAATGAAGTTGAAGATGAATTACATTTTTTATTTCACTGCCCCCTATATTCAGAAGGTAGATCACTATTTTACTTAAAACTTAACAATTTTTACCCTAATTTCTTTGTTCTACCTTCACATAATAAAATCAAACTTCTGTTTGATAACAATAAAAAAAATATTTTGAAAATTACTGCTAACTACATTAGAAATAGTATAATAATAAGAAATACCAAAATCTGTTCATTAGAATAAACAATTTCCTTATTGTTACGGCCTTGCAGGTTACAGACTCGCTACACTTTTTGTGTATATTGTTTGAAGAGTTAGCATATTTTTGTATTTTTCTCATCTTTCCTTGTAAATATTGTCATTTTATGTTTAATTAGATTGACAGTTTATGTTTAATTAGATTGTCATTTTATGTTTAATTAGATTGTCATTTTATGTTTAATTAGATTGCCTTGATCAATTATTGTAATTGTATCCGTGCAATAAATAAATAAATAAATAAATAAATATAGGTGCTTAATCAGAAATTTCATTCTCAAATTTCTTAAAATTAAAAATTAGAAAACGAATATACTCATATTTTGTTTGTCAAAAGCCGGATCGTGGTATTGTAGAGTACAGGCTAACTTTTGATCCTGTGGGTAATCTGTCGAATCCGGCGAAAACATCGCGTAGTTCCTTTCCACCCAAGCTATTACATGTGTTTTTCCGGTTTGGAAAGCAGCATCTCTATTTTGTACCTGAGTTTAATATTTGATCAACACGATTTTCTAGATGATGACAAGCTGAAATAATTTATATATTTGGAAAGGAGCTCATAGATAGTACCTTAACACTAAGATACGAAAATGGACGCAGCTGTAAGTTCACAAAACATAAATGGGTAGGGTTGGACCAACTTGTGTCGGATGCTGATTGGTGATGCGGAAGGGGGAATGTTAAGTAAGGCTTCCACGTTTACACAAAACCGTAAAAGTGTACACGACAGGTAGTAAACGAAACGATGTCATTTACACAACCATCATGATTCGGAACATCGCGGTTGATTGTATGAAAAGATAACGTGTCAGTCATACATTCATCACACAGGCGCTTGTTTCGATATTTAAAAAAAATCAAACCCCTTGACCCTAACATAAGACAAGGTGTACAACTTTCGCCATCCTAAGTTTTGACCTACCTTGGTTAGGTCGTTTGTTTTCTATTTATTGGTGGACAATAAAAATAATAAATGAATGTCGCTCAAACCTTCATGCATTTCTCTACAAAATGGTGCATATCGGAACTACCGTCGCTGTCTATAAACTATTTAACTCGAGTTAAACGGAGACCGTCCCTTGTATCAAACGCCATTTCACACTTAGAATGGCAATCGTCATCCCGTGCTGAATCTCGACAAACGTTCTGATTGGTCAATTTGTTTTACCTAAAAGAGATCCGGGAAATTTTACTTTCACTTTTGAAATATGGACCAATCAGAACGTTTGTCGAGATTCAGCACGGGATGACGATGACGCCATTCTAAGTGTGAAATGGCGTTTGATACAAGGGACGGTCTCCGTTTAACTCGAGTTATATAGTTTATAGACAGCGACGGTAGTTCCGATATGCACCATTTTGTAGAGAAATGCATGAAGGTTTGAGCGACATTCATTTATTATTTTTATTGTCCACCAATAATAGAAAACAAACGACCTAACCAAGGTAGGTCAAAACTTAGGATGGCGAAAGTTGTACACCTTGTCTTATGTTAGGGTCAAGGGGTTTGATTTTTTTTAAATATCGAAACAAGCGCCTGTGATTCATCAGTTCATGATCATGAAATTTTATTAAATTAAGATACATTTACATTTTAATGCTTCTGTAACAATAGTTTGAAACAAAAAATTATATAGCTTCATTACCCGAGATGATATTGATATGCATGTCCACTGACTTTCTCAAAAACTTCAAAATCGTAACTAAATTCTAGTTAACAAAAACATGTACATGGAACTTCAAAATTTCATTTATTTTAATAAATGAAAATATTCAGTATTAACTTACAACTTGTAACAAAAATGACTGTCTCTGTAACAACATGAAGTTTAAATATGAATCAGATGGTAGACATGGTAAAGTAGGAAGCATAGAATTCGAAGTTGCCAGGATACTTGGAACATTATCTTCTACACTACAGGCTCTCTGTTGACTGTGAGAAGATCTATTTAATTGTCAGCCGATTTAAGTTTTGATTTCAAACAACAGTTAATAGAGATCAGCTTGTCAACTGTGTCGGAAACCAGCGAAGATCTGAATATTTTAACTGTACCGTTTGCTATTGAGAAAACTCTCATAGGGCATAGAAGTCACTGGTACCCCTAAATATTTCCGTGCAAGCTGTGAGTCTTGGAAACATATCCTGATTTAATTTTCACTAATTAAATACGTCACATGTCATGTACACAGTTATAAATTTTGTAAAAGTTTACAGCCTGTTTCCGACACGTTACTGTTTACACGTGTAAACGTGGAAGCCTTAATGTTAATGTTAATATCCCTTAGACCTGAGATTGACTCCAGTTATTTACTGTGTTTATAACTATGTATTTCTAAAATTTTGTTGACAATCCATCTACAAAATCAAATGTGATTTAGTTGTAAGATGCCTTTATCTATTTATTTAATAAAGCCTTCATAAACTGCTAAATTCACAAGTATCTTAAAAAAGCATGTGTGATAAGACAACTGAAGTGTGCATGAACTGACATACAACATTGTATTTCTTCATGCCAGGTAGATCCAAATTGTCTTTGAGAAATTAAAAATGAATAAATAAGAAAAAGCAGTATACAAATTATTCAAATAGTTTCATTTACAGCAAGCATACCTAAGACTAAATGGATCAATCAAAAAATAACTTACCCAAACCAACTTGATTTTTTAGCAACATTCTTATATATATAGAGCTTTCTTTTCATATATTAAATACCTATGCACAAGGATTCAAAATAGCTTTGCATGTTATTTACAGACTGAAATGTATATACTTTATTTAATCAAACAAACTGCATTGGTCATGCCAATACTGTATATGACATGATGCAGATATGTTCAGATTTTTTCATTTTAAAATTTCAATAGGCAGCACAATTTTTTACCATGTACAGCAATATACTATGGTTATCAAGGATGCATGTAGCAGTTTTTCTTACCAATAGGCTCAAGTAAAACAGTACCAAACTTTAGTCAAATGGATTTGATTTTGTATGAAAATTTTCCAAAATACATTTACACTGTCACAAACACAATGACAAGGAATGTAAATAATTAGTAATTGCACACAGATTTGACAGAAACACTATAGTCATTTTTATTTCTATATTGGAATAATAAGATAAAATTCAGAATATTAAATTCGCTGTGTCTCTGAGAACATGTCTTTTAAAAAAGACCTGACAGAAATACCAATGTATTGACTTAAATGATTTGAGTTATTGTTTAAATTTGATGACAAAAATAATTAACATGATTTGATTTGTTGTTTAAATTTGATGACAAAAATAATTAACTGTTTTACTTGTAATTGTCACAAAGGTACAGGAAAGTTACCTTAAGAAGAAGTTGCAGAATTTTTTGTCTGAGATGCTGAAGATGGGTTCTGTTAAAGGTTTTAAACATTTTGCTACTTATTTGAGAGGACGAGAAGAGATGGTGATAAGTATAGTCAACCAACCACAGGTACATTATTAACTGTTAAACCAAAATTATGTATTATTGGTTATCTCTGGTTTATTTATAATAATTTCAAGCTTTTTCACAAGTTTACAAAGTACATGTGTAATGTATTCAACTACAAATGCAAATAAATTTTTTGAGTCAGGTTTAAAAACAAAATATACTTAAACAATTATTTAAATGTATATACTTACACACAATTACATACCACATAGTATGTAATACAATTTGTCATATTAATTGCTGTGTTCAAAAAACCTTACAAGCCCCAACCTCAAAATTCAAAATTTTCTTTGTAAAGAACATACAAAAGAATTTACAAAATATTATAGGTCAGATTAAAAAAGTCTTACACTTCATCAATGTCAAATTAAGAAAATTTCCACCTCTGATCAATTGATAAAGAATTATCAAAGTTTTAAAAAATTATATTTAAATGCATACACATGATATATAGAAAACTCTCTCATTAAAGTGAAGTAATGTGGTATTACACACCAGTCAAGATTTTTTCACTCATATTGAGGGGGTCAGATCTGGGATGGTGGAGAAAACTGGAGTACCCAGAGGCCCAGAGAAAACCACTGACCTTTGGTAACTAACTTTCTCACACTAAGTTCTGTTCTAAGCAGGATTTTAACCCAGAGAGAGATTGTTCCATTTCTTCACATTTCAAGCTATAAGTTCTTGGAATATACAGTTTGATAAGTATAAATTTCTTACAACATCAAGGTACATTTATTTTGGTTGCTAGAGGGAGATAGCTGTACATTTCATGACATTATATCTTTAGGAGTTTTTGATTGGTTCCATGCACTCTTCAAAGCAAGTCACAAATAGCTTCTGATTATAATGTCATTTATTACTTGCAAACACTCATCTCTTGTATGTTGCAAGTATTTTTGCAGTAAAAAAGTAAAAACTCTGATATAGCCTATTATAGGTACTGATAATCACCAAGAAAGAGTAATATTTGTGTTGTTTTCTCCTTAAACATAATTTTGATGACTTTTGCAGACCCATCATCTTGTACACTCTGCAGAATTATTAGAGAGTAATAAAGCCATGGGTCAGGCTAGACGTTTCAGTTTACAGAACAGCAGTAGTCCTTCAAATAGTCTAACATCTAAAAACTTACCTTATGATAAGTAAGTATTGGTTTTTAAAAATAAGAACTTAGTCCTCTTAAATTAAGTATTAATTATCCCCCACTCCATTGAAGATTGTGGTGATAGAGAAATGGGTTCCGCCCGTTCGACCATTTGTCTTTTCGTCCGTCCGCAGTGCAATGTTAAGTTTTTCATTCTGATTTAAAGAAATTATTATTCTAATTTATTTTTAAACATGTTGATATGTTTTTACGTAATTTATTACCCAACAACCCATCTAGAACACAATGGTAACCTTTTGCGTAAAAGTTTGCTACATGTTTTATATTATGATTTAAGAATAGCAAGTTAATACTAATAAATTCATACCAAAAAGAAATAGTGCTATTACTTCAAAAGTGTTTACATATTTTTCTGCAACATTATTTTTTAATACCTGCAATTTTAGTATTTCTTGGTAAAAATGCATATTTTATATGAAAATGTACATTTTGAGAAAATAAACTTGCTTATTTATTTTATAGGATTTTCTGTAGATCTCTAAAGATCTGTAGATCTGTAAACTCTAAATATCATGTAAATATGAAAAGAAGTTTATCATATATACATGATTTTTAAGTGGTTCAGTATTTTTGGGGTAAATATGTCAATTCTAAAAAGAAAACACTGATTTTTAGAAAATTCTTTTGTGGCTGTTATCAATTTACTGTTATCTTTGATGAAGTTCTTTTTATTGGATGGGTATTTTGGTGCAGGATTTTATTTTTCTGAAAAAAATTTACATTTACTGTTTATTATACAAATACTTTTATTTTAAAAAAAGGGATGATGATTATAATGCTTCTGCTGCTGATGGTAATGATGATGGTCTATACTTCTGATGATGTTCAATCTATGCTAGGGTACTTGTAATGAATATCATTAAGTGAACAAAATTAGTGATATATAATAGTAATTATTACATTGTCACATATATATTTTTTCCTTTAAAAGCATATTACATATGGAATTTTTAACCAACGACTTGTCTCTTTGATGATGATGATGATGATGATGTACAAATTTTCTCTTTGATTATTTCTTGTTTTTCAGAATTATTTTATATATTTTAACATATGCATTATACCTAAATAGCATATAATCACTTTTGTTTTCAATGAATGCAACAACATCAACAACAAAAATTGAAAGAAAAAACCATGAGAAAAAATAATCAAGTTCTATCCGTGTGCTACTGATGAAAAATGTTTACTACTTATGGATGTTGTTGATATTTTGATTAGAAATATAAAATGTCATTTTTTTTAAAACATTCTAATTTTCGAGTGATTGTTAAAATAACAAAATACTCTATAAGTTTAACATGATATTGAATAGAAGTTGTAATCACTTAATCTATTGGTGGAAAATAGAAAGTGAGTAGAGCATGGGATCTGAATGACAATGTCTTGTTAAATTTTGAAACTTCAGCCCTCTTCTTTTGTTATATTTCCACATAGCAGTAACTGGTGTCTTGTGTGAGAAAGTCTTAACCCTTGCTGTCTGGAATGAGCATTTATCAAAATTTGGACTTGAATGCATGTTAAATGAAGCTTGTCTATGGGTGTATAACAGATATATCTAACAGTGAAAATAAAACTTGTTAAGTATGGGAAAAAAACTATTATATATGATTATACAACATCAATATTTATAAAATCTAAATGTTATCCAAAAACAACACAACAGTCATAGAATATGTTCATCACTGTGATACACAAAAATGGTAGTATATGTTCATTAGTGTGATATCCAACAGTGGTAGAATATGTTCATCACTGTGATACCCAACAGTCGTAGAATATGTTCATCACTGTGATACACAACAGTCATAGAATATGTTCATCACTGTGATACACAAAAGTGGTAGAATATGTTCATCACTATGATACCCAACAGTTGTAGAATATGTACATTACTCTGTGATGCACAACAGTTGTAGAATATGTACATTACTCTGTGATGCACAACAGTTGTAGAATATGTACATTACTCTGTGTACATAACTTTGTAATTTTAAATCACATGAGTATGAAAATTTACAAATGTTTTGGCATTACATAATGCAACAAGAATACATTATTTTCCTAAATAATTTTGCAACTTCAATTACTATAGGTTAAAAAAGATTTAAGGACAATTTACAAAATTTCAGCTTCTCAGATTTAAGATTTACAATTTTTTTTAAACATTTGAATGATGTTTTTTTTGCAGAAGGAAGTTGTTAATATCAATGAGGTCACAGATGAATTTAAACATCACTGCACCAGCTGTTGGCTTACCTCCAGCATCACCAAGTGATCAAGAAATCCAACTTGGAGTAAGTATATGTATGTTGTTTCAAATCTCATTTATATGAGATGACTATGTTCAGATTGGAGAATAGTAAGACTGTCTCAAATTTAAAAGTTGCTAAATATGTAAAACACAATACAAACTCTGTATGTGGATATTTGTACATTTGTAAGCCTGTAGCAGTATTCATATATTGGTGTGAATTGGGCTAAGCTGGTTTGAAGTAAAAAGTAATTTTTCTGTTTAGCTACAGAAGTGAGATAGATATTGGTAATGGGGTTATTAGTATATTCAGATTCTACTGCTACATGTATATACATTGTTCAAGCACTCATTTTCCTTATCTCAGAAATTTAGAGAAAAGTCTTCTGTCTTAAAAAATAAAAATGACAGGTAAGTCTTAGCCAGATGTTAAATGAATTCGTAGAAAAGACTATACAGTAGAACTTTGATAACTCAAAGTGCATAGGACTTTGGTGGTGACTTCGAGTTATCCGGTGTTTGGGTTCAAAGTTGAAGGACGACATCACCTTAATATATATGTTTTTCCACTACAGAAATCTTTGATGTTGTAAACAGTTACGAGTACTCGATTGTAATGCAATAGAGAAAAACAATAAAAACTTATCAATACTTTAGAAACAAAACATAATGTGTTAAAGAATTGATACCTACAACAAAAAGTTAGCAAAACATGTCCTTTTAATTTAAAATCATGAAGTATTCGAACAATGAAATCAGAAATCAGATATATTTACATGTTTATTAGCAATACTTATTATTTATTACATTCATTAGAAAATATGAACAGATATGTAGTAAAATTACATGTACAAAGCAGTGCAATAAGTCTAAGATTTTAATGCAATCATGAGTACACCTGATCACACATTGATAGAATTTTTTTTTTCTCGAGTTTTTGAAGTTAATTTTTAATAGATTTTTTAAACTACCAAATTCTTAACTTTGAGTTATTGGGGGTATTTGAATTATAGAAGTTTGAGTTATTGAAGCTGTCCTAATGTATTTTATATAAAACCGTTGGGGACAAAATAAAGACTCCGAGTTATCCCTGGTATTTCAGATATAGTGGTAGAATAAATTATTATTTTATAGACAATGCTTATGAAACATCCTAATGATAAAATAGTTTGGTTAAAAAAGGTTTTCTTTTTTTTCAACTCAGAATTTGGTTTTCACACATGTTGTTTTATGAGAATAGACAAGAAAATTTGTTGTGTAATTTAATTGAAGTGAATAGTTTACACTTTTTAGATAAAATTTATTTTATTCAGGATGAGAATTCTACACTGTTCCTGATAGCTGGTTATGGTAGATATAATTGTCCATATGTCTGGGTTAGGTCTCATCATGAACGACTAATAAAGCTTACAGGCGATTCTACAAGGGATAAAGATAGTCCATTACGATTAAAAACTACGTCACAGTGGAAAGATAATGGTAAAACATTTATGTATTGTAGAACCGGCCTCAGACTTTACTGGAAATTTTGGAATTAGTTAATTTTCACAAAAAACAACCATTTTTGTTTATAACAACATATTTATTGTGACATTCAGGAAATACCTAGCTTCTTGTGACTCCTTTTAATTGCAAGCAAGAATAAATGAAATGTTACAAATTTCGATATTTCTCTGTATAATGGTAACCTACTTTACAAGGTTGACCCTGTTTCTTGTATAAGAATGAATATTTTAACCTGTATACAAAGACCACAACCTAGTTACACATGTCAATTTGACATATATCCTTGTATGCCATTATATAAATTGTGCCCTTGGTTGAGGGAAATATGGAGGATTGTCTCCCCGAGGGAACATTACCTTCCCAAGGCGACAGGCGAAGGAGATAAAGTTCCCAAGGGGAGACAATCCTCCATATTTCCCTCAACCAAGGGCACTGTTGACTTTATTATACTGAGCAAAAAGCTATTTCGTTTACCTTTTATTCCTGTCAAAGCCTGTTTAAGATGTGTAAAATTGCATATAATAAAGAACTGTAGAAGTCACTGGTCTATAGATGATGTAATCTTAAGTAGGATCACTCAGTAGTTTCCGTGATGAACATTGGTAAGTTTCCATGTCTAGCGGTGAATTTTGCAATATCCCATGGCAATGCTGACCGCTGCTTCAAACACTCTGAATTATTTTATACCACGTGATTAGAAATTGACCAATGATAGTGTAAGAATTTTCGGTGAGGTATAATAATTACAGATACATTTCATGATAGATAGTTCACAATTGGATGGCAGTGAGTATGAATTAGTTTCATAAAAAAGGAGATATTTTGTAGTTATAACAAATTGAACATTAGAAAGCATGGTTGTTTAGAAAATCTTAGACAATAATAGGAACGTAATTTTTTTATACCAGGCTTAGAAAAAAGTATACAAAGGTAGCATACTATGTGATTTAGTCTTTATTGAATGACAAATATTACTAAGTAAGCAAAATTATGATCAGAGTTGGCTTTTGGATACATTCAATATTCTAAACTGATGTTGACAAAATAAATGCATGCTGTTACTGACTGTTTATGTTGTTTAGTCTTAACTATGTTTATAAACACTCTGCCATCAAATTATAAGTGCTTTTAATTCTCCCAATACACTTGTTTTTTTGCAGAATAAGAAAAGTAAATAATAATTTTGAAAAAAACAGCAAAAACCATTAACATCACAATCATCTTCATAGCAGTGGCTATAACAAAAACAAAAATCTCAGTCCAGTTTTAGGGGTTAGAGGAGATATGCTATACCTCTTGATACACTAAAATGTAGTTAGTGACATCAGCATTATATTCAGTTTTCATATTTCTTAACAAAATCCAATTATATATTTACTGATTATTTATTACAGACTTCTACATCTGGGATATTATTGCTGAACTCATTAAGTTATGTACCTATCCGTCTCCTGTTAATCCATTTGAGGTAGACTTCGACTATTTTACAACATTATCTTTACCAGAGCAGGTGCTTGCGTCAGCTGCCATGGTTAACTTTCTACAAAAAATTATTTTACATTACACCAGATGAGAAACAGTTCTCAGGAAGAGGTAAGTAAATACGCACACAAAATAAGTAAAGCTTAGTATAGTTCTTTGAAGATTTTTTCATGTGTTTTGGGGTTAAGTTTTTGATGGAAATCAAAGAAAACCTACAGCCATTTACAATTTATCTGACAAACTTTCTCAAACTAAGATCTGTATGAATGAATTTTGGACTTAGATTGTGAGAGAAACTCTGAGCAGACAACTTATATCTTTCCAGTGTCAAGGCTCTTTTAAAATCATTCCATCTTTTTAAAATAAGTGTTCAGTATATTTCAGAGATTAAGGTTTTATTTACCTAAGTTTGAGGATTAGTACCAACTGGTTTAATTGACAGAAAAATAAATAATATAAATAAGCTTAACCGACTATTCTGAAAATCTAAAATTCATTTCTCCTGTTTTTTTTTTTTTTTTTTTTTTTTTTTTTTTTCTTTTAAATGTCTCAATTTATTGCCTAACCCCTTTGTAACAACAAAATTTCATCTAAAGGATAGTAATAATAAATCAGGCTTACACTGTGTCCTAATAGTAATAACAAATAAGGCTTACACTGTGTCCTAATAGTAATAATAAATCAGGCTTACACTGTGTCCTAATAGTAATAACAAATAAGGCTTACACACTGTCCTAATAGTAATAATAAATCAGGCTTACACTGTGTCCTAATAGTAATAATAAATCAGGCTTACACTGTCCTAATAGTAATTATAAATCAGGCTTACACTGTGTCCTAATAGTAATAATAAATCAGGCTTTCACTTAGTCCTAATAGTAATAATAAATCAGGCTTTCACTCTGTCCTAATAGTAATTATAAATCAGGCTTACACTGTGTCCTAATAATAATAATAAATCAGGCTTACAGGCTTACACTGTGTCCTAACAGTAATAATAAATCAGGCTTTCACTGTGTCCTAATAGTAATAATAAATCAGGCTTTCACTCTGTCCTAATAGTAATAATAAATCAGGCTTACACTGTGTCCTAATAGTAATATAAATCAGGCTTACACTGTGTCCTAATATTATAATAAATCAGGCTTACATCTGGTCCTAGAATAGGTTATAATAAATCAGGCCGTACACTCTGGTGCCTAATAGGAATAATAAATCAGGCTTACACTGTCCTAATAAGTAATTAAATCGGCTTACACGGTCTGTCCTAACAGTAATAATAAATCAGGCGTTACAACTCTGTGGTGGCCTAAGAGTAATAATAAATCAGGCTTACACTCTGTCCTAATAGTACATTAATAAATCAGGCTTGACACCTTGTCCGAATCAGTAAGATAAATCAGGCTTACATGGCTGTCCTAATAGGTAATAATAAATCATGCTTACACTGCTGTCCCTAAGTAGTAATAATGAAATCAGGCTTACACTGTGTCCTAATAGTATAATAATCGCTTTACACTCTGTCTAGATAGTAATAATAAATCAGCTACACTCTGTCCTAATGTAACATGAAGTCAGGGGCTTACACTTGTTCCTAATGGTAATAATAATCATGCTTACACTCTGTCCTAACGTTATAAATAAATCAGGCTTACACTCTGGTCCTAACAGTTATAATAAATAAGGCTTACAACTCTGTCCTAACAGTAATATACATCAGCTACCACGGTGTTCCTAATGGTATATAATCATGCTTCACTCTGTGCCTAATATAAATAATCCTTATAGTAATAATAAATCAGGCTTACACTCTGTCTTAATAGTAATAATAAATCAGGCTTACACTCTGTCCTAATAGTTATAATAAATCAGGCTTACACTCTGTCCTAATAGAAATAATAAATCAGGCTTACACTCTGTCCTAATAGTAATAATTAATCAGGCTTACACTCTGTCCTAACAGTAATAAGATTTTCACTCTGTCCTAATGGTAATAATAATCAGGCTTTCAGTCTGTCCTAATAGTAATAAAATATCAGGCTTACACTTTGTCCTATAGTAATAATAAATCAGGCTTACACTCTGCCCTAATAGTAATAATAAATCAGGCTTACACTGTCCTAATAGTTATAATAAATCAGGCTTACAGTCTGTCCTAAAAGAAATAATAAATCAGGCTTACACTGTGTCTTAATAGTTATAATAAATCAGGCTTTACACTCTGTCCTAATAGAAATAATAAATCAGGCTTACACTGTGTCCTAATAGTAATAATTAATCAGGCTTACACTCTGTCCTAATAGTAATAATCACTCAGTCCTGACCTGTGGCCTAGTCGTAATAATAAATCAGGCTTATACTGGGTGTCTAATAGTAATAATAAATCAGGAGTACACTGTCCTAACAGAAATAATAAATCAGGCTTTCACTCTGAGCCCTAATAGAAATATAAATCAGGCTTACACTGTGGTCCCTATAGTTTATATCAATCAGGCTTACACTGTGGTCCTAATAGTTATAATAAATCAGGCGTACACTGTGTCCTAACTAGTGATAATAAATCAAGGCTTCACTCTGCCCTCAATAGAAATTATAAAATCAGGCTTACACCTCTGTCCTATAGTATAAATAAATCAGGTTTACATGTGGTCCTAATAGTGTATAATAAATCAGGCTTTACACTGTGGGTCCTAATAGTAATAAAATAAATCAGGCTTACACTGTGTCCTAATAGTTATAATAAATCAGGCTTACACTGTGTCCTAATTAGTGATAATAAATCAGGCTTAACACTCTGTCCTAATAGTAATAAATAATCAGGCTTACACTGTGTTCCTAATAGTTATAATAAATCAGGCTTACACTGTTGTCCTAATAGTGATATAAATCAGGCTTAATCAGGCTTACACTGTGTCCTAATAGTGATAATAAATCAGGCTTACACTCTGCCCTAATAGAATAATAATCAGGCTTACACTCTGTCCTAATAGTAATAAATAAATCAGGTTTACACTGTGTCCTAGTAGTAATAACAAATAAGGCTTACCACACTGTCCTAATAGTAATAAATAAATCAGGTTTACACTGTGTCCTAGTAGTAATAACAAATAAGGCTTACACTCTGCCCCTAATAGAAATAATAAATCAGGCTTACACCACTGTCCTAATAGTAATAATAAATCAGGCTTACACTCTGTCCTTATAGTAATAATAAATCAGGCTTATACTGTGTTCTAATAGTAATAATAAATCAGGCTTACACTCTGTCCTAGTAGTAATAATAAATCAGGCTTACACTGTGTCCTAGTAGAAATAATAAATCAGGCTTACACTGTGTCCTAGTAGAAATAATAAATCAGGCTTACACTGTGTCCTAATAGTAATAATAAATCAGGCTTACACTCTGTCCTTATAGTAATAATAAATCAGGCTTATACTGTGTTCTAATAGTAATAATAAATCAGGCTTACACTGTGTCCTAATAGTTATAATAAATCAGGCTTACACTCTGTCCTTATATTAATAATAAATCAGGCTTATACTGTGTTCTAATAGTAATAATAAATCAGGCGTACACTGTCCTAACAGAAATAATAAATCAGGCTTTCACTCTGTCCTAATAGTAATAATAAATCAGGCTTACACTCTGTCCTAGTAGTAATAATAAATCAGGCTTTCACTCTGCCCTAATAGAAATAATAAATCAGGCTTACACTGTGTCCTAATAATAATAATAAATCAGGCTTACACTCTGTCCTAATAATAATAATATATCAGGCTTACACTCTGTCCTAATAGAAATAATAAATCAGGCTTACACTGTGTCCTAATAGTAATAATTAATCAGGCTTACACTGTGTCCTAGTAGTAATAATATATCAGGCTTACACTGTGTCCTAGTAGTAATAATAAATCAGGCTTACACTGTGTCCTAATAGTAATAATAAATCAGGCGTACAATGTGCTAACAGTAATAATAAATCAGGCTTTCACTCTGTCCTAATAGTAATAATAAATCAGGCTTACACTGTGTCCTAGTAGTAATAATAAATCAGGCTTACACTGTGTCCTAATATAAATAATAAATCAGGCTTATACTGTGTCCTAATAGTGATAATAAATCAGGCTTACACTGTGTCCTAATAGTAATAATTAATCAGGCTTACACTGTGTCCTAATAGTAATAATTAATCAGGCTTTCACTCTGTCTTAATAGTAATATTAATCAGGCTTACACTCTGTCCTAATAGTAAGAATAAATCAGGCTTACACTCTGTCCTAATAATAAATCAGGCTTACACTGTGTCCTAATAGTGATAATAAATCAGGCTTACACTGTGTCCTAATAGTAATAATTAATCAGGCTTTCACTCTGTCTTAATAGTAATAATTAATCAGGCTTACACTCTGTCCTAATAGTAAGAATAAATCAGGCTTACACTCTGTCCTAATAATAAATCAGGCTTACACTTCGTCCTAATAGTAATAATAAATCAGTCTTACACTCTGTCCTAATAGTAATAATAAATCAGGCTTACACTCTGTCCTAATAGTAATAATTAATCAGGCTTACACTGTCCAAACAGTAATAATAAATCAGGCTTACACTGTGTCCTTATAGTAATAATAAATCAGGCTTACACTCTGTCTTAATAGTAATAATAAATCAGGCTTACACTCTGTCCTAATAGTTATAATAAATCAGGCTTACACTCTGTCCTAATAGAAATAATAAATCAGGCTTACACTCTGTCCTAATAGTAATAATAAATCAGGCTTACACTCTGTCCTAACAGTAATAAGGCTTTCACTCTGTCCTAACAGTAATAATTAATCAGGCTTTCAGTCTGTCCTAATAGTAATAAAATATCAGGCTTACACTTTGTCCTAATAGTAATAATAAATCAGGCTTACACTCTGTCCTAACAGTAATAAGGCTTTCACTCTGTCCTAACAGTAATACTTAATCAGGCTTTCAGTCTGTCCTAATAGTAATAAAATATCAGGCTTACACTTTGTCCTAATAGTAATAATAAATCAGGCTTACACTCTGTCCTAACAGTAATAAGGCTTTCACTCTGTCCTAACAGTAATAATTAATCAGGCTTTCAGTCTGTCCTAATAGTAATAAAATATCAGGCTTACACTTTGTCCTAATAGTAATAATAAATCAGGCTTACACTCTGCCCTAATAGTAATAATAAATCAGGCTTACACTGTCCTAATAGTTATAATAAATCAGGCTTACAGTCTGTCCTAAAAGAAATAATAAATCAGGCTTATACTGTGTCCTAATAGTAATAATAAATCAGGCTTACACTCTGTCCTAATAGTAATAATAAATCAGGCTTACTCTGTCCTAATAGTTATAATAAATCAGGCTTACAGTCTGTCCTAAAAGAAATAATAAATCAGGCTTATACTGTGTCCTAATAGTAATAATAAATCAGGCTTACACTGTGTCTTAATAGTTATAATAAATCAGGCTTACAGTCTGTCCTAAAAGAAATAATAAATCAGGCTTACACTGTGTCTTAATAGTTATAATAAATCAGGCTTACACTCTGTCCTAATAGAAATGATAAATCAGGCTTACACTGTGTCCTAATAGTAATAATTAATCAGGCTTACACTGTGTCCTAATAGTAATAATAAATCAGTCTTACACTGTGTCCTAGTAGTAATAATAAATCAGGCTTATACTGTGTTCTAATAGTAATAATAAATCAGGAGTACACTGTCCTAACAGAAATAATAAATCAGGCTTTCACTGTGTCCTAATAGTTATAATAAATCAGGCTTACACTCTGTCCTAATAGTTATAATAAATCAGGCTTACACTCTGTCCTAATAGTTATAATAAATCAGGCTTACACTGTGTCCTAATAGTAATAAATAATTCAGGCTTACACTGTGTCCTAGTAGTAATAACAAATAAGGCTTACACACTGTCCTAATAGTAATAATAAATCAGGCTTACACTCTGTCCTAATAGAAATAATAAATCAGGCTTACACTGTGTCCTAATAGTAATAATAAATCAGGCTTACACTCTGTCTTAATAGTAATAATAAATCAGGCTTACACTGTGTCCTAATAGTTATAATAAATCAGGCTTACACTCTGTCCTAATAGAAATAATAAATCAGGCTTACACTGTGTCCTAGTAGTAATAATAAATCAGGCTTACACTCTGTCCTAATATAATAAATCAGGCTTACACTCTGTCCTAATATAATAAATCAGGCTTACACTGTGTCCTAATAGAAATAATAAATCAGGCTTACACTGTGTCCTAATAGTAATATTAAATCAGGCTTACACTGTGTGCTAATAGTAATAATAAATCAGGCTTACACTCTGTCTTAATAGTAATAATAAATCAGGCTTACACTCTGTCCTAATAGTTATAATAAATCAGGCTTACACTCTGTCCTAATAGAAATAATAAATCAGGCTTACACTGTGTCCTAATAGAAATAATAAATCAGGCTTACACTCTGTCCTAGTAGTAATAATAAATCAGGCTTACACTCTGTCCTAATATAATAAATCAGGCTTACACTCTGTCCTAATATAATACATCAGGCTTACACTGTGTCCTAATAGAAATAATAAATCAGGCTTACACTGTGTCCTAGTAGTAATAATAAATCAGGCTTACACTCTGCCCTAATAGTAATAATAAATCAGGCTTACACTCTGTCCTAATATAATACATCAGGCTTACACTGTGTCCTAATAGTAATATTAAATCAGGCTTACACTGTGTCCTAATAGTAATAATAAATCAGGCTTACACTCTGCCCTAATAGTAATAATAAATCAGGCTTACACTGTCCTAATAGTTATAATAAATCAGGCTTACAGTCTGTCCTAAAAGAAATAATAAATCAGGCTTACACTGTGTCCTAATAGTTATAAAAAATCAGGCTTACACTCTGTCCTAATAGAAATAATAAATTAGGCTTACACTCTGTCCTAATAGTAATATTAAATCAGGCTTACACTGTGTCCTAATAGTAATAATTAATCAGTCTTACACTGTGTCCTAGTAGTAATAACAAATAAGGCTTACACTATGTCCTTATAATAAATCAGGCTTACACTGTGTCCTAATAGTTATAATAAATCAGGCTTACACTGTGTCCTAATAGTAATAATAAATCAGGCTTACACTCTGTCCTTATAGTAATAATAAATCAGGCTTACACTGTGTCCTTATAATAAATCAGGCTTACATTCTGTCCTAACAGTAATAATAAGTCAGGATTACACTGTGTCCTAATACTTATAATAAATCAGGCTTACACTCTGTCCTTATAGTAATAATAAATCAGGCTTACACTCTGTCCTAAAAGTAATAATAAATCAGGCTTGCACTCTGTCCTAATAGTAATAATAAATCAGGCTTACACTCTGTCCTAATAGTAATAATAAATTAGGCTTACACACTGTCCTAATAGTAATAATAAATCAGGCTTACACTCTGTCCTAAAAGTAATAATAAATCAGACTTATACTGTGTCATGATAGTAATAATAAATCAGGCTTATACTGTGTCATGATAGAAATAATAAATCAGGCTTACACACTGTCCTAAAAGTAAGAATAAATCAGGCTTACACTCTGTCCTAGTAGTAATAATAAATCAGGCTTACACTGTGTCCTAGTAGTAATAATAAATCAGGCTTACACTGTCTCCTAGTAGTAATAATAAATCAGGCTTACACTGTGTCCTAAAAGTAAGAATAAATCAGGCTTACACTCTGTCCTAGTAGTAATAATAAATCAGGCTTACACTGTGTCCTAGTAGTAATAATAAATCAGGCTTACACTGTCTCCTAGTAGTAATAATAAATCAGGCTTACACTGTGTCCTAGTAGTAATAATAAATCAGGCTTACACTGTGTCCTAGTAGTAATAATATATCAGGCTTACACTGTGTCCTAGTAGTAATAATAAATCAGGCTTACACTGTGTCCTAGTAGTAATAATTAATCAGGCTTACACTGTGTCCTAGTAGTAATAATAAATCAGGCTTACACTGTGTCCTAGTAGTAATAATAAATCAGGCTTACACTGTGTCCTAGTAGTAATAATAAATCAGGCTTACACTGTGTCCTATGTCCTAGTAGTAATAATATATCAGGCTTACACTGTGTCCTAGTAGTAATAATAAATCAGGCTTACACTGTGTCCTAATAGTAATAATAAATCAGGCTTATACTGTGTCCTAATAGTAATAATAAATCAGGCGTACAATGTGCTAACAGTAATAATAAATCAGGCTTTCACTCTTTCCTAATAGTAATAATAAATCAGGCTTACACTGTGTCCTATTAGTAATAATAAATCAGGCTTACACTGTGTCCTAATATAAATAATAAATCAGGCTTACACTGTGTCCTAATAGTGATAATAAATCAGGCTTACACTGTGTCCTAATAGTGATAATAAATCAGGCTTACACTGTGTCCTAATAGTGATAATAAATCAGGCTTACACTGTGTCCTAATAGAAATAATAAATCAGGCTTACACTCTGTCCTAGTAGTAATAATAAATCAGGCTTACACTCTGTCCTAATATAATAAATCAGGCTTACACTCTGTCCTAATATAATAAATCAGGCTTACACTGTGTCCTAATAGAAATAATAAATCAGGCTTACACTGTGTCCTAATAGTAATATTAAATCAGGCTTACACTGTGTCCTAATAGTAATAATAAATCAGGCTTACACTCTGCCCTAATAGTAATAATAAATCAGGCTTACACTGTCCTAATAGTTATAATAAATCAGGCTTACATTCTGTCCTAAAAGAAATAATAAATCAGGCTTACACTGTGTCCTAATAGTTATAATAAATCAGGCTTACACTCTGTCCTAATAGAAATAATAAATTAGGCTTACACTGTGTCCTAATAGTAATAAATAAATCAGGCTTACACTGTGTCCTAGTAGTAATAACAAATAAGGCTTACACACTGTCCTAATAGTAATATTAAATCAGGCTTACACTGTGTCCTAATAGTAATAATTAATCAGTCTTACACTGTGTCCTAGTAGTAATAACAAATAAGGCTTACACTATGTCCTTATAATAAATCAGGCTTACACTGTGTCCTAATAGTTATAATAAATCAGGCTTACACTGTGTCCTAATAGTAATAATAAATCAGGCTTACACTCTGTCCTTATAGTAATAATAAATCAGGCTTACACTGTGTCCTTATAATAAATCAGGCTTACATTCTGTCCTAACAGTAATAATAAGTCAGGATTACACTGTGTCCTAATACTTATAATAAATCAGGCTTACACTCTGTCCTTATAGTAATAATAAATCAGGCTTACACTCTGTCCTAAAAGTAATAATAAATCAGGCTTGCACTCTGTCCTAATAGTAATAATAAATCAGGCTTACACTCTGTCCTAATAGTAATAATAAATTAGGCTTACACACTGTCCTAATAGTAATAATAAATCAGGCTTACACTCTGTCCTAAAAGTAATAATAAATCAGACTTATACTGTGTCATGATAGTAATAATAAATCAGGCTTATACTGTGTCATGATAGAAATAATAAATCAGGCTTACACACTGTCCTAAAAGTAAGAATAAATCAGGCTTACACTCTGTCCTAGTAGTAATAATAAATCAGGCTTACACTGTGTCCTAGTAGTAATAATAAATCAGGCTTACACTGTCTCCTAGTAGTAATAATAAATCAGGCTTACACTGTGTCCTAGTAGTAATAATAAATCAGGCTTACACTGTGTCCTAGTAGTAATAATATATCAGGCTTACACTGTGTCCTAGTAGTAATAATAAATCAGGCTTACACTGTGTCCTAGTAGTAATAATTAATCAGGCTTACACTGTGTCCTAGTAGTAATAATAAATCAGGCTTACACTGTGTCCTAGTAGTAATAATAAATCAGGCTTACACTGTGTCCTAGTAGTAATAATAAATCAGGCTTACACTGTGTCCTATGTCCTAGTAGTAATAATATATCAGGCTTACACTGTGTCCTAGTAGTAATAATAAATCAGGCTTACACTGTGTCCTAATAGTAATAATAAATCAGGCTTATACTGTGTCCTAATAGTAATAATAAATCAGGCGTACAATGTGCTAACAGTAATAATAAATCAGGCTTTCACTCTTTCCTAATAGTAATAATAAATCAGGCTTACACTGTGTCCTATTAGTAATAATAAATCAGGCTTACACTGTGTCCTAATATAAATAATAAATCAGGCTTACACTGTGTCCTAATAGTGATAATAAATCAGGCTTACACTGTGTCCTAATAGTGATAATAAATCAGGCTTACACTGTGTCCTAATAGTGATAATAAATCAGGCTTACACTGTGTCCTAATAGTAATAATAAATCAGGCTTACACTCTGTCCTAATAGTAAGAATAAATCAGGCTTACACTCTGTCCTAATAATAAATCAGGCTTACACTCTGTCCTAATCGTAATAATAAATCAGTCTTACACTCTGTCCTAATAGTAATAATAAATCAGGCTTACACTCTGTCCTAATCGTAATAATTAATCATGCTTACACTGTCCAAACAGTAATAATAAATCAGGCTTACACTGTGTCCTTATAGTAATAATAAATCAGGCTTACACTCTGTCTTAATAGTAATAATAAATCAGGCTTACACTCTGTCCTAATAGTTATAATAAATCAGGCTTACACTCTGTCCTAATAGAAATAATAAATCAGGCTTACACTGTGTCCTAATAGTAATAATTAATCAGGCTTACACTCTGTCCTAACAGTAATAAGGCTTTCACTCTGTCCTAATGGTAATAATAAATCAGGCTTTCAGTCTGTCCTAATAGTAATAAAATATCAGGCTTACACTTTGTCCTAATAGTAATAATAAATCATGCTTACACTCTGCCCTAATAGTAATAATAAATCAGGCTTACACTGTCCTAATAGTTATAATAAATCAGGCTTACAGTCTGTCCTAAAAGAAATAATAAATCAGGCTTACACTGTGTCTTAATAGTTATAATAAATCAGACTTACACTCTGTCCTAATAGAAATAATAAATCAGGCTTACACTGTGTCCTAATGGTAATAATTAATCAGGCTTACACTGTGTCCTAATAGTAATAATAAATCAGTCTTACACTGTGTCCTAGTAGTAATAATAAATCAGGCTTATACTGTGTTCTAATAGTAATAATAAATCAGGAGTACACTGTCCTAACAGAAATAATAAATCAGGCTTTCACTCTGCCCTAATAGAAATAATAAATCAGGCTTACACTGTGTCCTAATAGTTATAATAAATCAGGCTTACACTCTGTTCTAATAGAAATAATAAATCAGGCTTACACTGTGTCCTAATAGTAATAAATAAATCAGGCTTACACTGTGTCCTAGTAGTAATAACAAATAAGGCTTACACACTGTCCTAATAGTAATAATAAATCAGGCTTACACTCTGTCCTAATAGAAATAATAAATCAGGCTTACACTCTGTCCTAATAGTAATAATAAATCAGGCTTACACTGTGTCCTAATAGTTATAATAAATCAGGCTTACACTCTGTCCTTATAGTAATAATAAATCAGGCTTATACTGTGTTCTAATAGTAATAATAAATCAGACGTACACTGTCCTAACAGAAATAATAAATCAGGCTTTCACTCTGTCCTAATAGTAATAATAAATCAGGCTTACACTGTGTCCTAATAGTAATAATAAATCAGACTTATACTGTGTCATGATAGTAATAATAAATCAGGCTTATACTGTGTCATGATAGAAATAATAAATCAGGCTTACACACTGTCCTAAAAGTAAGAATAAATCAGGCTTACACTCTGTCCTAGTAGTAATAATAAATCAGGCTTACACTCTGTCCTAGTAGTAATAATAAATCAGGCTTACACTGTCTCCTAGTAGTAATAATAAATCAGGCTTACACTGTGTCCTAGTAGTAATAATAAATCAGGCTTACACTGTGTCCTAGTAGTAATAATATATCAGGCTTACACTGTGTCCTAGTAGTAATAATAAATCAGGCTTACACTGTGTCCTAGTAGTAATAATTAATCAGGCTTACACTGTGTCCTAGTAGTAATAATAAATCAGGCTTACACTGTGTCCTAGTAGTAATAATAAATCAGGCTTACACTGTGTCCTAGTAGTAATAATAAATCAGGCTTACACTGTGTCCTATGTCCTAGTAGTAATAATATATCGGGCTTACACTGTGTCCTAGTAGTAATAATAAATCAGGCTTACACTGTGTCCTAATAGTAATAATAAATCAGGCTTATACTGTGTCCTAATAGTAATAATAAATCAGGCGTACAATGTGCTAACAGTAATAATAAATCAGGCTTTCACTCTTTCCTAATAGTAATAATAAATCAGGCTTACACTGTGTCCTATTAGTAATAATAAATCAGGCTTACACTGTGTCCTAATATAAATAATAAATCAGGCTTACACTGTGTCCTAATAGTGATAATAAATCAGGCTTACACTGTGTCCTAATAGTGATAATAAATCAGGCTTACACTGTGTCCTAATAGTGATAATAAATCAGGCTTACACTGTGTCCTAATAGTAATAATAAATCAGGCTTACACTCTGTCCTAATAGTAAGAATAAATCAGGCTTACACTCTGTCCTAATAATAAATCAGGCTTACACTCTGTCCTAATCGTAATAATAAATCAGTCTTACACTCTGTCCTAATAGTAATAATAAATCAGGCTTACACTCTGTCCTAATCGTAATAATTAATCATGCTTACACTGTCCAAACAGTAATAATAAATCAGGCTTACACTGTGTCCTTATAGTAATAATAAATCAGGCTTACACTCTGTCTTAATAGTAATAATAAATCAGGCTTACACTCTGTCCTAATAGTTATAATAAATCAGGCTTACACTCTGTCCTAATAGAAATAATAAATCAGGCTTACACTGTGTCCTAATAGTAATAATTAATCAGGCTTACACTCTGTCCTAACAGTAATAAGGCTTTCACTCTGTCCTAATGGTAATAATAAATCAGGCTTTCAGTCTGTCCTAATAGTAATAAAATATCAGGCTTACACTTTGTCCTAATAGTAATAATAAATCATGCTTACACTCTGCCCTAATAGTAATAATAAATCAGGCTTACACTGTCCTAATAGTTATAATAAATCAGGCTTACAGTCTGTCCTAAAAGAAATAATAAATCAGGCTTACACTGTGTCTTAATAGTTATAATAAATCAGGCTTACACTCTGTCCTAATAGAAATAATAAATCAGGCTTACACTGTGTCCTAATGGTAATAATTAATCAGGCTTACACTGTGTCCTAATAGTAATAATAAATCAGTCTTACACTGTGTCCTAGTAGTAATAATAAATCAGGCTTATACTGTGTTCTAATAGTAATAATAAATCAGGAGTACACTGTCCTAACAGAAATAATAAATCAGGCTTTCACTCTGCCCTAATAGAAATAATAAATCAGGCTTACACTGTGTCCTAATAGTTATAATAAATCAGGCTTACACTCTGTTCTAATAGAAATAATAAATCAGGCTTACACTGTGTCCTAATAGTAATAAATAAATCAGGCTTACACTGTGTCCTAGTAGTAATAACAAATAAGGCTTACACACTGTCCTAATAGTAATAATAAATCAGGCTTACACTCTGTCCTAATAGTAATAATAAATCAGGCTTACACTGTGTCCTAATAGTTATAATAAATCAGGCTTACACTCTGTCCTTATAGTAATAATAAATCAGGCTTATACTGTGTTCTAATAGTAATAATAAATCAGACGTACACTGTCCTAACAGAAATAATAAATCAGGCTTTCACTCTGTCCTAATAGTAATAATAAATCAGGCTTACACTGTGTCCTAATAGTAATAATAAATCAGGCTTACACTGTGTCCTAATAGAAATAATAAATCAGGCTTACACTGTGTCCTAATAATAATAATAAATCAGGCTTACACTGTGTCCTAATAGTTATAATAAATCAGGCTTACACTCTGTCCTTATAGTAATAATAAATCAGGCTTATACTGTGTCCTAATAGTAATAATAAATCAGGCGTACAATGTGCTAACAGTAATAATAAATCAGGCTTTCACTCTGTCCTAATAGTAATAATAAATCAGGCTTACACTGTGTCCTAATAGTAATAATAAATCAGGCTTACACTGTGTCCTAATAGAAATAATAAATCAGGCTTACACTCTGTCCTAATAGAAATAATAAATCAGGCTTACACTCTGTCCTAATAGTAATAATAAATCAGGCTTACACTCTGTCCTAATAGTAATAATAAATCAGGCTTACACTCTGTCCTAATAGAAATAATAAATCAGGCTTACACTGTGTCCTAATAGTGATAATAAATCAGGCTTACACTGTGTCCTAATAGTAATAATAAATCAGGCTTACACTCTGTCTTAATAGTAATAATAAATCAGGCTTACACTCTGTCCTAATAGTAATAATAAATCAGGCTTACACTCTGTCCTAATAGTAATAATAAATCAGGCTTACACTCTGTCCTAATAGTAATAATAAATCAGTCTTACACTCTGTCCTAATAGTAATAATAAATCAGGCTTACACTCTGTCCTTATAGTAATAATTAATCAGGCTTACACTGTCCAAACAGTAATAATAAATCAGGCTTACACTGTGTCCTTATAGTAATAACAAATCAGGCTTACACTCTGTCTTAATAGTAATAATAAATCAGGCTTACACTCTGTCCTAATAGTTATAATAAATCAGGCTTACACTCTGTCCTAATAGAAATAATAAATCAGGCTTACACTGTGTCCTAATAGTAATAATAAATCAGGCTTACACTCTGTCCTAACAGTAATAAGGCTTTCACTCTGTCCTAATGGTAATAATAAATCAGGCTTTCAGTCTGTCCTAATAGTAATAAAATATCAGGCTTACACTCTGTTCTAATAGTAATAATAAATCAGGCTTACACTCTGTCCTAATAGTAATAATAAATCAGGCTTACACTCTGTCCTAATAGTAATAATAAATCAGGCTTACACTGTGTCCTAATAGTTATAATAAATCAGACTTACACTATGTCCTAGTAGTAATAATAAATCAGGCTTACACTGTGTCCTAATGGTAATAATAAATCAGGCTTATACTGTGTCCTAATAGTAATAATAAATCAGGCTTACACTGTGTCCTAATAGTAATAATAAATCAGGCTTACACTTTGTCCTAACAGTAATAAGGCTTTCACTCTGTCCTAATGGTAATAATAAATCAGGCTTACACTGTGTCCTAATAGTAATAATAAATCAGGCTTACACTCTGTCCTAGTAGTAATAATAAATCAGGCTTACACTCTGTCCTAATAGTAATAATAAATCAGGCTTACACTGTGTCCTAATAGTAATAATAAATCAGGCTTATAATGTGTCCTAATAGTAATAATAAATCAGGCTTACACTCTGTCCTAATAGTAATAATAAATCAGGCTTACACTCTGTCCTAGTAGTAATAATAAATCAGGCTTACACTGTGTCCTAATAGTAATAACAAATAAGGCTTACACTGTGTCCTAATGGTAATAATAAATCAGGCTTACACTCTGTCCTAATAGTAATAATAAATCAGGCTTACACTGTGTCCTAGTAGTAATAATAAATCAGGCTTACACTGTGTCCTAGTAGTAATAATAAATCAGGCTTACACTCTGTCCTAATAGTAATAATAAATCAGGCTTACACTCTGTCCTAATAGTAATAATAAATCAGGCTTACTCTCTGTCCTAATGGTAATAATAAATCAGGCTTACACTGTGTCCTAATAGTAATAATAAATCAGGCTTACAGTCTGTCCTAATAGTAATAATAAATCAGGCTTACACTCTGTCCTAATGGTAATAATAAATCAGGCTTACAGTCTGTCCTAATGGTAATAATAAATCAGGCTTACACTCTGTCCTAATAGTAATAATAAATCAGGCTTACACTCTGTCCTAATAGTAATAATAAATCAGGCTTACAGTCTGTCCTAATAGTAATAATAAATCAGGCTTACACTCTGTCCTAATGGTAATAATAAATCAGGCTTACACTGTGTCCTAATAGTAATAATAAATCAGGCTTACACTGTGTCCTAATAGTAATAATAAATCAGGCTTACACTGTGTCCTAATAGTAATAATAAATCAGGCTTACACTGTGTCCTAATAGTAATAATAAATCAGGCTTACACTCTGTCCTAATAGTAATAATAAATCAGGCTTACACTGTGTCCTAATAGTAATAATAAATCAGGCTTACACTCTGTCCTAATGGTAATAATAAATCAGGCTTACATTGTGTCCTAATAGTAATAATAAATCAGGCTTTCACTCTGTCCTAATTTTTTAAAATGGGTCTAATCATTATAAACATAGTAAATATCAATATTTAGTGTCATTCCAGATTCTATTATCATAACATTAAGATGTGAACAAGAAGATATATCCCACTAATAATCAGTATCATAATTAACAAATAATAATCTGAATAATAATTGATTACAATTTATTTTTCAGTTTTTGAAGAATTACAGCTAGTTACTAAGTTACACTTTACATATCTACAGAATCTCATAAACAATCAGCAATTACCCATCCTACAACAACATCTACAAGCAGCATCAAGGCAGAGGTCATCATCAGGGTCATCACGGAATGTACATTACCGAGGCACACATTATAGTTCCACACCAGTCAGTTCTAATTATGGATACAACAGTCCAACACCTCATAGTACTCAGACATTTGGATTTAGTCACTTTTAATATTTACCATAATTCATACATACATTTATAAGCTGTGGTTTCATCTTAAATTTATAATAAATAAGAAATGGGATTACTCATTAGCTGTTTTATAGGTACATGGAAAAGTGGGATATTATCTTATGCTATTTAGTCTAGTAAACCTGCTTTAATGATTGCTTAAATATAAAGACAACCTGTTCATTAGAACTAGCGTTTTTATGTCCCTATTCTTCATATTTAAACCGAAAATATATTTATGTATTTATATAAAGACCACCTAGTTTATGCAGTCCATATTTCTATGATCTTTTAGGTTGTTTTTACTCAGTATATTAACTTCCAGATTCAGATCTGATTTATAGATAATAAATGTGTTAAGACACATTATACTACCAGTTAGTTAACAGGTAAGTACCAGAAAGTAAAAAAAAAATGATATGAGAAACATGCAAAAGCTTTATAGAAAAATATCAGAAAAATGTTAATTATAGATAAAATCATTGACATGTTCAAAAGATCACATTGCCAAGCTTAAGGTGAAGTTAATTGCTAAGTGCTTGATTAGCAAAACCATATCATAGTAATGTAATGAAAATTCAAAATTACTGAAACTAAATTTATTGTTAAATTTTTGACTTCAATATTGGACTTCTTTGTGATATATGTACTAGTAACTGTATGCCCTCTGAACAGAAACTTTAAATGTTTAATTTGAGTTTTGGTCACATAAGATCAGTTTTTACAAGAAAAAAGATTTATTTGTACATTGTACATGTATATGCAAATACTATATGTTAAACCATTGATCAAGCTAACAAAGGGATTGTTTATGATTATTTGGGTGTAATACTAGATCAGTTAATTGAAGATAAGTTTAGGCAAGAGGATTTAGATAAAGGTAAATCAATGAAACATTAAATTGTAAACTGACATAATTCAACAAGTGATGGATCTGTAGCATAAATCAAATGAACAGGGTGCAGTAATTTCTTCATCAGACGGTGGATCATTGTAACATAAATCAAATTGTTAGGGGAGCAGTAATTTGTTTATTATATGGTAATTCATTGTAGCTTAGATAAAATGAACAGGGGAAAGTAATTAGTTTATCAGTTGGTAGATCACTAGCATAGATTAAGTGAACAGGGGACAGTAAATTGTTCATCAAAGGGTAGGTTATTGTAGTATAGATCAAATTGCAAGGGGACAGTAATTGTTTATCAAATGGAGGATCATTTTATCAAAGAATGTTTTGCTAGGAAAAGGTTAACTGTTCTTGAGATGGTAGATTATTGTATAGATCAAATGATAAGGGAACAGTAAATTCTTCATCTCAAAGTAGATCGTTGTAATTTTAGATCAAATTGCCAGGGAACTGTAAATTGTTCATCTAAAAGTAGATCAAATGAAAATTTAGTTATTTATAGTATATGTGCTTCAGTTTGGTACAGAACAATATGCCAGAAAGAGTTGGACAAGTTTAGGCAAGACAAATGTATAAAGGTAGCACTTGATGCCAAAATATGAGAGGTATTTTTTTTATTATAGTTCAAGATTTACTACAATGTCAGTGTATATAAATGTTTATCTTATTTCAATTTTATATTAACACAGCATTTTGTTGATGAAGAACCACACTTCTTGTGGTTTAATAGTTTAAGTTTTTACTTTCTGAATATTCTCAATTTGGTTTTTTTTTTCAAAATTCAATTTTTTCAAGTTTTCACATTTATGGAATCAGACCCTTTGGGTATAAAAAATTCCTTGTACCAAGAAATGTACATTTAATTTATTATAAATAAGTTTGGTATGATATTGTTATATATGTATAGGAAAGTCAGGGGATGTATGTGCAAAGGGTCAATATCATATTGTAGATCAAAGTGGAGAAGGTTGTCTATAAATAAAGTACATAGTTTATAGATCAAATCTGTATTGTGCATCTTTATGAATGTAGCTCTATAGTGTGTGTGTGTGTGTGTGTGTGTGTGTGTGTGTGTGTGTGTGTGTGTGTGTGTGTGTGTTTCACCTACTGAACAAGTTGAATCTCTGATTAAGTTTATCAATACAAAGAATATTACCTACATTTTTTATGTTTAGCATTGCCACAGCTTGTTTATTGTTTTAAACTGCATTTATTGATGCATTATTTATGTTAACACTTGATTTTTTCAAGGGGATTGTATTTCTAGTGGTACAACTGTATTATATATATATGTTTTGTTTACGTAAGTCAGTTACTAAGATTCCATCAATAAATCTTATAAAAACCTGAATTTTAAATCTCAGTTTGTTCTCATTTTAGATCTCTAATAAGTTGAAAGGTGGAAAAGTTTTAGATTTTTTTGTGCCAGGTTCATTTTCCAGAATCATGATCACTTTTCTAATACAAAAACGGATAAAAGTTATAGTTTAAAAATGTATTTGGAAATCATTTTAACAGAAGTCTTCACCCATCAAAGATTATTTGCCTTTTCTATAAACCCCAAGCCATTTTTATTTCCCAGCACAAGCTAGAGAAGACTTCTCTGGAGAAAAGTCTTTTACAAGTATCTAACATTTTGCTTTCTGCCAGCAAGTGCTACATCATCAACATTGCATCAGTTATTTATTATATTCAAATTATCGTATTATTTATAAGACAACAAAAACATAAAATATCTTAATCTGTTGTAACTTGGCTATAAACTGGTTTGATTAGAAAATATAAAGTGCCATTTTTTTCATTTCTTGGTTGTAACATAATGATGATTTAGGCTCTGGATATGCTTTAATAATGTTTTTGATCAGTTAAATGCTATGATATATTCTCTATGTTTTAACTGTACATTGGAGTTGAGTAATGGTGTTTTACGCCCCAGTCAAGATTCTTTCACTTATTTTGAGGCGGTCAGTTCTGGGATAGTGAAGAAAACCATAGTGCCCGGAGAAAACCACCGACCTTTGGCAAGCAAACTGTACATGGGAGGAAAAGGTTTGAATCATTTTCAGGTCATATATAGGACTTTAAAATTTGAGACTGCTTCCTCTGCTGGCACTCGTCATAAGAAGGACACAGTATCAACTGGGTCACCTGGTGCCAGGTTTATGTGACTGGGGGAGTGATATGTTTTTCTGTGGCATACTGACTTAGTGAGTTAGCACCCTAACAATACATCACCCTGAGAGGGCGTTACTACAAGGCAAACTATAAAAATCACAAATCTTGCGCATACACAAACTTGGTCTGGGATTTGTCCTCAAAGATTAAAAAAAGGAGGAAATTGTTGGAAAATCATTAATGAGATACTTAATAACACTTCAACCAACCAAAATTATCATCAGTTTTTTGTGAAAAAAATTAAAGTTGAAAAATTGTTAGTGTAAAATAGAGGTTCATGTATTCCTGATTTAAGTAAGAGCTTTTTAGCTCACCTGAGCCGAAGGCTCAAGTGAGCTTTTCTGATCAAAATTTGTCTGTCGTCGTCGGCGGCGGCGGCGTTGTCGTCGTCCACGGCGTAAACTTTTACATTTTCAACTTCTTTTCTAAAACTATGAGGTAGATTTCAATGAAACTTGGTCAGATGCATATATGGGCCAGTGCAATTCAGATTTGTTCGTGACGTTGTCATGGCTCCCAAAACTAGGTCAAGGTGGCCCATGGTTCCAAAAAACTTAAAAAATCTTCTTCTCCGAAAGTGATGATGGGAGAAAAAATCTGATGTGATATTTGGCTTCTCTAGGGTCTTAAGCTTATAAATTGTTCATTTCGTGAAATTTGGTTAAAAATTAGGTTACGCGTTTTTGCGTTTAATTTTGAAAATTTCGTAAAATGGCTTCAAATTATTATAACTTGACTATATGAATAGATACTGACATGGGGTTTTCAGTTTTGACTTTTTCTTGAAATAACCTTCAAAATGGGGTCAAGGTCAAAGTTCAAGGTCATGACCTAGTTTTTAATTTGTGCAGTTTTAGGCTTTTTTCTTCCAAATTATAAGAGATATATAATATTAAAACATTGTTAAAATGTTTAGCAGGACAAAATGTAAAAAGGTACAAAGTTTCGTAACTGTATGATAATGCATGTAGGAGTTGTTGCCCCTGAAATGTTTTTTTTTTTTTGCTAAAAAAGACTAAAATTGTGCGTTAGCTTGAAAACTATAAAATTTTTGTATAGGCATGTATTATAGAATATTGTAGGTATTGACATGACAATTATTTTGATATATGGCTCAAGGTCATACATTCAAAGGTCAAGGTCATAGGTGCATAAAAAGACTGACATTGTTAATTATGTTGGAAACTATTAACTTTTTGTATTGGCATGTATATTAGATTATTGTAGGAATTGATATGGTGATCATTCTGATATAAGATTCAAGGTTTTACATTTGAATGTCAAGGTCATAGATGCATAAAAAGACCCAAATTGTTAATTATCTTGAAAACTATTAACTTTTTGCAAAGGTATATGTACTAGAATTTTGTAGGTATTGATATGACAATCATTTTGATATGTGGCTCAAGGTCATACATTCAAAGGTCAAGGTCATAGGTGCATAAAAAGACTGAAATTGTTTATTATCTTGGAAACTATTAAATTTTTTATGGCATGTATATTAGAATATTGTAGGAATTGATATGGTGATTATTCTGATATAAGATTCAAGGTCTTACGTTTAAAGGTCAAGGTCATAGATGCATAAAAAGACTCAAATGGTTAATTATCTTGAAAACTATTAACTTTTTTGTAGGAATGTATATTAGAATATTTTATGTATTTTTGCAAATGATTTTGGATATATCCTCAGGTTGGCCATGTCCTCAGGTGAGCGTTAAGGCCCATGGGCCTCTTGTATTAAAAAGTGACCGCTATTTTTGTTTACAGTTTGTAATGTTGCATAATAAATTAGGTATCTCAAGTTGCAGTTGCCAAGAACATCTTTTTACTTTAAACCTAAATTCCATCTTGCAGTAATCTTCATAGTTGTGAATGAATGAATTCTTTGATACACATTATATTTCAATCATAAAAACGTATTTAAATTCGCTGCATTTTTGTTGTATAAAATGATGTTTGAGACCATATTTAATTATATGAGCTATAATCACAATTGATCACATGACATGACATGCATTTTTTTCTGACGTACATACTTGTGATGTCATATATTGGCTGTTCCAGCAATTTGACATGCATGTCATATGGATAATTTTACGCGAAAGCAAAGCTTTCTCAAATATAGCTATCTCACGTGTAAACTCTTAACTCCTAACCCGTTTTTGTCAGCTCTCTCTTGTCCGTTGATTGAAGTTGAATAAGGACAGATAACCCAAATTTAGGTGGCTTTTGCATGTATTGATTTCGGTGATGAAATTTTCATGATAAATCGCGACTGTCCATAGATTGAAATTGATTAGTCAGAAATGAATTGCAGAATCAAAAGAGAACACAGCATTTTCCTGTATTTAAAGACGGACTTTATTTTGATGACGTCACACGGTGTCTTTTTTGCCCCACATGGTTTTTTATCTGTTAATTTTAGTCGTATTGTTTAAATATGATTATTTTGGGTCATATGGCTTATGATTTAGAAATTTTGAGTCACATGGTAAATTGTATGGCCATGGAATATCACATGGTTTTTTAATTATCATTTTGAGTCACATTGTTAAAACTTTGTTCTTTTTGAGTCACATGGTTTTAATACAGTCATTTTGAGTACATGATTAATGGTATGGTCAAATAGTGCCATAACATATATGATATAATCATTTTTTCTCACATGGTTTATGATAGTGGTCATTTTAAGTCACATGGTTTATGATATGGCCATTTTGTGCCACATGGTTTATGATATGGTCAGTTACAGTCAGATGGTTTATGATATGGCCATTTGTTGCCAAATGGTTTTTGATATGATTATAATTACATTGATAATGATACTGTGGTTTTGAGTTGCATGGTTTATATAATTATTATAATATGGCCATTAAGTGTCACATGGTTTATAATATGGTCATTTTAGTGTCACATGGTTTATGATATGGTCAATTAATACCCAGTGGTTTATGATGTGGTCATTAAGTGTCACATGGTTTTTGAAATGGTCATTGAATGCCACATTGTTTATGATACAGTCTTTTTAAACACATAGTTTATGGAATGGTATATTAATGCAACTTGGTTTAATGTAATAAAGTTTATGATTTGACTATTTATTGTAACATGGATTATGATATGGTCATATAATGCTACACCGTTAATGATAGACATTGCACACAACATGCCTCACTGCTGTCTTTCATTGCACTGCAAAGTGAACATATCTTCCACTACACCTACAAAGGCTGTCAACTTTACGTGACATAATCTTGAATAGGGCACAAAATTCACATTCAATCAAACATTCATTTGTCTTTCATCTTTCTCAAAATTCAGTACTTTCAGTACTTTGATTTTTAGCTCACCTGAGCTGAAAGCTCAGATGAGCTATTGCGATGGTTCACCGTCCATCGTCTGTCGTGCGTCGTGCATCGTGCATCGTGCATCGTGCACTAACTTTTTACATTTTAATCTTCTCCTCCAAAACCACTGGGCCAAATTTAATGAAACTTGGTAACCATCATGCCTGGGTGAAGCCCATTCAGATTGGCACAAATGAAGGAGTTATGTCCCCTTGGGGCCCCACAAGGGGGGAAAGAGTGGTAAACTTTGAAAATCTTCTCCTCTGAATCTAAAAGAGATATACCTTAGTTATTTCATTTATAACATCCTTAGGTCATCTATTTTCAGATTTACACAAATGGTAACCATGGGGCTCAAAATGGGAAAATTGCAAAGGCACTGAGTGGGGAAATTGCTAAAAATTATATATTTGTCACTATATCTTGAAAACTATTAACTTTTTGTATAAGCATGTATATTAGAATATTGTAGGTATTGATATGACGATCATTTTGATATATGGGTCAAGATCATATGTTGAAAGGTCAAGGTCACAGCTGCAGAAGAAGACTTAAATTGCTAATTATCTTGGAAACTATTAAGTTTTTGTATAGGCATGTATATTAGAATATTGTAGATATTGTCATGACGATCATTTTGATATATGGGTCAAGGTCATATGTTGAAAGGTCAAGGTCACAGCTGCAAAAGAAGACTTAAATTGCTAATTATCTTGAAAATATTAACTTTTTGTATAGACATGTATATTAGGATATTGTAGGTATTGTGGCAACGATCATTTTGATGTATGGTACAAGGTCATATGTTGAAAGGTCAAGGTCACAGCTGCAAAAGAAGACTTAAATTGCTAATTATCTTGAAAACTATTAAGTTTTTGTATAGGCATGTATATTAGAATATTGTAGGTATTACGACAACGATCATTTTGATATATGGTTCAAGGTTATATGTTCAAAGGTTAAGGTCATATCAACATAGGAATACTTAAATTATTAATTATCTTGAAAGCTATTAATTTCATGCATAGGCATGTATATTAGAATATTATAGGTATTGACATGACAATCATATATCGTTCAAGGCAATATATGTTGAAAGGTCAAGGACATAGCTGCATTAGTATACTGAAATTGATTAATGATTTGGAAATTATTATTGCACTACAGTTACTTCATGCATATTATATAAGCTACTTATGAATGAAATGAAAAGTTTTTCAGGGAGTTCTTAACTTGAGAAAACTTTTAAAGTTTCTGTACGTAATATATTGTCTTACTGCACTTTGCAAACAATATTGGACAAATCTTCAGGTGAGCGTTAAGGCCCATGGGCCTCTTGTTTAATTACTTTTAGGAATTAAAAAATTATATTTACAAAATTCGAAATGTAGATTATAACCATTGAACTGTCAAGAAATAGAGTTAATAGTATTATAACTTCCATGCATTGCAGTGCATAGCAAACTAATCGTAACGTGCTTATGTGCGTGTGTTATAAAGTTTGCTTTGCACAGCATTGAAGTTACAGCACATTTCTAGACAGTTCAATGGTTCAATATTTGTTATTAAAGTTATACACAAGCTTCGTTTTATTAATACTTCTATTGAACGGTGCAGAAGAAGTCTGACATTTGTGCGAGTAAAGATAGTCTTATAAAATGCTGTATTAAAATGATTTGCTACCTCTAAACTTCACTTTCATTGAGAAAATCAATTTAAGCAGATTCTAGCCATATTTGAGAATTTGAATGATAATTTGCTAGCACAGGAGGACTTTTATTTCTGATAATGGCTTCACAAGACCATTAGCTTTTTCCCATTCATCATAAAATTCAACAGTCTAACTCTATAAAGAACTAAACTCTCTTTATACTGGGATAAATAAATTAATAATAAAAATGTTGATACAGTGTTTAATGAGGTGCATCACGACTGCAATGAGCATAAACAATAATTAATGTGTTCATATGGTGCTATATAAAAATAATTGATTTGATAAATGGCAAGTTGTGTTGAAAGTCTCCACGTTTGTTATTTAACAAATTTGTAATGCTTCATATCATTTTATTAGGATCAATAATAAATTATAGGTTGCTGCTGGCGAGAATTCCAAGGCTTCATTTAAAAATGTAAATGCATTATATCTAACAGATAGGAGATAAATTACCTCAAGCTATTTGTTTAGCATTTTAAACATTTTTTAAATTTTTTATTTTTTTAAATATTCAAAAAGACACAAGGTTTGTTAATGATTGCAGAAATACATGTTTAGTTAGTTATTCATTGGAACAAAAGTTGTTTTGTTTTTCCTTTTTTTTTTAAATTTTTTTATTTGTGAAAACTAGTTAACTTGACGGTTTAGTGGAACTAATTGTAATATTCCATAAACAAGGTCTTTGCATTTTGTATTCTTCTGAGAAGGAACCTCCAGGGCAGCGTATTTTAAAGCACTTTTTTAAGGAGGGCTACTGAGTTTTTTTCCCGAGCACCCCAAAGTACTCGTCCTCTCAATAAAAGATAAATGATTATACCATGGATTATGCCCCTTTAAAGAACAGGAGAAAAAACAAATAATTAAGAATATGGATTTGGTGTCAATACGAACCTTAAATCTCTAGCTTTATTGGAATTGCATAAGAGTTTTTTTTCTTCCTGACTTGTTTTATTTCGTTGTTATTATTCATATTAAATACCCATATTTTTCTATAACTCGTCTTTGTAAATTAGGAACGCTCGAGTCTGATATTTGAACATTTCTGTATTAGGTTTGTAAATCACGTTTCCTTTGCAAGGCAGAAACTAATGAAACAAAGCGTTTTAATTTCTTTTTATCTTTAAAAAATATAAACAACTATACAAGAGAAAAGAGCTAATTAGAATAAGAGGCCCATAGGCCTTAACGCTCACCTGAGAATATGTCCAAAATTGTTTGCAAAGTGCAATAGACAATATTATAGGTAAACAAAACTTTACAAGTTTTTTCAAGTTAAGAACTGCCACAAAACTTAATCAGAAATATCCAGTCACATTTCATTTATAAGTAGCTAATATGCATAAAGTAACTGTAGTGCAATGAATAAATTCCAAATCATTAACCAATTTCAGTATACTTATGCAGCTATACCTTTGACCTTTAAGCATATGACCTTGAACCATTTATCAAAATGATCGTCATATCAACACCCACAATATTCAAGTATACATGCCTATACAAAAAGTTCATAGTTTTCAAGATAATTAGCAATTTAATTCTTTTTTGCAGCTGTGACCTTGACCTTTAAAAATATGACCTTGAGCAATATATCAAAATGATTGCCATGTCAATACCTACAATATGCTTATATACATGCCTATACAAAAAGGTATTAGTTTTCAAGATATATTGACAAATATATAATTTCTAACAATTTCCCCACTAAGTGCCTTGCAATTTTCCCATTTTGAGCCCCATGGCTATCATTTGTGCAAATCTGAAACAAGATGACCTAAGAATGTTATAAATGAAATAACTAATGTATTTCTCTCGTACATTCCGAAGAGAAGATTTTAAAAGATTATACTATTACCCCCCCCCCCCCTTTTTTTTTTTAAATGGGGCCCCAAAGGGACATAACTCCTTCATTTGTGCAAATCTGAAAAGGCTTCACCCAAGCATGATGGTTACCAAGTTTCAAAAAATTTGGACCAGTGGTTTTGAAGAAGATTAAAATTTAAAAAGTTTATGGACGACGAGCGATGCACGACGGACGATGGATAGCAATAGCTCATCTGAGCTCTCAGCTCAGGTTAGCTAAAAACTTATGCATTTAGAATCTACAACATGTTTTACTTATCATTAAAACTTTGAATTTGTTGAAATAAAACCACAAATAAAGCAATCCATGTACATATAAGAACTTTGGGTTGGTATTCACTTGTAAACACACATTTAAAAACACTCTGTTCCTGATATTACGATTCTAGTCCGTTTTTGAATGTTGGATAACCAAAACTATTCTTATCTTATCAGGCCCCGGTTTCACAGTCATTCCTTTATTACTTTTTCTAAACCTAAAATTTGCAAAGGTGTCATTTTGCAGATCACTTCAAGCTTGTTTTAACTGTTTTTAGTTTTATTCGAATTTTATTTGTATTTTAAAAAGAGATTGTCAAAAGTTGCTGAAGTAAAGAAAATCTCTTAAGCTTAGGTTAAGGAATGATAGTTAAAGGGTACCTGTAACGATTTTCAGTTTTGACATATTTTATTTGTCGTACTTAAATATGACTGTAGCGAAAATTCCATAAAATTTCATTCCATAATAAGGTAGATATCGGCGATTTTCTAATACATCTCTAGAAATCCAAATCAAAAAGGTCGATATCGAGGCTCCCGTATTGTGACGTCATAGCAGTAACATACCTCCACAGAATATTATTTACCAACTACTAAAATGAGTCAAATACGAACTCGTAGTTTAACTTTCTATGATTATTTTACGGGAAAACTATTTAACGAAGTGGAATTAACATTCGTTTGACATGTACCGATAATTCAGATTATTATTAATCCTTTTGTTTATTAGACACATTCCTTAGATTTAGACCCACACCTGTAATTAACAGGATGTCACTTATAATTTGCAAAATTAATTTGCAGGTTGATAAAGTTATCTTACGACCCGTAATATACAATAATATATTTACAGTTCGAGTAAATTAAAGTTAAATAATTTTATTTGGTAAACGTTTTTTGTCATATATCAGTATAAAGATTTCACTCCGGAAAAAATGGATATTTCATTTGTAAATTTCAAAAAGTAAGAAAAAGAATTCTTTCTTAGTTTTCATGTCAATAATAATAATAATAAATATAAAAATAATAATAATTATAAATACAACTTTCAGGCAAAATAAAAAAAATTGACGACCAGAATAGTCTATTTAAAACATGTTTATTGATCTACTTACAGCATTTGATTTTATCAGATTTTAGTTTTCACTTTTCCTTGGGCATACATTAAGCTGTGATATTCTTAAATTCTTTATTCTATATATACAAATTCATAAAATTATTATTATTATTATCTCGTTTTTTTTAAATGTGATTTCATTCTAAAATCCGTGTCATTTCATTTTAAACAATTATAATATATTTCGAGTAAAATAATTTGAGATGGAATACCTTGTTTTTTCTTCTTTATTATCCCAGCATTATTTAACCATCGGACAGTTGAAAAGAACTATGTTACAAACTTTAATTGTGTGAACATTTTCCAATTACCGAGGAAATGCGATGCCGCCAAACTACTTAAAAGTTTTCTACATCACGGTCATTTAATTTCAACTGTCAATAAACATTGCACAAAAGAACATAGGCGATTGGTTTTTTATGTATTGATTTTTACCCGGTGCCACTGTCATGTGCTGATTTCGAATTTTTATTAAAATGCATTATTTTAAAAGAAATTCAAAATCAGCACATGGCACCACAGTAAGTTCCATAGTATTCATCCGGTAGTCTGTCCAGTCCGACTTGATATTTAATTCATTTTAAAATGTCGACGATAAAATTAATTTTTCAAGTATTTGACTAATTAAATAATCGCGTATTTT
Source organism: Tegillarca granosa (assembly GCA_029721355.1). Taxonomy (NCBI): domain Eukaryota; kingdom Metazoa; phylum Mollusca; class Bivalvia; order Arcoida; family Arcidae; genus Tegillarca; species Tegillarca granosa. The sequence goes on along the minus strand of CM056598.1, from coordinate 37,629,820 downwards.
TTGTTATAGCTATGCAGCTTATTGTAATTCTCGAGTCTGTCCAGTCCGACTTCATAAAATAATTTATTTTCTTAAGTCACAGATATAATCGTTTTTCGTGTTATTGACAAGTTAACACTCGTCAAGTATTTTTCAACAGCTATGCAACCAAATGCAGGTCGGGACTCGACTCAATATGTTCATCAGATTCGACCGTTTCTGGTTCGAATAAATAACGGTTTTACTCCAAATTCATCACTGAAAAGATTGTCTACTGCTTCCCGAAATAATGACGAACTATTTGACATAAATAGGTACATGTCAGAGTCTTTACTTTCTTCTACATACGTCGATATATCATCATTGTTACTACTGTCTATTATGTTAGAAACTACTTCTAATACTGCAATGACGTCAAACGTTTATTAACTCAAAACGAGGCGTTTCACTTTTCGATAAAGAGAAAGTTATAAAATGTGGATTTCAAACCGCTGTAACTTTTTTATTTTGTCACCAATTTTGATGCGGTTTTCAATATTGTTATATTTAGATAATATATAAAACAATTGTGATAAAAAACTTTTAGTTACAGGTACCCTTTAAACCGGGGCCAATTTTTAAAAAATAGTTTTCGGACAAGAATTTCGGAGACTATGCATATATAGTTTGTTTACTGCCATTTATGCTATATTAAGGATTATTATATAGTAATCTGTATCACTCTCTTAATTTGTAAGCGTAAATTGTGTTAACATACCGGTATTGTTCTGTTAGTCTTAATCACTTTCTAAACATTTTATCGTAGGAACATCAAGACTCGCTCCCAAAGTTCGTGGCAAGACGGAACATCACATTAAAAAACCCTTTTTTCAATAATGATTCTTGTAGAATCGAAGGCCTCTTAAAACATGATATGTTCGATAATGTTTGAAATCCGAACTTCACACTCCTAATGGTAAATCCTACTTTTTTCGCAACTTTTATGACATCCAGCTCAGGTTTCATTTGTATTTTGGTATACGAAAGTCTGTAATTTGGTTTACGTGATGATGATAATAGTAATTATATAGAATAACAGACATATATAAGATATTGTTAATATTTATCAATGTGCAAATTTAATTGTTATTTTGAACATCTTTATTTCAAAGATATTTTTTAAATAAAAAAAACTAAACTATAATATTAGTTCTATAAAACAAAGTTTCTGATTTGTACAGTACTAAGAGGAACTTTCCCAATGGTGTTGCTGTGGACATGTTATAGTCATCACTTAGCTTAAGCACCATTATATTTGATTTAGAGAAAAAATCTTACTCACAAAGCAAATTTACGCCATATAAAGAGTCATATTACAATTAAAGGAACAAAAATACTTATCCATTTTTTCTCAAATGTTATACTAGTTCTTTCCGAAGTCTTCATTTTCAACGATAACAAATCTTTCCTGTATCTTCTTCTCACTTTGGAATGATGCTAATTAAACTCTTATTTTTTCACAGATAATAATGTATTTTTTAAAAAGTTTTTTGATTATAATAGTCTGGAATGTACAGTTCTTGAAACAGTTCTGTTTTGTCAAAACAAAAAATCTAAAATATGATGCAGTAATTTATCCTTAATTATGTTCTGTTATGGCCGGACATCTGTTACTGATCTATAAATCTGTCATCTTAACAAAATATAAAATAAAATAATAAATAGAGTAATTAAAAGAACCGATGTTTTGTAACGATCGAAGGTGTTCAGTGCTGCAACGCATAACATTTTTTGAAAAAAAACTCTATTTGCAAAGTAATTTTGGGTATGTATGTGCCGTATATAATGCTTAACATGGGACAACAGTTCCTTCGTAAGAAATATCCATCGATAATTGCAGATTTATATCCATCAATATTAACAAAATATCGTCAATTTCGAGTTCTAATGAATAAAAAATATATGAAATATATCAATAAACATCAAACGTCAGTTTCTAAAAGCTTTTTCGGTGGTATCTCTTTTCGAGTCTGTATTGAAACAATGGATTAACAAAATATCGTCAATTTCGAGTTCTAATGAATAAAAGATATATGAAATATATCAATAAACATCAGACGTCAGTTTCTAAAAGCTTTTTCGGTGGTATCTCTTTTCGAGTCTGTATTGAAACAATAGCTGAATTTGTCAAGGTGTGGAATGCCTTTATTGCCACTGTGTTCACGTGATGTTCACGTGCCGTTTTGCCACAAGGCATTCCTTTAAAGAAATGTTCCAAAGCTAATTCTTCCTCCATCTCTTTTTGTTCAGTTTTAGAATATTTGATAATCATGACAATAATTCCGAGTGAATAAAACACTAGCACTGCTACAATGTACAAAACTGCTCCGCTGTCTGGTTCCTCAGGAGCAGACGTTGTTTCTTCCGGTTCCTGTTTCTGATCAGTCAGTTCGGTATAATTTTTCCTGAAACAGTTTTGTAACAGAACTGACATCAAGTACAATGAGGAGTCACCAGTAGTATTTCCCATGACATCTCTGTGGATTATGAAATATATTTCCAATATTAACAAATAATAATCACGCTTTGAAATTAAAACCTTGTACTTTGCCCTTATTATCGGTTTTCACTTGCATATTGATAGAACTGCATTAACTAAATTGTATTGTCACATCTTTTATTTAGTTAAAGAACAAAACACTGGGAAGATTATATCAATAATTCAGCTATTATTATAGCTTACTGTGAACAAATAAGTCATACTTTTCGCTTCACGTTCTGTATAAGTACGGCATTTCAGATCGTGGTTTTGGTATCCAGAATACGATTACCATAATTGGACAAATTTAAGTTGCATACAACATGTAATTATGCGACACAAATCTTGCGTCACTTCTGCTGCAATTCTGCGAAAGGTTATAATCCTCGCATGGGATACCATGCATGGAGATGAGAATCGCGAATCTGTGACATATCAAGTTAAGTTAAAAAACGTCAATGCAGCTAACTGGAGAAGGCTTGAAGCTAATTTAATTCCAAATTATGTTTTTATCGGTAAATCTTATGAACTTATCAACTCTCCCGAACCACCAATAAAATTGCTGTAAATAGTGTTTAGGATTGTAAAATTAGCTGTATTTATTGTAATTTTTGTTATCCGTCTAGTATTTCTGCTGGGATGTTCGTTATAATGCTAGTCTCTTTGTGTTTACTTTGTTAATCAATCATACCACAATACAATTACACGATTCTATCTGTATTCTATTTTTGAATGTTGATAAATCCTCCAACGTAAACAGTAATTTTAGATCTCTGATTGGTGGTATTTCAAGATCACATCATCTTTTTTTCTGTTTTTTTTTACATCCTGTAACATAAATTAAGAAAATCCGATTTAAAAATTTAAATAAGTATTTAAACTCAAAAATATATTTTATTTAAACAAGACTCGTTGGGTAGATACTTAACATCCAACTTATTTTAAGAATCACAGCAATTTAATAATAATAAAAAATAATGGGCTACTGAGAGTTGACTCTTGATAGACTTATGAATACTATAATTTCATATGCATCTCATTATAATTTACAGTAAAGTGACAGATACTTTGACAATTTCATTAGCAACCAAGAATCACCACAACAAAACCATTTCAGCAAGAAGCAAGACTTTGAAGTTGGAAACAAATTTAAATATGATGACAAGATAGAATCCATTCCTTATAAAGAATTTCAAGTTACTACTGGAATCCTTTAGGACTTAAACTCTTACTTGCATAATGTAAGCTTATCAGTTCATCAGGCAACTTTCAATTGGCGTATTTTCCCCTAATTTATGTCTGCCATGTACCACTTTTGAATTTTTATAGAATAATGCATTCAAAAGTGATAAATTGTCATGTACCACTTTTAAATGTATTGCTCTTTAAATATTCAAGTGGTGTACGACATGTGTAATAGAGTCTGAAATGAATTAAATTCTTTAAGCAGCCACAGACTTCACATTTTCGCCAGAAAGAAAAATCTACAATACAAAATGTCTAATGTTCTGTAAAAGCCATTTTAGTTTCTTTCCATCGACCTAACCTAAATTCTGTTAAAACTCAAGTTCTCCAGTGCTTTTTTTGCAACTTGCATTCACATTTTCGCCAGAAAGAAAAATCTGCAATACAAAATGTCTAATGTTCTGTAAAAGCCATTTTAGTTTCTTTCCATCGACCTAACTTAAATTCTGTTAAATCTCAAGTTCTCCAGTGCTTTTTTTGCAACTTGCATTCACATTTTCGCTTTTACTGCTTTCAATAGAATTAAAACTGAAAATTGGCCCTAATCGGACACCATATTTATTCGTTAGGAATATCTGGTAACTGATTTAACAGTTTTGTGAGTTAAATCATTTTAGATGTTGTCCCAGACGTATGTCGCCGGAAGTAATATACTTACAGTGTTTTTCAAGTACCGTTTTAAATCGTTAGTTAGTGCTTTTTTAATATTGAATTTTACATTACCTTCATAGGTATGCAAATCTATTTCATGTGTGTATTTATTGATTTTCAGATTGTCTTTAGAAACGACAACATGCCACAAGAAGCACAATTATGAAATTATTAATTTGTCGCATGCCTGCCGAGAGTGATATTAAGTTAACGATACAAACATCGACGATCTAATTATTTATTAAAAACACGAACTTTGGCAACAATAATGTGTCAATCTTTGATATAATTGCTTATTTTTTTAAAAATTATTTATTATTATTATTAATAATAATTTATCTATTATTTTTTATTTTTATTTATTTATTTATTTTATTTTATTTTATTATATTATATTATATTATATTATATTATATTATATTATATTATATTATATTATATTATATTTTATTTTATTTTATTTTATTTTATTTTATTTTATTTTATTTTTTTTTTTTTTTTTAAATTGTTTGTTTTGTTGTTACATTCAGTGACAAAAAAAAACACTAAGTTATGATTAATTTTCACTTATTTATTAATGTCACCAAAATGTAATTAAACACAAATTTAACGAAGCTTAATTATTTTTCCAAGAGACTTTACCAGGTAGAAATCACACGTTCACACGAATTGGTAATATCTTCTTCAAGAACGCTTATTTTTAAATCTACTTCGTAAGTTCAATGGTTCAGAGCTTGTGAAATAACACACTCCTAAAGACGGTTAACCTTCTACAAGAATAATTAAACAACTCTTGGTGCCATTTATTTATTGTGTCGGATATACTAAAATATCAGTTTTTTGTATCTAGGAGCGATGAAATGCACACGATTGTCAATTTCATTCCATGATTAATGGAACATTTCCATTGTCGTTTTCTGATGCCACACATTATATTATGGCACTGATTATGATTAGGTTCTACCAACATTTCTCAGAACAGCTTTATTTTTTTTATTTATTTATTTATTTATTTATTTATTTATTTATTCATTCATTCATTTATTTATTTATTTATTTATTTATTTATTTATTTATTTATTTATTTATTTATTTATTCATTCATTTATTTATTTATTTATAATCATATTTAGATAAGAGACTTAGTTTTTAACTACAACCACACCGTTGAACTAAATCTATTGACCATCACTAACAATCGACGATCCAAATATGACCTTGTTTAACTTCAACTTTTCTCCCTCACTCTCCTATTTCGTTTATTAATTTGTGTTTTTGCTGTATTAGATTCAAGTATATACCAAATGAACCGTTTTTTTCCGAATTTAAATGGCTTCGTTTTTTTCATTAAAGCTTTTTTGTTGTGATGTTTTAAATGGTTTAGTTATGCTATTCTCCTACCGTTTTCTCCATTTGACTTTCTTATTTGAAGTATTGGTATATTTTCTATAGAACAAAGATATTTGATTAGAATGAATTACATTAAACACTCGTCTGAAAGGAGAAGTCGGATGCTGTAACAAGGTAATCAAGCATGAGAAAATTGTTCTCAATGAACTAACGTAACAACAGAAAGATTCACCAATTCCACCTTATAAATCTTTTGATCTAGGGGTTTAGTTCAAATGACATTTTATTAAAGAGTATTAACTTTTTTTTGAAAGAACATCAAAAAGGACATTTAGAACACGACATGTTATGTGTCATATGCTGATTTAATTTCTATTAAAATAATGCATTCGAAATCAGCACATTTAATAGAAATTCAAAATCAGCACATTAACATATGTATCCAATACACGAATTATGTCATGTGTACAAAACGTCTAATTCAATTATTTCATTAAAATGAATTCTTATAATTAATTTAATAGAAATTTTTAAAAATACAGATCAGCGCATTTAACACTGTCATAGACTAATTTTTAATTTTTTTTTATAAAAAATACATTCAAAAAGTTGTATTGTGAATAAAAAAAACAAAAAGTGGAATATGACAATACTTTAGCAAGTAAAATAGCATGAATGCAAATGTTTATGTGTCAATCATGATAACATGACGTCAAAAGCCAATATTCTTTCATGCAAAAAAAAATTTTAAAAATAAAAAAAAGATCTGTCCAATTAAAATCATAGAAACAAAGAAAAATTGGATGGTTCATCTTGAAAATAGCATGTTGATGTTTTTAATGTATCAATTTTAGCATTACTATTTTATACTTTTTGTATAAAGTTTTGGTGGCAAATATGCATCTAGGTAAACTTGAAGCAATAAGTTTTTCCATATTTCATCATTCAGTCTGCTGATGCTCGATAGATAAGCAAAGTGCTACATATTTTCACGTTTAGTTTAAAGTCCATTTGTTAGTGTCTAGGTACTTAATGTAGAAATATTATGCGTGTATTATGCTACTGTAACCACAATAAACCAATGTGTTCTATCAAATAAAAATGGTTCTTGTAATTAGATTTTTTGTTATAAACTCCGTTTGCTGACATCATTTAATGTTTTAATTTAATCGACTATGTATTTGTTTTTCATTAAGTTAAGTAGTATAATAAATAGAACTGAATTATTGCAGAGTAACTGTATTATTAAAACATGAATATATATATTGTATACTTTTGACTACATGTTCGGAACAAGAAAAATCCGTAACGCGCCAAGCGGCGGAAAAAAGCAACGCGCAACTCGAAAATAGAAAAAGCCACCATACTACATGTAGTACTAATCAGTTGTACATCGCAGATGAAAGACAACAGAGATTCGCATTTCATTTTCTATATACATAAATATTGCATACAATGTCGATACAGCGTCCGCATTATTGAACACACACACACACACACACACACACACACACACACACACTTGCATATTTGTAATACTTAACATAAACGAACTTCTTCAATGATCTGATTATTAATTGAAATAATTGAATATTCTGCAATATGGAATTTTAATGTAAAAAGAGTGTTGTAACCAGTAAGCCAGTCCCTTGAAATTTATTTAAAGTCTAAAAGTTATCCTGCATGTCATCTCCAAAGATGTTTCTGAAAATGGTTGAAGCAAAAGGAAAGAAAAATAAGAAGCTAAGCAAAATCAATATGATATCCCCCTCTCATATTTTGGGAGTCGTAATTGTTGGCAAAAATCGGACAGAACGACTAGAAAATATTTACATCATTACATTTCTTTTTTTGTTATTTTTATGACATGAAAAAGATAACCAAATAAAAATAAACTAACCTTTACGATAATCCTCTATATAGCCTCTATATAGCCTAATTTAACAGGTTATATCCAAGTATTTCGATAAGAAACTCTTTACAAAGATCATTTAAGTGTAGAATCTCAGATCGATATTTAAAAGTACTAAAGAAACTACTTTAAGTTGCATCACCAGAATGACTTTGTTCTGCACTGAACAGTATTTCTACCACCTTAAAATGCACATCATCTATTTAATAATACTCACCTTATGTTTAATACTTCAAAATAATTGACACCAACAACTAGCTAACAAGATTGTGTGTCAATGTCCCTCCTCAATACAGTTTTTATTGTTATTGATTTCTGGTTTTATATGCATCCATCAATTATTGTTCCTCCATAGGCATTATTATGATTTAAGGTAATGTCATTCTTCTAAATAAACTTTACTTAATCACTTTCCGTAGTGCCATTTAGTATTCAATACACATTCGCTCAATGCTTTTACATAAATGAAAACTATTTGGATTGAGCGAGCGAGTGTTTCAAATCCGCATCATCATTATTACGGCTATTCGTTGCCGTCTAAAGAAACCATTTTAAGTCATATAGTGCAGACAAATACAAACAGTTTACTTTTACTGTATAACACTATAGGATGTCTAACATTCCAGATTCATTAAATAAACAGTATATATACATACAATGTTAAATGGAATACTGATTTTGGCTGACTGATTTACAGATATTTAGTGAACACGAGATGCAGATCTGATATGATTGTCTAAAAAAAATACCAAAAACATTTTACAGTAACAAATGTAAATGGTTATGGGTGCCATTACGATATCTTCAAAAGTGCTTCACATAATTTCATGGTGCCCTAATCCTTGAAACGTCCATATTGCAGAAAAATAAATATTTAAGTATGAATAAATGTTAATTATAACTCTTTGCTGAAAATATTTAATTTGAGTGCCGTTAATGATTTAATGTTTCAATGTGGTGTTCACATCCCAGTCAAGAATATTTCATTTATAATCGAGACGTCACCATCTACAGGCGAAGTGGCAGAAATTTTGACTTAAGTGCGCTAAGGGCAATATCAAGAAGGGTTCTTTTACGTGCCACGCCTACCGTGACACGGAATATCGAAAGTTCGCATCAGAAGGACCCGTGATTTTCAAATCAAAAAAGTGCCGAGGGCTTGGCGAGAAAATAGTAACTACCTATTTCCAAGTATTGGTTTAGACCCAGTCGGGGTTTGAACTCCGACCTCCCACCTACAAAGCGAACACTCTACCGACTGAGCTACCGTAGTGGTTAAAGTGCCGTTAAGGTTGGTTGTAAATTGTCATGTTGTTAAACGTCACATTATCGTCTTTAGCTATCGCGATAAGAGCATTATCGTTTTTAGCTATCGCGACGAGAGCATTATCGTTTTTTAGCTATCGCGACGAGAGCAAGCATTATCGTTTTTAGCTATCGCGACGAGAGCATTATCGTTTTTAGCTATCGCGATGAGAGCATTATCGTTTTTTAGCTATCGCGACGAGAGCAAGCATTATCGTTTTTAGCTATCGCGACGAGAGCATTATCGGTTTAAGCTATCGCGACGAGGGCATTATCGTTTTTTAGCTATCGCGACGAGAGCATTATCGTTTTTTAGCTATCGCGACGACAGCATTATCGTTTTTAACTATCGCGACGAGAGCAAGCATTATCGTTTTTAGCTATCGCGACGAGAGCATTATCGTTTTTAGCTATCGCGACGAGAGCATTATCGTTTTTAGCTATCGCGACGAGAGCATTATCGTTTTTAGCTATCGCGACGAGAGCAAGCATTATCGTTTTTAGCTATCGCGATGAGAGCATTATCGTTTTTAGCTATCGCGACGAGAGCATTATCGTTTTTTAGCTATCGCGACGAGAGCAAGCATTATCGTTTTTAGCTATTGCGACGAGAACATTATCGTTTTAGCTATCGCGATAAGAGCATTCTCGTTTTTAGCGATCGCGACGAGAGCATTATCGTTTTTTAGCTATCGTGACGAGAACATTATCGTTTTTAAGCTATCGCGACGAGAACATTATCGTTTTTAGCTATCGCGACGAGAACATTATCGTTTTTAGCTATCGCGACGAGAACATTATCGTTTTTAGCGATCGCGACGAGAACATTATCGTTTTAGCTATCGCGACGAGAGCAAATTTTTTAATTTCTTAGGATTAATCCAATAACAAGTACATTTATGCTCTGCTCGAAATGTGCAAATGCATTTTATTGCCAATCTTGTACTTACGGGGTTCAAACCTACGACCTACCGCTCTCGGATTTTGAATTCAAATAAATATCACATTAACGACTGGATTTTAATGAAGGCTCCAGATTTCATGTTATCTTATCGAGCATTTTCCACAAACTGAAAGCATTAATATTAATCCTCCATTCTCCATTTATAGATTCAACAATTTGTTATAATAGTTTATCTTTTTTATTTAAAAAATATCTTAATTAGTTAATTTTCCAGTCATTAAAAACATTCAACATCTCGAGTATGCTTAATTATCTATAGGCGTCATCAAAGTATTGTGAAATATGTTCCCTGTATTTCAATACTGTACTAGAATATTAACTCATATTCATTTACATTTACATAAATTCAATTTGAGAGCATACAATTACTTTTCGTATCATTAGTTTTCAATCTTTACTACAAATGTGTTATAAACGCCAGATTATCCTAATTATTGTTGGCAATAGGTACATAATGCATAACATTTCTAACAATATAAATTTGGAGATGGTAAGTATAAAAAAAGCTTAGTTCAGTTCATTTTATATTATTGGCACTGCCATATAGTAAACCAGTTTTTACAATCTTGTGTATTCATGTTTAAGAATACTTTTAATTAGTTTTTAATCAAGGAAATTATCGTTACTTTCTAAGTCTCGTATTACAGTAAAGATCAAAGGCTTTGGATAAAATGAAACCATGCATTCATAGGTATAAATATATCATGATAACCTATAACTTACAAGAAAAAAAAAGAAAAGAAAAGAAAGAAAATGAATTAAAAAATCGATATTACATTATTTATTTTTAAGATTAAAAGAGAGTCATTTTTTTAAATTCCAAAGTAAAAAAAATCATTTAATAAATTAAGGTTTCGAAATAGTTTTTTCCCACCATTAACGTTTCCAGACCTTTTTTAGAACTATCGTGATTAGAAAAATGCAAAAACTGAAACAAAATATACTGCAAGATTGGGTCGATACTGTTATGCATTGTGATTACTCGTCTTTTAATCTTTGGACTTTAACAGAGCAGTCCAAACGAAATAGATTAAAGTGTTGTCTACAATACACGCCAAAAGCTTTCTAATCTCAACCCGGATCACGAATTTGCTGATAATGAAACTGTAGAATATTGTTATTGAATAGGCGATTTACGACCAATAATTTAAAAAGACGTTGATGATTGTTGCAAGGCTTGAATCAATATCAGCTTTGGGAAAATGAAGTTATATTGTTAGACAATCATTTTGATTGAACGTAAATGCTGTTTTACTGAGGAATTCTATTTATCTTCTCATGAAATGAATGTTAATTCACAGATCTTGAATGGGCAGCTTAAAAAATTCATGAATACTCCCCATTTTTGAACCCATACTTATTACAGATTCCAGCGTCTTGCACAGACTAAGTTCGAATCCTACTTGGGCATTTTCTATAGTGATAATTTTTTTAGCTCGATGTTTATTTTTAGTACACTCCAGTTTCCTTCGCCGTTTCAGATTTCGCTGTATTGATATAAATGCAGTAATCTTCACTGGAACGTAAACGCCATTGCTTAATTCTCTTCATGCGCTATAACACACTTAGCAAGATCACACAACAGTACACATTACGCTGACATTATTTCACTTATTTAGCACGACCGTTTACCAAACAGTTTTAAAAGATTTATCTTAAGAAACAGGTAACTATTTACGTGGACTCAGTTATGCAAAGTTTTCTTAGCTTAACCAATTCGTTGGTGGAAACTTTCTCGTCTTGGTTCTTTTATAAGCTTGAGTCAAAATTTAATCTAAACAATTACTTTGATCAAATTTAAGCTTTATAAGTGAAATAAATGTCTTTAGTAAACATGTTTATTTAATAACATTTCAAATTTCACATATAGCTTCCTATAACCTCAGCATATGGTACATTGGCTAGATATCCTTTTTGATACATAACGCATCCTTCTTAATGCGTGAATTTATATAAGATAACGAAGTTTTCAATATAAGGTTTCTGGAGTGCATATGATAAAACTTTTTTCGCAATAATTATTTCTTACAAGGACTTAGTTTCAGTTTATAGACACGTTTGTTTCTACTGGATTATTTTTACTTATATATCTGCAGATCAAGAGCAAGATATAAACAACAACAAGAATGTAACAAGTAAAGAATACAATCACTTCTGTGTAATACTTCAACCTAAAATTTAAAAAAAATATTTATGTTTTGTTGAGATTTAAAATTATCGACCTTTCTACCGGTCAGATTTATGTCATATTATAAATTTTTGTATAATATGACATTTATAAGAAACAATAAGAAAACATTTTCTGATGCATCGTGTATTGATATATATCAATAAGTTTAACTTCTGAAATTGACTTGGTAACGAGCCATAGTGTTAACCCTTGGTTTTTAAATAATTTTTTAAAACTTATCTAGGTATATTCAGAAAATGAGTAATTTAGGATTTTTCCCTAACAATATATGCATGTACGTAAGTGTCCTATATTGTCTTTTTGTCGATTACACACGATTCACTTTAATATATTAAAATTAATATTTTGATACCAGTGATATGTAACCACGCATTTTATTGTTACCCTAGTAACGTGGAGTGTTTTTGTTATATATAAATGTTATCAGTACATTTTCTGTTTGTTTGGCTGTCATAGTTTACTGTCAATAACGGTAATTTTAGTCCAAAATCAATAACGCTAATCATATTGGAGTGCATTTTTATTAATGCAATAATTTACATGCTAACAATAAATTCTACATTAATTTTTGTATCATACTTTGATACATACCTTACAAGTTGCCTGTTTCAATTTGAAGTAAATTAATTATTTATAAGTTATTTTAGACTTTAGCGATGGTATGGAAATTGCGAAAATTAGACGTTAAAAGCTTTGGGAGATATGCATGATCGGATATTTACACATAAGTGAAAATAGTTAATAAATATTCCATTTTAAAGACATTTTTGAAAAATTGCATTTTATGAAAAATCAAATAATCACGTTGTGTGTATATACAAACAATATAATTATGCATGACAATTTGTTGCGTTTTGGAACTAACCAATGTTAGTTTATATAGGCTCATTAATTGCAAGATGTTTAGAACCCTATAAAAGTATAGCAAGAATACCACTCCAATAATGATAAAATTTATCTAATAAACAACAAAAAATACACGTTACTTCAACAATTTTCAGTTTTGTATATACCTTCACTTCATACGGAACCACTTATTTCTAATATCGCTCTGTCATTTCAGAATCAATTATGAAATATTGACCAGTCTTCTCGTGAACAAAGTGATATTCACAACATTTTGCGCAAAAAAAAAAATCCTTCATTCTCACCTAAAGTAATCATCCATTTTCAACACAAAATATAAAACGGACATTTTGTATACTTAAAGAATTTTTTGGGAACAAATGAAATAAATATTCTTATGACTTTTCCAACATTTACACTCCCGCGCGCAGGGCGCGCCACTACATTGAATTTATTTACTATGTGCTGGTTATTATTATTATTATTAATTTTATTACAAAAATATATTAAAACAGCTGTTGAAAATTACAAAACAGTACATAAAACATTCAGTCACTACTTCTACAAAGCGCGTTAAGCGTCAGTGTCGTTAATATAAATGACCTCAATTGCGATATTGTCGATTTAGGACACTAAGGATAACATTGTCTCTCGCCGCATAGATCGAATATCTACTCGAGAAGATCTTGTGAGAAAGTTTGTCAGTTCGCTTGCCGAAGATTTGTGGTTTTCTCTGGACAGTCCGGTTTTTTTCCCAAAACTGACTGCCTCTATATAAGTGAAAGAATTCTGACTTGGACGTTAAACACTATTACCCCACTCTGCTCCGATCTTTGCTCACATGTTGTTAACGCGGTGGAAGCCACTTGATTCATATTTAAAAACTAGCGTTTAAAACCACAACAATTCATTAGTACACGACCGGGGAGGGGGCTTACTACCGCGATAGTTTACACAGTACTTAGCTGGCAACCTCATCTGAATTGACATTATTGTTTTGCTTAACAACATTGATACCAGTAACATAAAATATAGCAGGAATAAGTTAATAATTGATTCCAGGATCATTAATATTAAATTTAAATCACAAGGGAATCAAACTTATATTTAGATAAAATCTATATCTCTGACTTCAATTGGAGATAAAATTGACGCTATAGATAATTAATTTGTTTTGTCTTTGATGAGATGATTTTAATGGGTATATATATATATATATATATATATATATATATATATATATATATATATATATATATATATTCTTCAGTAAAGTGTTATGTAATGCTTCATAAATCTCAACAAAACAATCCTTTCATCTAGCATTATGTTTTATCTTTAAATTATCTTTAATTTTTTTAAAGTGTGATTTTAATATTCCATATGCTGTTTGTGTTGATGAAAGGCAAGTATGAGAAGACTGGCACTAGCGTCAGAGTGCAGCAATGCTTCTGATTACTACACTTCATTGAACTAGAATAGAAGATTGCTTTTATCTTACGTATTATTGGGGCAGATATTATACCACAACGTTAAATTGACCGGTCAGTGCTATGCTTCATAGTTTATCATACATATCAATAAATCAATATACTTTTAACTTGATTTTAAGATTCAATCATTCAAAACAAAGTTTTTAAAGCTCTCAACATACGTGTTTCAAAATGGTGAATTGTGTTAAATTTTCGAATACCACAACAGATAGATTTACTATAAAACACTATCAATGTATCATTCCGATTGCTATAATAGCGACTAGAGCGAAACGTGAATGTCTGAATAAACATTTTTCTCATTTCATATCTCTTAGATGGGTTAGATAGCATAATAATAGATTTTGGAAAACGTCAGCTATGTGTAGTTACGAATCTTGTGTTGATTTTGCTGCTGCGTTGATATTTATATTTTTGAGGCATTCATTTGAGGGATCGTTTTCATTATATTACAAGATACATTTGTAGTTCATTTTTCTGAAGAATTCTTCGTTTTGTTCTAAAGAATTAATTTTTTTCTGGGAATTGTTCATTTTGTTTCCGAAAAATTGTTCATTTTTTCTTAAGAATTCTTCTTTTTTTCTGAAGAATTGTTCATTTTTTCTAACGAATTTTTAAATTTTTCTGAAAAATTGTTCATTTTTCTGAATTACTGTTCATTTTTCTGAATTACTGTTCATTTTTCTGAATAACTATTCTGAAAATGAGTGGTTGATTGGTTGTTTTATTTAATTTTCTTTATCTATTTATATATTGTGTTTTGTGCAGAATTTTGAATATTTCTTTTTATAAAAATTAAAAATTCTGCACATGAGAGATAATTAATTGGATTCATGAGGAAATTGGCAATAGAAAGAAATTGTAATGTACATGTAAGTGGGATGACTAGGGGTTTACAAAATCACGCGGGCCACATCATTGTATTATCAACACCGTATAAAAAGATAAAAAAAATTACAAGATATAAGATATCAGCTGTTCATTTGATTTTTTTCTTGATTGATTCATAATTCTTTTCTTCATAAAAATAAATAAACAAATAAATAAACACACACTATGTTATGATTTATCACACTTATTGAACACACACATATATTTTCTCTCTCTCTCTCTCTCTCTCTCTCTCTCTCTCTCTCTCTCTCTCTGTAATCATGCTTCGTGTAATTTAAAAAAAAAACAAATCAAATTTGATACATGATTCAACATGTTTTCAAGTCTAATTTTAGTAACACAATTTAATAAGATTTCTTTCTAAAAAGTCTTGAAATCAAATTCTGTGGTCTCCATTTCTTTTTGGTTACTTTTTTAGTACCTGCAAATAATTAAATTATTGTTATTATTATTATTATTATTATAAGTAGTAGTAGTAGTAGTAGTAGTAGTAGTGGTGGTTATGATGGCGTTGGTGGAAGGAAACTTTATTTTAATTTTTAATGAAAAATAATCGTTGGACCAATAAAAAGGTGTAAAGAATCTGTCCAGAGCCTATAGGTCAACCAGACGGGTATTGATCAATGATTCTTTGGCCGAAATGTAAATTCATAGCAAACATTTTTTTGATAATGATTGAACTGGAGTAATGTCAATTTGAATGTTTTATTCCGGTGTACACCTCGCTGGTCTATAAGCCATGAGTACATAATTTAAAACATTAAGCCGTCTCCACTTACTACCCCTGTCATGTGCAAATGTTATGTTAAAAATAAAGCATAAAAATGGTAAGTGTCATATGCAAATTTTTTTTATACTTATTTTTTAAAAAATTCCAAAATTAGCACGTGGCATCCCTAAATATGTGTGCAGAAAAAGCTGTTTATTGGAGACGGACAGCAAAAATAATACATAAACTTAGAAAAGAATAAACCTAAACAAAGTACATGTACTAGTTGTTGCTGGTTTTATTTTTCCCTTACCAGTATTTCCAACAGATGTTGTCTTTACTTGTCCTTGGTATTCTTGTTGGCTTTTACTTATTTCTGTTGTTAAATCTGAAAAAAAAATTCAAACGTTTTATTCAGGTTAAAAGAAGGCAGGGTAGCTGTGAGAATAAAGCCAATGTAACAAAAAACACTTAACAACGAAGGGATGAAACAAGAGGCCCATGGGCCTTAACGCTCACCTGAGAATATGGCCAAAATCATTTGCAAAAATACATATAATATTCTAATATACATGCTATTACAAAAAGTTAATAGTTTTCATGGTAATTAACAATCTGAGTCTTCTTATGCATCTATGATGTTGACCTTTGAATGTAAGATCTTAAATCATATATCAGAATGATCGCCATATCAATCCAACAATATTCAAATATACATGCCAATACAAAAAGTTAATAGTTTCCAAGATAATAAACAATATCAGTCTTCTTATGCATCTAAGACCTTGACCTTTGAGCGTATGGCCTTGAGCCATATATCAAAATGATCGTCATGTCAATACCTAAAATATTCTAATATATATGTTATACAAAAAGTTAATAGTTTTAAGATAAGTAACAATTTGAGTCTTCTTGTGCACCTGTGACCTTGACCTTTGAACGTATGACCTTGAGTCATACATCAGAATGATCGTGATATCAATTCCTAAAATATTCCAATATATATGTCAATACATAAAGTTAATAGTTTCTAAGATAAGTAACAATTTGAGTCTTCTTGTGCACCTATGACCTTGACCTTTGAACGTATGACCTTGAGTCATATATCAAAATGATCGTCATGTCAATACCTAAAATTTCTAATATACATGTCAATACAAAAAGTTAATAGTTTCAAAGATAATAAACAATTTCAGTCTTCTTGTGCATCTATGACCTTTGAACGTATGACCTTGAGTCATATATCAAAATGATGATCATGTTAATACCTAAAATATTCTAATATATATGCAAATGCAAAAAGTAAATAGTTTCAAAGATAATAAACAATTTCAGTCTTCTTGTGCATCTATGACCTTTGAACGTATGACCTTGAGTCATATATCAAAATGATGATCATGTTAATACCTGAAATATTCTAATATATATGCAAATGCAAAAAGTAAATAGTTTTCAAGATAATTAAAAATTTGAGTCTTCTTGTGCATCCATGACCTTGACCAAGTTACCTGCATATAAAGAGTACTGTTTTGTTTTAATAATAAATAACAGTTAAAGAATAAACAAATCATGTTAATGCAATACTTATAAAATGGAATATTCATAAAAAAATTTACGTTATGAAACTTTAACTTTAGATGCAGATGAAATACACTACTGTACTTCTACTTAGAACTTCAATAACTTGACGACTTTTACGAAGGCCACGGATAACTTCAAGTCATTCAATAGTTTTAAAAAGTTATTTTGCTATACATTTGACTTAAAATTTAAAAAAAAAACTCCAAAAATAAAACTGACACATTCTTCAGTCATCGAAGTTTTTCTGTTGTAATATAGAGTTATGTGTGCTGTTTTAAATGCATTGATTATAGTTACAGCTGTATAATATGCATTTGGTAAGCGTTTTTAAGAACGAGGCCGACTGATTGTTTAAACACAACTGTTTACTCTCTCTCTCTCTCTCTCTCTCTCTCTCTCTCTCTCTCTCTCTCTCTCTCTCTCTCTCTCTCCGACTAATGTTTACCTTTGTTGATAGTTTTCTTTCTCTGGGTTTGTTTGTACTCATGTATTTAAATAAGTATGAAAAATCCACACAGCTTGGTTTGTAGTCTTTTACAGTTACTATAGAGAATTCTTCTAAATCTAAATCTCTATCTCTGAGAGAAAAATAGCTATCAACAGTATGATCCATGGTTTCTGAAATAAATAAAAAACCCGCTGTGTTGGAAATATTCTACATTCAAATTAACACATTTACTTCATTTAGATTTAAGTATTTTAAATCATTTCCTGTTTTTCTTTTTTTTCTTAGTTTTTGTCGACAAAATAAATGATTTAACAAAGAAATTTTAAACACAATATTATTTATCAAATTTAAAGACATTTCAAAACGGTCGCTTGAATATTTTTCATTGATTTCTAACTGAACTATGTTGTTAGTTTAAATCATCCTTTTTGATACAAAAATTTTAGCGAGTTTTGTTATGCGATTTTTTTTGTTGGAGAATATTATTTGTTAATTCTAAAAATTGAAAAATAAATAAATAAATTTTCTACAAAGTTCTTTATACTTATTCTGTTGTTAACACAGAACTTTTAATTTATTCAAGTGGAGTGAATACACCCTTGCAATACTATTTCACTTATATTGAGATGGTAGGCTGGAGGAAACTGGAGTGTCCATAGAAACCCACGAGATTTGGAGGAAACTGGAGTGTCCATAGAAACCCATGAGATTTGATAAACGAACTGACATTATGATCCGCTCGGTTGGGATTCAACTGAAGGTAATGAGAGGCTGACCACTTTAGACCACTCGCCTAACGGATAGTATAACACAAATATCAAAGCTCATATATCACTTATCCAGTATTAGAAATAATTTAAATCTTAAAGCATCTTGGAAGTTAAGGGGCAACTTGGAAGTTAAGGGGCAACTTGGAAGTTAAGGGGCAACTTGGAAGTTAAGGGGAAAATTGGAAGTTAAGGGGTAACTTGGAAGTTAAGGGGCAAATTGGAAGTTAAGGGGCAACTTGGAAGTTAAGGGGTAACTTGGAAGTTAAGGGGTAATTTTTAGTTAAATGGCTTTTATTGAGTATTTAAACTAATCAAACTACCTGGAAGAACTTCAATGCGAGACTGGGGTTTCTTAGTAGCTGCTGTCTCTGCTTTCTCTATGTCCTCCAAGCAGCGTTTTATGTCCATAACCTTTAATAAAATTTATGTAATCACCGATTAAACTCTGATAGATTGTATATTACTATCGAACAAATATTTTTTGTGATGTATTAGTGTTATTAAAATAAGACCTCGAAAAATTGATTCAGAATTAAGTGTCCATTGAGCTGCCTGACACAAGCTTAATTCCTAATATATAGGCTTAGCGTTTAGTAAGCCATGTCTATGCCTCGGCTCAATTACTATCGACGTTTTTCAAACATATTGTCAATCTTTGAGAATTTTTCCATAATGATATAGCCGATTTATATAGACAAACCCATTTTCTTACATATTTTAGGTCATTTATGAATCTGTATGTCTTGTCAATAGTCTTTAGCAATCATAAGATCTAGTCCAAAGTTTAAATTATTTAGGAAACATTCTTTAGAATTGACGATAGATTTGGCGTCTGAACAAACGTATACATTTTTTAACTTTTAGCCTTGGTTCGAATTTCATGACACATTTCTGGCAACATTATCGGGTTTTTAAGATTAAAATAATTAATTATTAACTAATGTTGATTAATTACCTCTTTAAGAAATTTTTCTTCCACCATACGACCTGGCAAATATCTTAAATCAGGGTCACCGGCCATGATTTGATTCTTGTTGATTTTGAGCAAAATTTCTTGAGTAACCTTTTCTATTTCTCCGTCGGGCAATGCTGGAAAATCCTTGTTACAGACTTGTTCTACTTTTACTAACTCCTTTGTAACCAAAATAATTCTTAGAATTTCCAATGGATAATGGTCCATGCTATATTCTAAAATAAATATATACAACAACCAATTACTCCATTGATATCCTTTATATATACCACACACTTTTGTCAATGCCAAAACCGGGTTTCGGTAGCAAAGTGTTCGGGTGTCTTAAAACTGCGTTACACGCAAATGCAATGTTCAGATTTCATTCATAAATTCTTAACCCCTCAAAAATGTGTCTAACAAAAAAGTAATTTAAAATGTCATTTAATGTACCTTATGATTAGTTTCTATTTCTTACCTCCAGACATTTCTGACTAGGTCATTTAGCCTCCAAAATATCAAAATAAGCAGGTTTTGTTTTACTCCCTGATTAAAAAGGGTGATGTTTTTGCTACTGATTCGCGGCAAATGTAAACATTGTTGTCAGGTAGTTAGGAAGTGACATCATTGTACAGTGACGTCAGCGGAAGTAAATCATTCGACACACCGATGGTGCCATACGTTGAATCGCAACATCTTGGGCATTATCGTTTACATTTTGCTTTAAAAACCTTTTAAATTGGGAGATGCCCAAAGCTACACCATTCTGATATTTTGGACGGTCTGTTAGCACAAAAATTGTTAAAAAGTTTAAAATGGTCTTTTCGACGTAAATATGGTATTTGAAACTAGAGAAAATTGTCCACAAATTGTATTCTTCCAGTTTTTTTTATACCAAATATATTTAATTCGATTTTTAAGTCGGTAACCTGTTTGTACAAAGAAACAAATAAATAAATAAAGATAAGAAAAAAAAAACAAAAAAAGTTACTCTATTTCATATTATAAACATAATATGAATATAGGCACTGCCTATTGACGAACGTAGTGACAGAAGATTGTATCTGGTATAACTGATGGGCAAGACATTGGGACATTAAATATCGGACATTTACATTATGTAAACATTCGGACATAACCGTTTTACTGAAGGGAAAAATAAGAAGTGTTGCGCATGTCACTCGTGTTTATTAGATTATCACCCTTTTCTTTTTCATGTTAAGTCGAAAGTTCTTCCTTTAATAACGACGGGTTTGCTCGGCTTAATGATCTTGTTACCAAGGATACTTGATAACGCTCTACTGCAGATCGAATTATTTTTCAAATTACGAGGAAAGTATATGCTGTAAATACATTTATGTAGAACTTTCGAATTATTTTGTTTATTGTTCCACAACTAACAGTCTTATTGACGAAATAAAGATTTTGATTTTGTTTAACGCGTAATGGAGACGAGATAATAGGAGATTTTATTCTACTTCCGTATTGTCCTATGGGGAGAATATTCCATGAACTTCCGGTATTCAAAAGAAATGAATGGATGGTCTACTGGTTGAACACATGATTTCCATATATCACATACGCGTTATCTATAGAACGAACTTCGTTTCGTCGCGGCTTCGCCGCGACTCACTACGTTCGTTATAAATTAAAAAGCTTAAAAAAAATCGAATGCCTAGGTTGATATCATAACGCCAAAGAACCACAAGTTTACTATTTACATCAAATATGTGTCTTCTTTTAAGTCCGTACTGTGTTTCCTAAGATATATAGGGGTTCAGAGTGGGTTTACAAATTATCATCACAAAGAATATACGAAAACAAAGTTACGGTTGTTAAAACAGGGAAATGATCATGTTTATCGAAAAAGACCACATGTTTCAAGGTATTCTCTTTGAACATAAATCCAGATATGTCCACGGCGTGGTTCTATATTTTTACTGGAAATAGTTTGACACAAATAAAATAAAATAAAATAATTCAAGTTTAAATATTTACAGAAATCGAAAACTCGTTTACATAATAATTGATTAGAAATAAAAAACAATTTAATATGTAAATACTTTTATTTATTTATTTTTTTACATTTAGATTTTATTTTACAAAAATAGTGTACATGGCATGTGTTGAATTTTACAAAGATTTTTAACATATTGATGCACTGATATAAACTTTGTTATATTTTATGAAGTGTTACCAGCAACTATAAAAAACAAACGTCTGGTGGGAAATAAATTTGACTGCCTGTAAAGTCAGAAAACATTTCGATGATGTACCTGGCTGTACTTGTAAAATTCAACCGATTCTAATTTTAAATATTAAATGGAATTATTCAGACTCAACAGACATGAACAGTATCTACATGTATGCAGTGCGTTCAAAATCAACGTAATATTCATGCAGTTAAATATTTTATATGTTATGCTGCCTCAATTGTACCTCGAATTTATGGCACTTTTAAATATTCAGTTGTTGTTGTTGTTGTTGTTGTTATATAGGAATACAATGTAAATTTCAAGTTAAAGAAATGGCAGAATATATTTAAAAAAAAAAAAAACATAAAAACTTTTTTCTGATAAATTGAATGAAATTGATTCCAAGAAACGTTAAACATCACTAGTATCTAGACACAGCAGATAATCATTTTAAACAAAGCAGACGCAATTATCCAGAAAGAAAAGACAAAATAACACTTACATTATTAGAAATTCAAACTTAGTATTGCCGTGACATAAACAAAACACAAAACACTGATCAATGCAGCGAGAAAAATTCAAATCTCAGAAACCTTTGGCAGATTTTTTTGGGGAAAAAATCCGTACTCGTGTTTTGGTGACAAAACCAAATCTTTAAGGTTTTATTTGTGACACAGTTAATATTCAACTGAATTATTATTATCATTTATTTTCACTTCTTGTACATCTAAAACACTTTTAACAGTGGCAACATTTTTTAATTTTTTTTTGTGTGAGAGATGCTATTGCAAATATTTTTTTCTTCAAAAAATGACTTATCAGCGGCACACCTAGGTAATACAAAATGTATTCCAATGTGCATTTTGTACATTAAAACAGGCGAAATATCTTGATGGAGACTGGACATGTGTGACACCAATCCCACTTGTCACATTTAATTAAGGGAGCCCTTTATCTAGGGTATCATTGACCATCTTAAAATTAACATTCAATAGTTTGACACTGTTAAATGTGTTTGATACATTTTCCTTTGTTGGACAGATCCGTTTTATTACCGATTATATTAATCGTTAATTGCGTAAATCTAAAGTATAACACCTGGTTAACACGATTTTTGAAATAAGTTAACTATGTTAAGAAAATGCTAAATGCCTAAATTTGACCTCCCGCTATAGAGCAGGACGCTCTAACACTGTACAACCGAGTGGGTTCATGTGAAAGATGTCAGGTAAATGCAAATAAAGTTTACTTATTATCCCCTTTGTTTCTCAAATAATCGTTTGTTACAAAAAGTGACGGCGCCAAATTTTGTAAAATTGTCGAGGTGTCAGGATTTAAATGATTAAGAAAGCAATTGCAAAATTTTTAATTAATCTGAAAAAAGGATGACTAGCCTTTACGACCAAAATGTAAGTAGGCGGTCAAACCAATGGAATGAATTGAATGCAGAAAAATATACCCGTTAGAACTTTATTTTATCTATTTATAAAAAAAGTAAAAAAAAAAATTCGAGATGAACAAATTAAAATCTAAAGACAAAAAAAGAAGTCAAATACCGCATCATTTTTTTCTCCCGCAATCGTTTTTGGAAATGATTTTTTTTTTTATTATTTTGCACCCTAGGCAAATTTTTCCATTTTACTTTATATAGACATGTGAGCTATTGGTATATCAGTTTTTTTCGTCGCTTCCTTATCACAGTGCTCTAAAACCACGTATGGCAAATGAATAAAGTGATATTAAAACGGTGAAAAAAGGAATAAAACGCTCACTAGGATTAAAAACTTATGGACATTATTTCTTTACTTTATATTTGTAGCCTCTACGACAGCAACAAAAATTGCATTCAGCATTTAGTAGGAACTAGATAATGAAGTTTTACTGTTTACTTCACTAAGGAATTATCTTTTATCAAAAATCTGAAAATTCTGTCAACATCTTTTATTTCCATACAAAAATAATGTTAACCATTTATGGCTACTTTGGGTATATAAAAATCTATTCTTACCGTTTGACATCTTTAAAAGATTCTATTTTCGATTATTTCTTTCGTTTTTTATGCTCCGTCTCGCTAGTCTACCAGCTAATACAGGATTCAGCATCAGTGACGTCATCAATTGTTTCTATGAGAAACCTAGACAGGGTCCTGCTGTGAATGAGTGCGTATGACGTCGTAATATGGAATGAACCAATAAAAACACGACTTTTTTACGAAGAGTAATTGTTACGCCAAGCAAAAACCAAGATACTAATAACAAAAAATCCGATTTTGAGATGAATATAACTATTGTTAAAATTAAAATTTTATATTTCAAATTATTAAGTTGATTTCACAGTCTGAACCAAAGTGTGGAATCAAACTAGGACCAATCAAACCAGAGGGTAATATAATGGTGTTATTGCAAAAGTACGAAAGCCTATTAGGCTCACGAATAAAAAAAATTAAAAGGCGTAATAACGCGAAATAAAGGCTTAATAACGCGAAATAAAGGCGTAATAACGCGAATTGAAGGCGTAATAACGCGAAATAAAGGCGTAATAACGCGAATTGAAAGGCGTAATAACGCGAAATAAAGGCGAAATAACGCGAATTAAAAGGCGTTATAACGCGAATTCAAAGGCATTATAATGCGAAATTAAAGTCGTAATAACGCGAAATAAACTCGTTATAACGAGAATTGAAAGGCGTTATAATGCGAAGTGAAAGGCGTAATAACGCGAATTGAAAGGTGTTATAATGCGAAGTTAAAGGCGTTATAATGCGAAGTTAAAGGCGTTATAATGCCTTTTTGTCTATATATAGAGCAGTTTCTTCCCTTGAGAATTGTTTCCCACAAACAGATTGATTTTAGTTTAAATTCTTTTAGACAGCCTAAAGCAAATGAAAGTGAATAAACCTTGATCTATCCACATTAACTAAGATAGACACAAATGTCATTTAATTACTATTAAAAGTTAACCAGGATCTAATTCATAAATAGCCATGTGTACAAATGACACTCTTTATGAAAAAAAACTTAAAAATCGACATATGGAATGGTTTCAGAAATAACTGTTCATTTCAGCGCAGGATCGGATGATGTACAGTTTTTTTAAATTTTCATAAAAATTATACATATAAAAACTAATTACATTACATTTAATTGTATAAGACACACACACACACACACACACACACACACACACACACACACACACACACACACACACACACATACTTTTAATAATGTATGTAGTTGGGCGGAAAATAGACCTTTAAACCCGGGACCTCCACATCATTATGGTAAGCAACTTGCGTCATAAAACGAAATAAGGGGTTTTAAGGCGAATTGAAAGTCGTAATAACGCGAACTGAAAGGCGTTATAACGTGAAATAAAGGCGAAATAACGCGAAATAAAGGCGTTATAACGCCTTTTAATTCGCGTTAGAACGCCTTTATTTCGCGTTAGAACGCCTTCAATTCGCGTTATAACGACTTTATTTCGCGTTAAAACGCCTTTATTTCGCGTTATTACGCCTTTATTTCGCGTTATTACGCCTTTATTTCGCGTTATAACGCCTTTAAATTCGCGTTATTACGCCTTTATTTCGCATTATTACGCCTTTATTTCGCGTTATTACGCCTTTCAATTCGCGTTATTACGCCTTTATTTCGCGTTATTACGCCTTTATTTCGCGTTATAACGCCTTTCAATTCGCGTTATTACGCCTTTATTTCGCGTTATTAAGCCTTTATTTCGCGTTATTAGTCTTTTTTCGCGTTATAACGCCTTTCAATTCGCGTTATTATGCCTTTATTTCGCGTTATTACGCCTTTATTTCGCGTTATTACGCCTTTTAATTTTTTTTATTCATGAGCCTAATAGGCTTTCGTACAAAAGAGTAAAAAAAACAACTAAAAAAATCATTATGCAACAGTATAGAAAGATAAAGATGTAACTTTCCTGATATGCAAATATTAAGGAAGAAAATTGCGACGATGGTAATGATAACAAAAATAGTAATGCAACAGAAAAAGGTTGTAATATAAGTGAAAAAAGATTGACAGTACAACAGAAAAAACGATGATATAAGTTTACAAAGGGTTGGTTATGCAATAAAATGATGTTGATGTCACAAAAACGGAAAAAGAATACATCTTTCACGGAAATAAAACAAGCATACCAGACTTTGTCCAAATCACAATCCCAAAAACCAAGTAGAAACTTTGAAAGCTGTCAAATTTAGTTATACACGTGAACTTCCATCAAGGAAGTGAGTCCGGGTGCTCCGGAAGGGTAAGCACCTCCTGTCTAGCTAGCTTCACCCGTCACGTGCAAGTCAATTTTGAGAATGAAAGGAACAAAGAACTATTGTAAGCCAAACATATCCAGTATAAGTTAGGATACAGTGACTACATACCTATCAACAATGACGGTCGTAAAACTTTTAAGGGCCTTGATTAGCCTAGGCTTGCAATATTCTTGCGTCAACAATTTAATTGTAAGCAGTTTGCTTCGTTGTAAAAAGTCCAAATAGTGGAAACAAGCTGATCAACTGAAGATAACATAATATAAATGAACTGAAGATAAAATTATATAAATGATGGTAATGTAACTAGGAGGTGGAAGTTGTTACAGAAAGGATAAAATAGAACAGAAGGATACATAGAACGGCAATAATACTGTTTATTTTTCAAGCCTTTCGACGTTTTCTATTTTTCGATAACTTATTCATTAGCAACACACAAAGCAACTATTTGAGAGCAAGTTGTATTTACAAGAAGATTTTAAACATGTAACAACAACAACAACATAGAGAAGAGCAAGAGTAACATTTTTTTCGTATACACACAATTCAAATTTTGAAAAAAAGTTATTTAATGAATTAAGTTTTCTCTTTGAATACGAAAAAAGAAAAATAGAAAGAAGTTGAAAGAAGTCGATTTGTGGCAAGCATCGGAAAAAATTCTAGTAAAAAAAATTATGACAAAAACTGGAAATTTCAATATGTATGGGCATATTTTATTTAGATCATAATATTATTGTGTGAAAATGGTAATTTTTACATAACAACCACGTTCCTTGTCATGAGAGAGAGAGAGAGAGAGAGAGAGAGAGAGAGAGAGAGAGAGAACAAGCATTATTCGATGCTAGAACTCATTTATATATAATTACAATTTATATATAATATGTTTTTTTTCATTTTATTTATGCAAATGTATCGTCAAATTATTTCTTTTCATGAATCGCTTTATAATCTATGATATTAATTGATCTGGTCTGACACGTCTCTAATTTTATAGTTATACTTATACAGTTGTCAAAAGTTCATTATCAAACACTTGTTTCCTGGATATATTTATGATACTATATGTGTATAATTTTTATTTCATTTCTGAAAACAGCTGTTAACAGTTGTTATTCCTAAAACCTAAAAATATTTAAATTTAATACTAGATATACGTCCATATAGTTACAGCCTTGTTTTTCCTTGTAGACATAATAACTTTGGATAATTTTCATAACAACAGAGATAGAATATTTGAAAATTGTTTGTTTCATTTTACAAAACAGTCATTTTCACCCAAAATACATATACATGTATAATGTTTACAGACGTTCATTCTTTAAAGATGAAGAACATTACATTCTATAACATAATCACAGCTGATTTGCCGAATATTGTTTTTACGGAACGGTAACGTCAACATTGAATAATGTCTTTTTACAACGAACAAATAAATTAGAGATATTGGTCTTCGTAAATTGATGAAGATTCTAAATATTCTTTGATAATGTCATAGCAATACTGATACTGTTCCTACAATAGAAAATTATACATCAAATTAAAACAACTTCACGTATATAGAGACTTGTTAACATAAGAGCTTTGTTATTGCTCTTGTTCCAGAATCCTATGTACAAATTGTAATTATATTTGATGTTTAATATAGAATAAATTATTGTTTAAATATATAACACAAATACCAGTTGAATTTAGATGTGCCAGATGTGCACATTTCGGAAATTCATTCCTCATCAGTGACACTAAGACCGAAAAGTTTGATAATGAAAAACATAAGCCAAACAGTTGAAAATTAATGAATCTAAGTTTAAATTAACTTCACGTAATAAGAATACAAAGAAACAATTTTAAAAAAAAAAACTTAAAAGACCATTGATCATGCGACTTAATTTTTAAAAGGCATTACACATTTTGAAGAAACGGTGCTATGTTGTTAAATTACTTTGAGAAGTATGATTTAGCATGCAAGTACTTAATAGTATTGTTGTCATTAACAGTAAATGCACTTAAACAAAAACATTGAAAAACGAAACGGGCGTTTCTTCGCAAATTAATTAATCTGCTCGAAAACCAGCTGTACCATAATTTTTTTTTGCAGTCAGCTTCTGCCAAAAAGACGATGGCCAGTCAAAATGCTTATTGTATTGACAATTTTAAAATTCAGTATTGCTTCATTATCGTTTTTTAATATGAAATTAAATGGTGTTAAAGTAAAGTAAAGAAATTTTATTGAAAAAAATAACTTCTTTGAAAACGACAAACGAAATGATAAAAATTACAACAAAAGCAACAGTGCTGAATTACCTTTAAATGTGATTGACCTTCATTAAAATTAGTATTTGTCGTTTACTTACATAAGAGGGAGAGAATTCTGGACGTCGTTTTAAGCATTGTCTGACAATGTGGTAAACATCAACCTCCTTGTCCAGTTGTAAACTCTCAATACAATTGTAGATGATACAAAACAACCCGCTAAGAGAAGCTCCATCTCTTATGAAAATTAAAACAAAATTGTCATGTCAATAAAAAAAAAAGAAAAACTAAATCTGCATTACATCAGCTTTTGTATGTTTTAACTATACAGTTATTTTTTACAATACTGTTGAGCTAGCTAAGTTTGTTGATGTTTTGAGGTTGTTGATAGTTACTGACAAAACTGTCGTGTGCTGATTTTGATAATGTATTCAAAATCAGCACACGACAAGTTAGTGAATTTCTATTAAATAATGCATTCAAAATCAGCACACGACAAATTATTGAATTTCTATTAAAATAATGCATTCAAAATCAGCACACGACAAATTATTAAATTTCTATTTAAATAATACATTCAAAATCAGCACACGACAAATTATTGAATTTCTTTTTAAATAATGCATTCAAAATCAGCACACGACAAGTTAGTGAATTTCCATTAAAATAATGTATTCAAAATCAGCACACGACAAATTATTGAATTTCTATTAAAATAATGCATTCAAAATCAGCACACGACAAATTATTGAATTTCTATTAAAATAATGCTTGTCAACTTGTCATGTGCTGATTTTAAATGCATTATTTGAATAGAAATTCAAAATCAGCACATGACAAAACAATTAAATTATACCGAAGTTGAAGAGCTATTTCACTGACCTTATTAACTGTGGACCATTTTCCATAATCTGCATATTTAATTACTTTAAAAAAAGTATCTAAAGATTAAAATCTCCTTGATAACCAGGTAAACACATGCTTTGTATGTCTAATATGTAACTTTAAAATCGTTTTCAATCGCCCAAAATAAAATTGCGTGCTTACTTCTATTTTTATGTTTTAAAAATTAAGGTAAAATCAAATGAAAAGTATTTGTTTTTTTAATTAAAATAAAAATGTTTTTGAATTCCATGCATGAAAGTGGTTAGTTGTGATGAAATTCTGTACACAAATCACTGTTAATTTCCTCAACTATCTTTGTTTAGCAGCATTTTTACACATAATTTTATTGTCTTAAAAGATAAACACATACCTACAAACAACAGTAATTGGATTGCCTCCGTGAATGTTATATGCACGTTGTACTTTTTCAATTAAGCCCAACAAAACAACCTTCTGTGGTAATTGGTTTGGTAAGCACTCCGGAACAATAAAGAGTTGAACATTATCTGTTTCATTGTGACCCTAAAGAAATCACATTAAGAATCAAACAGTTTCATGACGATGTGCTTTGACCATTATTGTTTCGACTTAGATCTTGACTAAAGCATTTACTTTTTTCCTTTTGATGATGAACATTTTAAACAAATAAGAGTCAAGTAATAATTTCTCTCACACCAGCCACAAGTGAATTAAAATTAAGAATGAAAAGAACATGAAGTTAAAGGAAGTCAAATATATCTAGAATATAGAATGTAGCGAAATCATTTTCACAGACATGAAATTTTTCGGGCACTGTTAAGCCTAGGCTTAATTGTAATATCCCTAAGTCATCAGTTTTTTTGTAGACATTCTGTTCCGTTGTATAATCACACTAAATCAGTGTCTCTTGTTTTTAAATCGACAAAAGACAGATTTTAATACCTCACGTGTCATGGAAATTGTCTTTGGATAATCGTCATTTTGTGATTGTAATGTGAATTCGTCTATTTCAATGTTTTCATAGCCTCTAGGAATCCATATGGTGTCCTGAAAATAGTAATATTTGCATTCTCTGTTAAAAAGTACATTTAAAAAACATGAATCAACTACAAACAACTGCAAATAATTGCTGGTTGGTTCAAGAATCTTATTTCTGACTTAGTGCTTTGTTTAAGGTTTTGTATTGCTAAAAATCCGAGCAACTAACTAACTTTTTAAGTTACACATTTGATTTTGTTATCAACTAAATGATTTTAATAGTTTGGTAGATGCTTAATTCTACCCCTCATATTTTATCTGTCGGAGTCAACTGTTCTTATATTACTACTTTAAGGAATAGTGAATCTATTTGGTCAAACAAATTTTTTTCATTGATATGCTTCATAACACAATATATTCATAAGAACTATAGCTTTTCTGAAAAAAAGTTGAAAAATACTGGTGTTAAAGTAAATGGGATGAAAAAGGGTCCCTTAACAGTGTATTCATATTTCATCCAGTTCAATACAGTAAAACTTCGATCTCTCGAACGTCGTTACCTCGAATACCCCGGATAACTCGTAGTCATCTGTTGGTCCCGACTAATTTCCTGTAATATCCTATGTAAATAAAGCTCGAACTTCGTTAACTCGAATACCCTCGCTCGCTCGAACAATAAATATTTTTCAAAAGTATAAAATTAGTGAAAACTCAACTTCTTTCGCTCAAATACAATTTCTGTCATAAGGACATGTGGCCCGCGTAATTGTAAACAAAACACAAGCTGAAGCCATATTACAGATTTCAACAAAAGTAATAGAGTGGAACGAAACAATTAGTCTAGACAGTCATCTAAAATTAATTAACTAATTAATTATTAAATAACCTAATAAGAGAGTGTCGATATACTCAATTATTTAATCTTTTAATCTGATTACGACACGCGGGGGTGTTTGATCGGTACTTTTAAACACATCAGTCGCTCATGCGTGATGATTATACAACAGAATTCTGTAATTTACATGTCCTTGGAGTGTGTATAGTAATGTTTATATCGGTATTTCCACCGATTAATATAACCGGTAATAACATCGCCTTGTTTAGTCTTATATGTGCAATTTGAATAAAGTAAGTTTATTTTGTATCAATACCTTAGTAAATTTTAAAAAATTACCATATTCTAGCCCCGTAGCCATATAACATCATACGGCAGCTTGCAGGCCAGCATTTAGATCTAAGTTGAAATGAATTTTGTATTTTCAATTGGGACATTTAATTCTCTTGGATTTTTTTTAAATATATCGTAATAAATAATGGAATTTTAATTCGGACATTTTATTGTTTGACCTTTTAGTTTATTTACATGCATTACAAATTTAAAGATTCCTTGATCGTCGATAAACATGGGAACCTTAACCTCCGATTATATCTCGATATTCTATCGCTCGAACCCCCCGATGGATCGAATATTTGGTCGAAGTCCCTTGGACTTCGAGCCATCGAAGTTCTACTGTATATTTAAAAATTGCAAAAGGAAAAAAATAATTATTAATCTTTTATGTAAAATGGTTCAAAGAGATTAACCAGGAGTAGGGTAAATCAATAGACAAAGGGTAAATCTTCATTTCGATATCGGCCATGGCGTTACACGGATTCCTACCTTAACCGTGCCATCATCTAGAATAACGATAATGCTGGATCTGTGATCATAAACCATGCACCAAAACTCATACACTGTGTCGACTGTAGGAGTATGGGTAACTAAAAACCCTTTGTCCTTACAATACGTCTACAACAAATAGATTTATTTCAGGTACGTCAGACTTGAACATATTTTGACAGTAAATTACAGCCTTATCAACAATCAACTAACTATAAGTTAACACAAACATACCTGTCCATGTTCAAATCAAACACCCAAAAGAAATTTTAAAACTTTGAAAACTAGCTTATTCAGTTAACGCGTGATCTTTCAACAGCGAAGCATCTGTCACGTACACAAGCCAATTTAAGCAAGAAAGGAACATGGAACTTTTCGTAAAGATGTATTAATTGTGATCAACAAACATTTAAATTTTTATCACCATGACATACGTTCGGTAGTTTATAAGCTCGTTTTGATATCTCTTTACCGCAATCACTATTAAAAGACTGTTTAGTGTGGTGTACTTACTTGAGCTTAAGAAACAGTTACAGTAACATAATTAATAGTTTATCTTCCACAATGTTCATTTGTCACTCATTTCATTCAGTGTCTGTCTTAGATCTAATGAGACGTGATATTTATCACCGTTGTCTACAAAATACGACTCATATATTTTCTTACCGAAACAATAACAGCATTTATATAATCTGACTTTGTTGCGTCTTTTGGCGTGATATATGGTCGATAACGGTCTACTGAAATGAAGATTTAAAAGGTTTGTTTTGAAGATGGTTTTTAAACTTAATCATGATCGTTTAAATGTACATACATGTAATTGATAAAATCAAATAAATGTTTAGATCGTTGTATGTTCTTACCTCTTTTTCTTAAAATATTAAACAAATTATTGTTTGAAATTATTGTTTTTCAATATTAACTATGAAATTTTCAATGAGTTAAAAAAGTGTCAATTACAAAGGTCAATCCAATAATAGATTCTGGTATTTCTGTTACATTTTAAACAAAATTAATAATTTTCAGAGGCACGCAAGAATAAATAATTAAAATATAAATTTTTAATCAACTAAGAAATAACCTTAAACACCTGGTCGACAAAATGCTGAATAACAATAACATTTAGCATTTTTTCATCATCATCATCATGTACCCACAAAACGCTAAATAATAGATTTTTATAAACTTTATCAGTATTATTATTAATGTATACTCATTAACTTATTTTGAATTTAATTCATAGTATTGGCTAACTTATTTAAATATTATATGTTAAAAACAATAGAAGTTAAACAATTCATTAAAGCTTTACGTGGCAAAATGTTTAACGAGTCCCTTATCCCGTTTCTGTTGGACATAGCTGATTTGCAGTCAGTTTCAGGTTCATATGATGGTCGTTTTGAATTCAAATTCTAAAACATAAAAACAAAAAGATTAATCTGTAGGCAATAAAAATTTCAATTTTTAATACATATTGAATATTACATTTGATTTTTACTTCATAAAAAATATTACTAGGACAAGTCAGCGGAAATCTCAAAATCAATGTGTGTAAAATTTAAAAAATTAACAAACTTCAACACACTTGAAGTAAGTGTTTAATGTTTTTGAGAGCAACCAAAAAATGTTCATAATAAGATTTAACACCTCGGAAGAACGATATATAAATTTGAACATAAAAAAACATGTCAAAAATGTCAAAACAAATGAATTATTACGTGTAAACTGTTTTAAAAACACGACACTAATACGACTTTAACCTGGAATTCCAATTTAATTCTGGACTGATTGACTGCAATGACGGATTTACATTCTCCCCATATCTGTAGGAAATCTTCTTTGCTTATTATACGATTTTGAAAGTCCAATGCTTCTAACAGGGCATCATGCAGAAGAATGTATTGTTCCTGTTACAGAGAAGGTAATAAATAATTCACAGCAAAAGCTAAGAGAAATAGTAGAACTGCACCGTAGTCTTTAAATGTTATTCAAAAGAGACCAACGTTACAATACAATAATTTATCTGCAATAGCCGTCACATCTATTTTATGACAGCTTAATTTTTTATCAGAATCTGTACAAAAACTTAACGCCTTAAAGTAGAGATAAAAAAAGAAAAAAAGTTAGATTCATATATTTCAAATCCCTCATTTTAAAG
Organism: Tegillarca granosa; assembly: GCA_029721355.1. Classification (NCBI taxonomy): domain Eukaryota; kingdom Metazoa; phylum Mollusca; class Bivalvia; order Arcoida; family Arcidae; genus Tegillarca; species Tegillarca granosa. The sequence continues at coordinate 37,595,619 of CM056598.1, read as the reverse complement.
ATACATTCAAGACACTTGATGTTTACATTATCATATATACATGGACTTTAATTCAAACGTTCAAATAACAATTATAGCAACAAATGAATAGTCCATATCACAGTACATGATGTTGAATTCACGTATAGCAACCAACATTCATACTAAACTATCAAAAATATCCTTTATTTTCAGATCACAACCTTTAAATTTTGATATCTCGGTATTAATACACTTATACAATTTACCTTTGTTTGTATCATATTCATTCGATCTTTTCTCATGTTTTCAATGTAATTGAATATATTCACTTCATTGCTATTACTAGCAGCTGTTAACAGGGCGTCAAGAGCTATAAATGTACCTGTGCGTCCAATCCCAGCACTGAAAATAACAGATATATAGTGTAAACAAAAGAGCTTAGTTCTACAGGTGTAAAACTGAAACATTGCGAGTAGAAGTGCAGAAAATCACATTAGTTTTTATATAATTCGTTCAACATTATCAAATAAAAGGACATAAAGTCAGTCAAAAAAAGTTCACCTGCAGTGTATAACTGGAAGTTCTTCGTTGTGTTTTTTGATTGATTGATATTTCTTGTGAAATAATACTAAATCCAACGGATCTGCTACACCATGGTCTGGCCAAGTATTGAAATGTAACTGTGTTACAAGACGCCGATGTTGTGTCTGAAAAGGAAAAGACAAAGGACATCTTTTATAATATAATGTTTTTCAATCAAGCCGTGAAACATTTAACGATATTTATCTTAGTCATTAAATGTGTCGTAAAACAACATTTAACCGTGTGTGTGTGTGTGTGTGTGTGTGTGTGTGTGTGTGTGCCTTCTCAACATTCTGGTCTGATTTTAAGAAAATGTTAATTAACGTTATATAAGATAAAAGAGACAAATGTTTGAGATTTATCAGAACATTGTTATATGGCAAAACTATATAACAGATGGATATTGACACCTTGTTATTATAAAAATCTTGGTCGCATGCGACGTAATCCATGGATAATAATAGCAATAAAAATATTTATTACTTGCCTCAAGGTTATAAATCTCCAGTTTTCGAACTGTGAAGTAAGAGTAAACCTGCATATCTTGTAACCTGATCTGTAGAGAACCAAACCTCAGTGGCGTAGTTCCATCTGGCCAGTATTGCTCGCATTTTACCTGAAACATTTTATTATTAATCAAAGTAAGCATACAGCAAGCATCTCTGCATCAATACTGAGGTAAACCGTAGAGCAAACTAAAAAAAAGAGTATTATACAGAAACCGAAGAAAAATGAAGGTTACTATAAATAAAACACAAACATACCAGTCATTGTTTAAACAACAATCCCAAAAACAAAGTAAAAACTTTGAAAGCTGGCAAATTTAGCTTCTACATGTTACTATCCCAGTTTCTGTTTTAACATTTTTGTAACATAATCATCTATGATATCACTATTCTTAAAATTGCTTCTAGCTTAGGTGAGCTAAAATTTATACGCTACTGATTTTCCATATTCTGCTCTTTTTTGTACTACATCAATTATCACATCCACGAAAGGCTACATTTGAAGCTTTATGACAAATGTGAATAAATCAATTTTTCTCTTGTCATTTTCCTTTTTTTTTTTTTTTTTTTTTTTTTTTTTTTTTTTTTCCAGTAAAATTCATGCTTTTCCTGAGTTCGGTTTTACAGTAAATACGGTATTGTAAAGCTTGGCTCAATACCGGGACTTTCTACAAGTAAGCAAGCAGTTTTAAATAAATTGCTTACTTAGGGATATTGCAAGCCTATGTTTATCAAGGCCCTTAAAGAGTTTTATGTCAATGATCACAATATTGTCGACAAGTATGAAGTCTCAATATCCAAACTTATAGTGTATATATTTGACGTCCCGTAGTTTCGTTTTCTTTTCATTCTAAAATTTAAATCTGCACATGACGAGTGTAGCTAGCTAGACGGATGCTTACCCTTCCTGGCACCCAACCTTACTTCCCTCGTCAAAGTTAACGTTTGTATTACTGGACAATATGTGTGAACCTTAATATGACAGTTTCTATCAATAAGTCACAGATAATTTTAAATGCATCAAATTATGTAAATTCATTTACCTTTCCTACTTCTATTAAGTTTGTAAGCATAACGATTGTACCAGTTCTTTCCTGCCACACCATAGACCAAAAATCTTTTACTGTATTTTTCTTTGGTCCTTAAGAAAATGAGGAATCATAAGCATTACAGTGTGTCAAAAACATTCTACGAGAATTACCAAAATGTTAACGTGTTTTCGGACCGTTTACAATAACATTGCAGTGACTATAGCCATAAGGTTTATTCGGACACAGCGTGACGTGTCAAAATAGTTCTGTCGACCTTTATATTTAAAATAATAAGGTAATTTTTTAAAGACTTAATTTAAGGAAAAACGAAAAAATATAACCTTCAAAATAAACAATTACGTAGTTATTCAAAACTTAGTCAAAATCTGCTGACTAAACCCAAAAAAATGTAAAAGCAGCTGAATTTTGTATAAATTATGTCGCTTTTATAGATAACTAGATATAAATGTTGTTAAAGCTTGCAATATCGATTATGGCTAATTGAAAAAAACATTTCATTGAATTAAATAGTCCTACCTTGTGTAGCTATGTATGCTTTTTCTGCATTAACGTCCTAAAATAAGACGAGAGTTCATGTGGTTGCATCAATTAAATATGTTTTTCTTTAAAATTGTGATCTTTTATTTTTACTTTTTGTTTACAGTCTATCTTTACCTTAATTTTACGGAAAATATTCCAAACATTGGTTTAAAAAAAAAAACAATATCATAAAAACTTGTTTTCATATGACAGAAACAACTATCTCCCCTTTTTTTTTGCTTCCAAATTTCGAACTTGAAGGGTTTACTTGATTTCAATTTTATCATATGTCATAAGCAAAATTAAAGCAATTATTTTAGTTAAACCAAGAATAATTTGTTTCTCCTTTTTAAGAACAACAAAACATCTTTTGCAAGTGTATATTGCATAGTGCGATTCATAATTAATGGCATCAATGCTGGGATTCGTCTGACTGCCCTTGCGTTTTCATTACTGAGGTTCACCTCCTACTTATGTTTAAAAAGACGTCCGTTGTTGACTTAATTAGAAGGGAAAAATTATAGTTCTATCAATACAAGCAGTATTATTTTGTGTTTATAAATAGTATGCAGATTGTTATTGATACCATTTAAAGAGGATTAAACTGTATTTTTTTTAGAAAATAAATCTTTTTTTTAAAAAAAAAAAAATAAATAAAACTAAAAAATATGCATATTAGGTGTAATAAGAGAACAATGCGAACCTTTGTTGATAAACTCCTTTCTGTGATTAAAAATCTTTTTTCAAAATCATTTAATATATTAATACTGCAAGATAACCATGTGTCAATTTTGCTGAGGTTTGCAAAAAGTCTAGTTTATACTTACACCTATATAATTAGCATTGATATAATCAGACTCTGAATTCGTTAAAATAACTCTAGAATGGTCGTCTGAAAAACATGAAAGATAAAAAATATATTTGCAGGATTTGTAATCAATGGAAAAAATGAACAAAGATAACTAGAACTAGTAGAGAAACGATCAAGAGCTTTATACATAGTTTAACCACCTATGTTTCAGAATCTAAATGCAGTACAATGTGAAACGTTTAACACCGAGATAAACAGTTTGAGTTCGGTTAACAAATGATTGAAAAGTGGGTAGCTAGCAACCAAACACCATAGAGATAAAAGCAGCTGCAAAAAAAAGCTGTCGAGATATAAATAACGGGGGTTAGAGAGAAGAGAAAGGAAGTTTCAAAAATCATTGTTCAGATTTTAATTGCTATGAATTTTAAATCATTTTTTCATTTGTTTGAACTTCACCTACATGGAAATATAAATTTAAATCTGTTTTTCTTAAGTTGACTTCGATTTCTCCAAATGTTATTGGAATATATTGCACCAAAGGAAGACTCTGTTGAAAAAAAAACAACACATCATTACACTCAAACGTATATTAATTAACCGTAGGGTAAATTAAATATATTCACAGAGCATGAATGCAAAATAGATTTAAAAGCATTATAAATTTATACCTATGAAATAAAAATTCTTTTGGAAATGCGATCCCAGAATTATTGCACTTTCGATTTTTTTAGCAATTGGAGCGTTTCTTAGTCTCGTCACCTCTTCTAGTACAAATAATACTGAAACTCAAGAGAGCTCGATTTACTTTATTAGAATTACACTTTGATAAAGATAAGATACATAATGGCAGCAAAAAAATAAACTATCCTAATCAACTAATGATATTAAATACTTGGCTTACATTACATTTGTAACTCTAGTCTATTAAATATTATTCAAAATCTTTTGAAGCAGTACCTAGTAACCTTAAACAGCGTGTTTTACATGTTTTACGAGACTGGCTATTGTCTTAATGTACATTTTCTAATATTTACTTTTATCCTCTTCGGCGATCATTTATATTACGTTATTTAAATTTTAATTTCATACTTTAAATTCCTCCTTAATAATGTGCTGTGTTTTTCTTCTGATTTCACAAGATAATTTGTCTAACCCTGTCTCATTTACTAGGAACTGTTCTGAATTTTTGGATGGTGTTTCGGTCTCCTTTATGAATGTTCTGTTTTGATAAAGATCCTCTGAATTCCTGCTTTCTCCGACTTCGTGTTTCTGTTCAATTTTTGTATCTGCTATAACAAACACATAAGCTTAATTATGTTAAAATAAAAAATTGATTTTCATCCATGATATTGATCTAACGGATATTGCATTGTCTATGATTGTGTACTATTCTTCCTAAATAGTTTCTGTCCTTCCAGCAGATTGCAGTAAGGTGGTGTTCAGAAAACATTTAAGATACCGCTGAAATTGAAAACGTCTTCATTTTTGTGATGAACATTTTATGCTACTTTATTAAGACCGTCTTCATGAACATCTCGACACCTGACAGGTGTATCAATAAAGCTAATCCTGATTCTATACCCGACTTAAAAAAATGTAAAGATTACTTACGTCTAGTATTGTTAAACTCCTTTCTTCGATCATTCCGGCTATTCTTCATTTGACGCCTTCTGAAATTTTATATTTAAAGAGATCAGCATAACTGAACAACTTTTACAATGATACTTCTAACATAAATAACGCTTTTTTTTCATTTTTAGAACTATATATCTTTCCAAATTGAATTGTGTTGATAATAAAAATTATTAATAAAGTAAATTTGTAATCGTTTAAGAGCTAACAGAAATCTACTAATGCATTTTCAAGTCACGTGTCAAAAATTGAAGCTAGTTAAGGAATATATAATATGTAAAATTGCCTTATTATAACTCACCTTCGGACCAAAATTGTAATTGTTGCAATGACTGTCACAACAACTAGCCCAGCTGCCGCACCAAGAATAATCGGTAAATAACTGGCAATTTCTTCATCGACCTGTCCATCTTGTAGTTTCTCTAAAGTGAACAGCATGTAAATAGGTGTTTAAGTTGAAATTAACTGTTTAAAAATTAAAATCAACCTAAATTCTAAATAATATTACAACTTCATGATTTTTTTCAAATATTATCTCAAAATCAGATTTGTTTTGGGGTAAGGTCGGGTTTTTATCTGAAATTTTTTAATATTCAGTATTATTTTTTATAAAATAATCAGATATTCTCTATATCACATAGTGCTTGCAGACTGAATAAATCACGGTTCAGTTTGATTTATAACATATAAGATTAAGATATAAAAAGTCTTGTGAATACAATTAAGATTTTGACCTTTGAAGGTATCAAAGAACATTGTATTTAATTCTTACTGGAAGTTCGCATGTTTAACTGAATTAACCAGTTTTTACTTTGCTTTTGTTATTGTAACTTGGACATTGACTTGTTTGAGTTTAATTGACAGATATCTCGGTATACTAACATACAATGTCGACACTGGCCTCAGTCGTCAGCGCAAAAGATCTCGAGATTGTCTTTGTTTATCATTCTGAAGAAAGATGGACAGTGAAAATTTGAACGATTTTTTTCAAATTATGATTTCAAATGTTTGTTACTGACTATTCCTGGAAATTGTTGAGTTAAAAGCACGCTAGATATGTGTTGTAAAAGAAAAACAAGAGGCCCAAGATGGTTTTGATTTGCTCACCTGAGTTTAAATGTAACTGTTATGTCTTGATAATACCTGGTAAGTCATAACATTTTGCCTCAATAGAAGTGGTTTCAAGGATCATTATTTGTATTGTTTTGGTTTTTAGCTATGTAGGTCACTGTGACCTACTTTTGGTAGCCATAGCAACTAGGAACACAAATGCGAATGGCAATGGTCTTTAGATGCTATTGACTAATATGAATGAAATGTGACCAGTAGTGTCCTGAGAAGAAGTCTTTTGATGGATGGATGGATGGATGGATGGTAGAGTGCCTATCCATAACAAAAGCTCACATGAGCAATTTTCAGAACCGGATTTAAGACTTAACAGATTTGACACATTAATTAAAATATTTTTTTAAAAATTGTAGAAGTCAACTGCAAATATTTTTAAAAAAATTGTTCAATTAGTTTAAATTATGTCACATAACAGTGATTTTGTAAAACAAAAAAATATTTCAAGGTTTTAGCTATATCTACATATCAGTCAGTATCACATGTATTTCAAAATTAATAATTACATTAAAAAGTAAAAAAAAATCATAAAATCTCTTCCATGCACCATTGTAAGTCATAAAATTCAGAAATTAAAAAAAAGAAAAAAGAAAAAAGTGGCCTCACTGGGATTTGAACCCTCGACCCCTGGGTTGCTAGAATTGAAAATGAAAAAGGTCGAAAAAAGCGACTTGTACTTTGCAGAATTTCATGATAATTGTCAAACATGTGTTTCTTCACATAAGAAAATGATGTTTGGAAAAAGAATTCACCTAAATTTATTCATTATTGTAATTTTGGTAAAAAAAAAAGTACTATTTACAATGCATAAAAAATAAATGCAAAAACGCGTAACCTAATTTTTCACAAAAATTATTGAAATTCACAAACTTGGTATAATGCTTTAGATGCCAAATATCACATCAGATTTTATCTCAGTGAAGTGGTTTTGGAGAAGAAGATTTTTTGAGGTTTTCAACTATGTAGGTCAATGTGACCTACATTTGGTAGCTATGGCAATCAAAAACATAAATCTGAAAGGCAATTTTCTATAGATGCTTTTGACCAAGTTTGAACAAAATGTGACCAGAAGTTTCTGAGAAGAAGTCGTTTGAAGCAATTGTTGACGGATGGACGGACGACGGAGGGTCTGCTTCTATTGATAGTAATAGCTCACATGAGCACTTTGTGCTCAGGTGAGCTAAAAACAGCTAGATACTTACCATTACAAGTCTTCCCAAACCAACCTTCCAGACATGAGCAGCTTCCGTCTGTCTGGTCACAAATTGTCTGATTACAGCCGACAGAACAGTTTTGACTACACGTGCTCCCAAACAATCCATTGACACATACTAAAATTAAGATATTAAATCTTAATTAAATATTAAGATCTAATTAAATATTAAGATATTAAATTTGTCATGAAGGTAATAAGATATTTCTAATAAAAAATAACGAATGAATGATATTTAATTTTATATCGTGCCTGTTTATAATTCTGGATTATGTATGATCCTATGACGTGTTTCCTTAAACGAAGTCTCCAGTCCCAGTCAAACAAGCGATTTTTAACTTATTCTGTTCGTTAACATTTTAACCTCTAAATATGGTCTTTCTGACATTTTAATTGTTTATAACATTTTATGATATTAAAAAAACTATTTTTCCTAATTAAATTTATCAATGGTGAAACTAAAAACAATATAACTAAAAAAAACTAAATATATATTTTGCAGTACTCTGCATGTTAGATAGGGAACAAACAAAGAATTTTATTTTAACTATGAAACTACATTGTTTTTTTTTCATGTATTGGTTCAGATTCGTATTTATTATGTATGTATCTTTTGCCTGCTTTGGTTTGTCCTTGTTTGCTCTAAAATTCAGCAGGTACATTGTTATATTTTTATTAAGTTCATGTATTTTACTATACATCTTATAATTGTGTATGTGAACAAATTTCATTAACAGTACTTTGTGTTTAGAATATCATATTGGGATGTACCATCACAACTTTGTCCTTTCCAGTTATCTTTGCAGTTTCCATCGCAACTTCCTGTTTCTTTATTGCACGTTATGTTATGACAACCAAAAGAACACACTTTATCACACAATACTCCATATTTGCCATCTGAACATTCTGTAACAATAATATAGTTAGAGCATAAATTAGATTGCTTTGTCATACCATTGATATACGTGCAAAGCAGATATACAATTACACTTGGAAATTTGCAAACTATCCTGAAGTTTTTAAGAGAACCTTATCAAAATTACAACAGCTTTAGCCACAAATCTTAAAAATCTTATCATAATGAGATACATAAGATATACAGTTCGAGACGGAATTTAATAAACTCAAAAACATGGTACAATACATTATCTGCTAGAATGTCCAAGTTGTTAAAATCAATTTGTTTAAATTAATTGGGTTTGTTATTTATCCAGTTTTTTTCCAAATATTTATTTTTACAAAAACTTTAAATTAAATTTTACTGATTTTATTCTTATTTTAAATTCACATTTTCCTATAATCGTTCCATTAACTTATACATTTCACTTCATCGCGTATAACCAGTAATAGCAGACCATTTCTTGTTGAGGACTTTTTTTCACGCCTACAGCTTATGATACAGAATTGTTTAGAGCAGCTTCTAGACTTTTGTAATTGTTTTCATTTTTGTTGACTAACATGCAAGGCTATGGGTGTTTTAACAGCTTATAATCAGATCTAATCGGTTGCTTTGTCTACAAGAACACATTCAATTAAACCAGAGACGCCGTTTGGTCCATATTATAATAAGCTGAGGTTTTGTTTCATGAAATACATGTATTTCTTTTTCTTCTTAACAATTTGGATATTTAGATCATGTTTAAATACTACAAGGTGTCTAAATTTCCTGTTTTACTTACAATAATGTATCACTCTGTCAGAAATAATTTGAATTAAAAAATATTTGACAGTTTATAAAAAAAATTCATAAATTTCAAAATATTACGAAAAAATCTGTATATTAAACAATGTACATTGCTCATTTTGGGATCCGAGAATTTGTGCAATTAAAAATTATTTTGAATTTAAATTCATCAATGAAATGTTAAATGAAAATGAATGACCGCTAAACAGTACTCAGTTATAAATGTTACTTCATGAAGTATGACGTTTACCATCACAAGCTTGGCCTTTCCATCCATTTAGGCATCCACGTACACAACTGCCATTATTTGGTAAACAATCACCATCTCTACATCCATTAGAACAATCTTTGTCACAGTCATTGCTACCAAACTTTCCGAATGGACAACCTAAAACAAACATTACATTTAGATATTGGTAGTCACATCGTTGTTTGCAGGCAGTAGTACATGTATACTTAAAAACAATTATAAAACTTTGCTACATTGCTTATCACCACGGTATTTTCATGTCTATTTCTATAATATTTTTCTTTATTAATATGTCTTTATTATTTGCCAAACGTCAATATCTGACTGTATAAATGGTGATAATAATTCTAATTTCACTGTTTTAAGAATTCTTTCCGTAAATGACGGTGGGAGCCGTAAAATATTTTTGAAATGGGAAAAACCTACTTCTTTATGTAGTTCGCTAACTGATACCAGTAATAATTTTAGTAAAACACAATGATTCGCATTTCTGTACATACAATGGAAGGTTCTATTCATTAAAATTTAGCGAGTTTTGGTTTTAATAGCACATCTGTATTTATTAATATGCCTTGTGAAGTTTTGTGATTTTAATTGAACGCTTACTTGAACTATGGGTTAGGGTTAGGGTACTAACCCTAAACATGTATACGTGCGTTTAAAGTGAACGGTAAAATAAACATAAAATGTTAGTGAAATAAGGCATTGGCAGCTGAATAACTCACATGTGTTAGCCAGAACAACCAAAACAGCAATACGAAAGAACTTACAACCAAGGCACATAATAAACGCACGTATTAAATCCACGAGGTTATGAAACAACTGGCTTTGGATAGGCATGATGATTAAACGGTTTTTTAATACATACCGTAAACTTGAACTTCACATAATTCTAGGACTGCACTGTCTGAAAACCATTCTGGGTAGTTGTGTGTTGGAAGGCGTTCGTTATAAACCGTTACATACCTCCCCGTTATGTCACAGTTAATTGATTGATTAGTCGCCGGATATGATGTATTACTTTGATCCTTAAAACATAATATCGACTGTCCATTTTCTAGATCAGAATTATCTGATATAAAAAGACTAAATCCTGCTAAACGGTGTGCATCTGCAATTAAAAAACGTAGGTACTGTATTGCATTGATTAATTTGGTCCAATAAACAACGTGAATTTACTATATCCAGGTACAGGAACCAAAGATTAGGTAAGAAATGGCGTTTAAATGACGTCATTGAACCAATGATCCTTTGTCGAATTTTGTTCGCTGACGTCAAATTGCGGAGAACAATATTTATAACAAAGATTTACACGAGACAGAGACAGATCCTAATGAAACAATACAATATTTAATCTTAAATGACTTAAAACAAACAATGATTTTATTTATCTTAAACAAAAATAAATAACTATTTAACACAGGGGATAACCACTTGTGTAACAAGAACAAAGTATTGCACAAACATTTTTTCAAAAAAATTCGTCACATGTTAATATGGTATGTTGTTACTTACAGTTATTTCTGTATACTATCCTAACAGACGACACACGACTGGTCTCCACTAAATCTACATACCACCATACAACGGATATTGTGGTGTTATCATTTGTCACACTACAGGCGTTCGAATTAACGTCAACACGTAAGTCGCCATCCACAGCTTTATCGGCTGTCCAATTGTTTTCAAATTTGTTGAAATTAGAACTTTGAACTGCTGTTTTGTTAAAAGCAAGATTATCTGTAATAAAATTGTCAACCTTTATCAACTTTGGTAAAATAAGAACTTCAATTCAAATTTCCAATCAGAGAAATTAAAACTTAGAACGGCTGTGTTGTTAAACACTTAGTTGGTTGAAAGAAGACAATTATTATCAACTTTCCTTCATTTCATGTAATCGTGCCATTTTTATGGTTATTGTTTTTTAAAACTTAACAACATCGAATGATTTACTTATAAACACTTTTTAAAAAGTTTCAAATTCCAAAAAGTTGCAAAAGATGCAGCTTTAACAATTTAAAGGAAGTTGAAAAAGGCATACCTAGCTACTTTTAATGACTTATTATCTGTACTAGATTTAACAACCATCTAAAGTTTATTTTTCAAAAAATCGGTAAATTGGTAAATTCATGCAATATGGCACAAACAGTAACAACACCGACTGGGGCGTAGTAAAATACTATTGTAGTCACCAGTTAACAACTAAACAACACATGAGTAATGGGACCAGTAACAAATTGCCATGATATGGCATGCTGAATGAAGAATGCAGTTTATAATACTGCTTTAGGCAACTAGTTTTTTTTTCTGAGGAATATATATTCATTTCCTGTCAAACCGTATATCCTAGTAGGTGGCACCCAAGCTTACATTATTTGCCAATATTTTTTTCAATTCTGTCTTATTTAATAGCTCTAATCATTGAATCAAGCGTTAACTATTTAAAATCCCTTTCCTTCTTACTATTTTATGGACGTTCCAAAAAAAAAAACCGCCAAAATAAACAGAAAACATAAAAACGTAAAAAAATATTGTTCGTGGACATACCAGAAACAAAATTAAAATTAGGAAAAAAGGGTTCTAATTTTTATCAAGAGATAGGAGAACTAAAGAAAGAACATTTGTTGTTGCATGCAGTAATAAATGCAAATACCATTTTAACTCATTCGCGGCGTGCTTTGCTTGTAAAATTATAACAAAATGTGTCCCAAAAAATTGTTCCTATTGTTTTAGATCTTTCGAGTATGGAATCTACTTTCTAAAACAAGTTTTCCTCGACAACGTCGGGACAGTTTTAAAATTGTCAGCAGAATTTCAGTTGAAGACAATGAAGCTCGAATAGAGAATCAATCAGTATCAATCCTGACTCTGTATAGCAGTATTGGACTGCCAGAAATTCATCCGTATTTTCATAAATAAATAAATAAATAAATAAATAAATAAATAATAAATAAATAAATAAATAAATAAAAAGAGTACTTACAGGAAGACTCAATGGATTTCACAAAGACAAAAATTAAGAAACACATAAACATTCTCCTTTCTTACCAGTAATCTTTATAATATCAATATAAATTTTTAATCTGTAAATGATCCCGCTATAAATGTCAACTACAACTATATAATTTTATGACCTTTTATGGATAATAAATACAATGTAGATATAATAACAAATCAAACATTAGGTCTGTAACTTCTGGCTTTAATGTTAAATAGAAAAATAATAAAACCATCATCTGGTTTATAACTTATAACGTACCATAAACACTACCCGGGCGTGTTCGAGAGCGAGTTGGTCTTGAAATTCACAACCGGCTGGAACATCCCGAATGATTAAAGAGTATTGTGGTTTCTCTCGAACATAGACATCGAAATGTATTGTTATGTAAAATTCAGAGGAAATTTTTATAGTTATTCATACAAGTAAAATAAATAAGGACCTATTTGGGACAACAGAAAACATAATAAAGATTTCTTGAGAACGCTCTAAGGTATATACATTAAAATGTATGTGCCGTATGGTTGAAACTGATAAAAATGATTGATGTGTGCAGTGTCAACGAGTAGTTTCCATAATTTTGATCAGTCATCTGATTTTTTTTTACAAAACATTGTTCTACGTATTGTACTTTTTTCAAATTTATTCTAATTCATAACTAGACTTAAATTTCTTATCTGTCTTAATTAACATGCACACCAGGCAAATAAAATGATGAAAGAGACGGGCGGCAATATGCTACTTCGCAAATATGGGTATATGTAAATGCATGATTGTGATTTTTGCAATTGTCAAAATAAGGAAAAATGCAGTCGAAACAATTTAATTCAAATCGCAATATGCCTTTGTTTTTACATTTGAGAGTCAATGTGATGTTAATTGAAATTTAAGCTTCTGGACCTTATGGTTTTCTATTGAATTTCATTGTGATTTTAAATGGTGGTCTGGCAACTTAGCAGACTTCTCGGCCTTCATGTAATGATGTTTATATATAACTTACCGTTTATTTTAAAGTATCTAGTACTATCAATCTATGAGGTGTTTTTAAGGTTACTTTGATGTTGAATGAAGGCCAAGGTCAATCAATTTTTGCAAACTATGTAGCTTTTCAATAATTATTGCTGAACTTCTAGCCTTCGATTCAACTCAAGCTTTGAACTTTTAGCCATTAAAAGTCACCATGGCCTTAAATGAAGATCAAGATCAACCAGCTTAATTATATGTATGGAAACTTTAATTTAAGTTCCAAGCTTTTAAGTGTCTAGTCGTGTTCTTGTTTTTGATGGTTATTGTGTTTCTGAATGAAGTTAAACCAATCAATTCAAAGAACTTGGTAACCCTTTATGCTTTGTATGCAGTTTAAGGCTTCTAAGTCTTGGCAGATGTTCAGCATTTAAAGGACAACCGATTTTTTTTCACCGCTGCTAAAATAGAAACCACCATTATTATAAAGGGAACTACCAATTAGGCAATACATGTATCATGGAAGCCATCACTATTTTAATGGGAACCGCCACTATCATAATAGGAACCACAATTACCACGGAAGCCATCATTATTTTAACTGGAACCGCCACAATCATAATAGGAACCACCATTAGGGAAACCGCCATTATCATGATAGCCACTACTTTTATAATGGGAAAGACCATAACTACCGCTATCTTGACAGGAACAACAACTGTTATAATGGGAACCACGATTATCATAACAGGAACCACTATTATTATATAGGGTCCACCATTATCATTGGAGCTACCACTATTAAAACGAGAACCATTATTATTTTAATGGGGACTATCGCTGTTATGACAGGAACTTAACTACTACCACCATTATTATACTGTTGCTGTTGTAATGTTGTTTAACGTCAAATAAATAATTGTTCAGCTATTCGTAATGAAAGCAAAGTTATTTATCTAAACAAGAGGGTCAACCATTATCATTGGAGCTACCACTATTATAACGAGAACCATTATTATGTTAATGGGGACTATCGCTATTATGACAGGAACTTCAACTACTACCACCATTATTATACTGTTGCTGTTGTAATGTTGTTTAACGTCAAATAAATAATTGTTCAGCTATTCGTAATGAAAGCAAAGTTATTTATCTAAACAAGAGGGTCAACCATTATCATGGGAGCTACCACTATTATAACGAGAACCATTATTATGTTAATGGGGACTATCGCTATTATGACAGGAACTTCAACTACTACCACCATTATTATACTGTTGCTGTTGTAATGTTGTTTAACGTCAAATAAATAAATGTTCAGCTATTCGTAATGAAAGCAAAGTTATTTATCTAAACAAGAGGGCCCTGAAGGTCCTGGCCGCTCACCTGAAAATGATGTACACTAAGCTTGATCTTGGCAAACTGGAGCTATTTTTAAGAGATTTTTCCTATTTTTCGAGCTAGTGACCTACTTATTGACCAAATATGACCCATATACAAACATGAGCTAGCTTTTTTCAGGAGGATCATTCTGAGCAAGTTTGATGAAGATTGGACTTAAATTGAGCCCTCAGATGTGTTAACAAGGTGTTATATAAATTGACCTAGTGACCCACTTATTGACTCAACATGGCCCATATACAATCTTGAGCTAGCTTTTGTAAAGAGGATCATTCTGACCAAGTTTGATGAAGATTGGACTAAAATTGGGGTCTCGGGAGTGTTAACAAGGTTTTTCTACAATTTGGCCTAGTGACCTACTTACTGACCTAACATGGTCCATATACAAACTTGAGCTAGCTTTTGTCAAGAGGATCATTCTGAGCAAGTTTGATTAAGATTGCCCACATATTGTGGCCTCAGGAGTGTTAATCAAAAGTTGATGCACAATGCACGACACAAGACAATGACCCACCACAACAGCTCACTTGAGCACTATGTGCTCAGGTGAGCTAAAAATACATTTATGCATGTGTGTGATATGGGAGTGTGTAATATGGTCTGCCATGTACTAGCACGCATTCAAGGCTACTTTTATCAAGGTGCTAGCTCATCGAGTCAGTATGTCACAAACAAGCATACCACTCCCCAAGTCTATTATCCTGAACGATAGATACTTTATCTGAGTGCCACGCAGGGTAGCAATATCTAACATTTAATAGTAGAAAAATCAAATGTTGTCATTATGTGGTAGTCTAGTTATCTAGATATCAAAAACATCAAATGTTGTCATTATGTGGTAGTCATTATCTAGATATATCAGAAACGTCAATTGTTGTCATTATGTTGTAGTCTAATTATCTAGATATCGGAAACATCAAATGTTGTCATTATGTGGTGGTCAAATTATCTAGATATCAGAAACATCAAATGTTGTCATTATGTTGTAGTCTAATTATCTAGATATCAGAAACATCAAATGTTGTCATTATGTGGTAGTCTAATTTTTTAGATTCAGAAATGACAAATGTTGTCATTATGTTGTAGTCTAAATTATCTAGATATCAGAAATGTCAAATGTTGTCATTATGTGGTGGTCTAATTATCTAGATAACAGAAACATCAAATGTTGTCATTATGTTGTAGTCCAATTATCTAAATATCAGAAACATCAAATGTTGTCATTATGTTGTAGTATAAATTATCTAGATATCAGAAGTCAAATGTTGTCATTATGTTGTAGTCTAAATTATCTAGATATCAGAAACATCAAATGTTGTCATTATGTTGTAGTCCAATTATCTAGATATCAGAAGTCAAATGTTGTCATTATGTTGTAGTCTAAATTATCTAGATATCAGAAGTCAAATGTTGTCTTTATGTTGTAGTCTAATTATCTAGATATCAGAAACATCAAATGTTGTCATTATGTTGTAGTCCAATTATCTAGATATCAGAAGTCAAATGTTGTCATTATGTTGTAGTCTAAATTATCTAGATATCAGAAACATCAAATGTTGTCATTATGTTGTAGTCTAGTTATCTAGATATCAGAAACATCAAATGTTGTCATTATGTTGTAGTATAAATTATCTATATATCAGAAGTCAAATGTTGTCATTATGTTGTAGCCTAATTATCTAGATATCAGAAATCAAATGTTGTCATTATGTTGTAGTCTGAATTATCTAGATATCAGAAGTCAAATGTTGTCATTATGTTGTAGTCTAAATTATCTAGATATCAGAAGTCCAATGTTGTCATTATGTTGTAGTCATTATCTAGATATCAGAAACATCAAATGTTGTCATTATGTTGAAGTCTAGTTATCTAGATATTAGAAACATCAATTGTTGTCATTATGTTGTAGTCTAGTTATCTAGATATCAGAAACATCTAATGTTGTCATTATGTTGTAGTCCAATTATCTAGATATCAGAAGTCAAATGTTGTCATTATGTTGTAGTCTAAATTATCTAGATATCAGAAACATCAAATGTTGTCATTATGTTGTAGTCTAGTTATCTAGATATCAAAAACATCAAATGTTGTCATTATGTTGTAGTATAAATTATCTAGATATCAGAAGTCAAATGTTGTCATTATGTTGTAGCCTAATTATCTAGATATCAGAAATCAAATGTTGTCATTATGTTGTAGTCTAAATTATCTAGATATCAGAAGTCAAATGTTGTCATTATGTTGTAGTCTAAATTATCTAGATATCAGAAACATCAAATGTTGTCATTATGTTGTAGTCTAGTTATCTAGATATCAGAAACATTAAATGTTGTCATTATGTTGTAGTATAAATTATTTAGATATCAGAAGTCAAATGTTGTCATTATGTTGTAGCCTAATTATCTAGATATCAGAAATCAAATGTTGTCATTATGTTGTAATCTAAATTATCTAGATATCAGAAACATCAATTGTTGTCATAATGTGGTAGTCTAGTTAAATAGATATCAGAAACATCAAATGTTGTCATTATGTTGTAGTCTAGTTATGAAGATTTCATAAGTCAAGTGTTGTCATTATGTTGTAGTCATTATCTAGATATATCAGAAACGTCAATTGTTGTCATTATGTTGTAGTCGTTATCTAGATATATCAGAAATGTCAATTGTTGTCATTATGTTGTAGTCTAATTATCTAGATATCAGAAACATCAAATGTTGTCATTTTGTTGTAGTCTAATTATCTAGATATCAGAAGTCAAATGTTGTCATTATGTTGTAGTCGTTATCTAGATATATCAGAAACGTCAATTGTTGTCATTATGTTGTAGTCGTTATCTAGATATATCAGAAATGTCAAATGTTGTTATTATGTTGTAGTCTAATTATCTAGATATCAGAAACATCAAATGTTGTCATTATGTTGTAGTCTAAATTATCTAGATATCAGAAGTCAAATGTTGTCATTATGTTGTAATCATTATCTAGATATCAGAAACATCAAATGTTGTCATTATGTTGTAGTTCAATTATCTAGATATCAGAAACATCAAATGTTGTCATTATGTTGTAGTCTAATTATCTAGATATCAGAAACATCAAATGTTGTCATTATGTTGTAGTCTAATTATCTAGATATCAGAAACATCAATTGTTGTCATTATGTTGTAGTCATTATCTAGATATCAGAAACATCAAATGTTGTCATTATGTTGTAGTTCAATTATCTAGATATCAGAAACATCAAATGTTGTCATTATGTTGTAGTCTAGTTATCTAGATATCAGAAACATCAAATGTTGTCATTATGTTGTAGTCTAGTTATCTAGATATCAGAAACATCAAATGTTGTCATTATGTTGTAGTCATTATACAGATATATCAGAAACGTCAATTGTTTATATTATATGGTAGTCAAATTATCTAAATATCAGAAACATCAAATGTTGTCATTATGTTGTAGTCTAAATTTTCTAGATATCAGAAACATCAATTGTTGTCATAATGTGCTAATGTCAAATCATCTGGATATCAGAGAAATTAAATGTTAATCTTAAATTATCTTGTTATCAAAAACATCAAATTGGTCCATTTTGGATAGAAATAAAAAAAGCGGATTTTAGAATGCTAAATGTTATAATTATGTAATCTAATTGTCATGAAATTTGGCCAGCCATTATGTTAGATAAGTTTTAAAATGTTCATATCAAAAGGCAATAAATGTTATTACTAAGTATAAGAGTTTAATTAACTTGATATCAAAAACATCAAATGATTACATTTCAGGTAGAATTTACTCATGTGGATATCAAAGTGTCAAATTGTGTCATTGTGGTAGAATTTAATAACATGCACTATACATATCAAGACACCAAATTTTGTCATTATGTGATAGAATTTAATCATCTAGATATCAGAGACATTCAATGACATTATTCAATAAAGAGTTAAATAAAAACAAACACTGTTATTCCACTATCTAATACAGTTTATATTTTTGTCCAATGTCTGATTTCATGAAAATCTTGTTAAACCCTGCATTAATATTTGATGGATTAAAGTTAGAAATAAAACATGGTTGCCTGTAAACCTTTACACCGGAATCAATCACTGTAAGATTGACAACACTAGCTCATGTCTAAAATCTATAGTTCAATTTGATTACAAAAACATAATTGAGTTTTCCAATGGACAACCTCTTAACAAAGTTCTGTAAACAATACCTTGTCAAGACACAAAACATTTTATTAACATGATCAAAAGTGGAAAAATTTCTACTTTCTTCCTCAAACTGTCAAATAGTTTAATAAACTGATATGCTGTCAAAATTGTTTTAATTTTTTTTTCTAATCTTGATGTCACCTGAACACTTTTATGGTGGAGAATCCATCCTCAGCAACTATATCTGCAGCAATCAGTAGTGTAACTGATACAGTTAAATAAAATCCACATTCACAAAGAGTTATGCAGCTTGAAACACTAACCAATCTCATTATTAGATATATATATATAATATATATATATATATATACACACACATATATATTTCCTAATATAGGCATTTTTTATACTGGTGTATATTGTTCCAATGCTCTTTATATGTAATAAATCTGTATAAAGCAGCACTTGTTTATTGTTAATGCACCAGGTGGGTCATCTTAACTTTTCATCCATAAATTCAAATGACCTGATCCATTTCTGTAAAGTTTTGAATTGAACCACAGGTCTTTAGAGGGTGATAAGGCCAAGTCAATTGATCTGTCTTTTGAGTTCCAGTATGTCTTGATTTGTTGCACAAACAGCTAAACAGTTTCAGATTTCCGTAATTGTGTTGGCACAACAATATTTCCTGGCATAACATAATCACCGATCATAAACTGATTGCTGACTGGAAATGTCTGTCCAGCTGAGGCACTGCTGCTGCCACCACCAACATTACTTACAACATTCTACAAGTAAAACAAACAATATTAAACATTATATTAATTAATATTACTATTTTATTGTCATTTAGTCCAACAATTGTCAGGTACATGATAATTTAAATGACATCATGGTAAACATGAGTTGTTAGATGAGAATAGCTCACCCGTATGTCTTGTACATGTGCTTCAAAATACAGTCAGGATTTGTAAGACATTAGCATGCCTACTTTAACTAGTGAATAAAATATTTATGCATTTCTGCAAAATACTATGACAAATATATTACATTATTTATATTTCAATGGGTAAATTCGTAAATTTCAGAATAAATATGCAAAGCTTTGTATAACTAATTCTAACCTAAAACTGCAACTTCAGTTTGACCAAAGCAAATTTGTATAATATTTTCCATAGAACTTTGAAAATTATGAGACCCTTACAATAATCAACATAGACATAGCTATCAAACTAAAGTTTGACAGTTTTTTTTTTTTTTTTTTTTTTTTTTTTTTTTTTTTTTTTTTTTTTTTTTTTGGAATGGTATTTTACAATTCAGTCAAGATTATTTCACTTATGTTAAAAAGGTAAATTCTGATATGACTGAGGAAACCAGGAGTACCTAACAGAAAACAAATAGCCTTCTGCAAATGAATTCTCCAACATTGTGACACTATGATTAGTCTCAACTTGAATTCAAAGCTAGAGTCACATACATGTACACTGTATGGTAATCTATAATCAGGTGGTCCAACACAACTAGGATGCTGAGAATACCACTTAGTCAGAATAAATCGAGAGAAAACAATACTTTTACACTAAGATCTGCCATGAATGAGATTCCAACCTTTTGAGAGGCACTGAGATCTGTAAACCAGTGTTATAAACCAATAACAGTTATAGCACACAAGAAATTGACTCCTATCAACAGTATTTAGAGTAGATTACTCCATACAATAGATCTTTAGTGATCTGCATGGCAGATTGGTGATGTTAATTTTGTAGATAAACATGTAATTAGTATAACAACACTCTTACAGTCATGGTGCATAAAAGCAGATCATTAACACTTTAACTATGCTATGCAACAAATTTGTTATGAACCACTTTAATTTTGGCTATTTTAAAGCAAGAATTTTTTTTATGTTTTCCGTGATATAATGATTTACAATAAGTTATGAGTGTTTTATTTTTGGTACCTTTAAATCATGGTTTGTTAGTACGATAAGAGAATTAAGAAAATCAGAAAATAAATTGCTCAAAATAAAAGATGCCTTATAGTGTACAAACAAATGAAACAGTGATTAATAATGGGCGTAAAATTGCTGGTGCAAACTGAAAACAACATGCACACAAACAAACAACAAATATTTACAATATGGTTTCAATGACTGAATTATATCAAAAATTGTAATGAAGGTTATGAACAGTAAATCCAGCTCAAAGGAAAATGAAAAATGTTTTTTATGATTAATGCTTTCTCTAGCTAAAAATTATTTTCCAGCAAAGTTCTGAAAAATTAAAAAAGCAGAAAAAAATCCTATCACTATCAAAAAAAAGAGAAAAAAAAAGAGAAAAAAAAAAAAAAAAAAAAAAAAAAAAAAAAAAAAAAAAAAATTAATACACGATAAATCTTACCTAGAAAGTTTGGAACCATGCCAACAGAATAATAGATTACTTGAGACCAAATAAGGGGAGAAATTTATGCAAAGCAGAATCATTCACGGGTACAAAACTAAACAAAGGAGTTTAAACTATAAAGGAAAGTACTACATGTAATTCTGTGACTCAAATATACAGAGCATTTTAAAATATCTCTAGTTTTTTGGGTTTTTTTTTTTACTGAAATTCAATCATATAACAGAATTTTGTTTTTTTTATACAGAATATTTTTTAAATCATACAAGATATCAAATTTGGTAATTGAAAATTTTAACTAACTGCAACTGAAATATTTCTCAACATTTTTAGAAATATTTTGAACATTACATTTGTTAGATGTAAGACGAAGAATGATTTTCAAAATGCATTTTTAAAGACATTTTTAAATAAACGTCTTAAAGTGAAAATAATATCAAAACAGCCTACTGCAGACAAATAACAGAATAACATATTTTGAATGCCCTGTAAAATATTTACATGTGTTACAAAATGGATTGACATCATTTAGTTTTGCTTTAAAATGAAAGGTACAGTAATCGTTTCCATTCATTTACCTTTAGAAAAATGCTCTATAAAATATCAGGTGTTAGATTATTGTTTGACCAGATTTAAAGGCATCAAAATAGGTAGTTCACAAAGCAATATATATCAAATACATAACTATTTTTGATGCAAATTAGAATCTGCATTTCTATCTGTCAAATGGAGAAAAAAATAACCAAAAAGAATAATTCCTATTCTATTTTTAAATAAAATATCTGAATCGGGGTCAAGGTTTGACTTAAAATATTAGGATTCATCTCTATATCTAATTATCTGAAGATGAATTTTGTCCTTAAAATGCAAAATCAAAAACTTAATCAAAATTAATTTTTTTGGAGGAAAAGGGATTGGTCATTTCAGATATTTTAGTTAAAACAAAAATATGAAATAATATTCATCCAAAAATATAAATAAAACACTAAAGACAACATTTAGAATACAAATATATAAGTTTCCATTTTATAACAGGGTTCAAATGTATTCTAAGGACAAAAAGCTTGTTACTTTAAAATCAATTATAACACATTTTCTTATTTCAGAAATATATTTCAATTATTTTGACATAATCTAAAATGTTCCAAAAATACTAAATGTCTGATTTGTTAAGGTGAATAAAGAATAACATTGGGAGTGGAGAGTCTAGACAGTATTCCAATGTTTCAAAGCATGTTAGATATTTTATGATATCAGTTTTTCAAATTTTAAGTTTTTTTTCGTTGTACTAATCTATTCACACTGAAACCAAATCTGTTACATTTGAAACCCTCAAATTTTCACAAAATATCTCGCCCATTTCCGAAGAACCATAAGGCTTAACTTAGGTTTTAAAACTGCCTTTAAAGTACAATTTTCAAATTTTACACGCCAAATATGTTGCCAGAAAATAAAACCTAAGTTTTGCTATACAGTGAAACTTTCATAAACCGACACTCCACGGGACCGGTCATTTTGGTCAGTTTACAGAGGTGTCGGTTTTCAGAAGTTTAAAAAAGTGGCTTCGAATCCGGTTCGTTCCAGTCCGTTACCAGGTCAGAATTTAGTCAGTTACCTGATATGGCTATTATAATGGTATATTCATGTATGTGCATTCGATCGTGTTTGTTAACACTTACATCATGTAAAGTGATATTTTAAATGTTATTTATATTTTATTATATAATTATTATGATCAAGAGAAGAGGCCATATCAATCATTCAGATTTAAAAAGAAACAAGGAAAAGAAAAAAAAAAGAAAATAGAACATGATTTATTTAAGTTCAAAGCTGTATTGTTTTTAGAAAATCCTTTGCCTTGCATCTAAAAACATCACGCAGCTTTTCGGCATCCGACTTCTGCTTTTTTAAATATAAACAATGCACATATTAATAAAACGTTTTAAACATGTTTGTTTATTTTGAAATTACATACGATACAGATACATGTATCTTATAATTAATAAGTTAATGTATTAAGTAAACATCGACTCGTAGGTAAACAGGTGTTATACATAGCCCGTGGTAATATGAGTTCTCTGTCACGTGCAGTCATTCGTGACCATTCAAACATTATTTGTTCCACAGGTAATGTCAGGTATTCAGAAGTTTATTTACTGTTAAAGAAGCCGATTTGGGCTGACAAATTATGTTGTTGTTCGGAATACGGAGGTGTCGGTTTTCAGAAGTTTTTATTACATGATTTATATAAGAATAAATCCGTCCCGAGCAGACAATGTTGGTTTAGGGAGGCTGTTGGTATTTAGAGGTGTCGGTTTTGAGAAGTTACACTGTATATAAAATATATGGAATGGTAACTAGTATGATGCCTGGGAAAACAAATCAAAGCACTAGTTTAAAACAAAAGAAATAAGCTGACATATTAGGTACATGCTCACTAAAAGTTGGTGCTAAAAAGAAATCATTCAGAATCATAATTACATTTGCTGACCTGTTGCTGTGAGAAGTTAACAGGACTAATTCCTCCGCCGACTGACGTTCTGTGTGCATTGGAATTGGACACCAAATTAATTACACTTGGTATACTACCAGGATTTATAGGTGCCGTAATATTTGCTGTAAAAATGGGAAAATTGGCACCATGTACTCAAGATATAAATGCACAAAGAGGTTTACCTGTGTACCACTTAATACCCGTTTATGTTTGTGTAATTCTACTATTTCAATTGGATATGTTATCACATAATTTCATATTTACCACTGAAAAAAGTGTTATTTTTGGAATAAGCAGTGTTTACAATTTCTGCAACCAAAAACACCATATATGTAGTTTTGTGCAAATTTTTGCATGTATCAAACAGTAAACTACAAACACCACTTACAATCTATTGGAGGGTTTGTAAGCTTACTACATGATCCAACATCTGTATAAAATGATACAGATAATGTTTACATATCAAATTCTGAGAATAACATAATGTTTTTAGTGTCAAAAATTCCTTGAATAACAAGCTTCTTAAAGGGAAACATCAACTTCTGCAATAACATATCCAATGGAAATATTTGTTCCACAAAAGCATTTCGGGGTACCATGGGGTACACTAAAAAACCTCAATTTTACTATACTAGTTACACACTTGACAAATGGAGATAAAGTATAACTTCTTGTAATATAATTCTATCAAAACCTTTCTATTCTACATAAACTTTTCTTCAAAATAAAAGAGTTTACTACAGTGAAATCAACAGTGAAATTATTTTTGACAAAATCTGAATGGATAATACCACATTTTCAGCTAGTTTTCATCAGTAAAACGTTTCTAGGATAGAGATTAAGGACAAATAGAGGTAATCATAGGGTCTGTTACAAGCATTTTTATACACCCTGTTGATAATTCTTGAACATACAATATCTCTGGTTAAATATTTTGGACATTTTCTTTAAAGCAATGCATTTCCTCACATTTTTTCATAAATTCACCTAACCAAGAGACAGCTGTATTTCAATTAGTAAGACAAGTTTGAATATAGGCAACATTTTATAAAAGTCTCCAGCGGTGTATTTTGCTTGTAACATTGTAACAGACACTTCTATTGAAGGGGAAAGGTTGCTTAAAAGCACATATAGACATAGACACAGCAAGCATTAGTAAACTGTTTTCAGTTTTCCCCCAAACTGTAGATTAAAACCACAGGAATATTATTCTTTAATAATAATTTTTAAAACATTCCTTTTCCCTTTACCCCTTTTTCTGTTTTACCAAAGGAGACATTTATTACATTAGATCAAGAATTCCAGTACAAACACCATGCAATAATGTTTTGTTTTTCTTTTTGACCGACATTGTAATTCTAATTTAGTACTTAAAAAGATCATATAAATGATCAAGTAAGGTCAGAAATCTTGTGCAAAACATAATACCTGATGGACCACAATTAAAGTATTTGGCTCAATTTAATATCAAGACAAAAAACATGTCATGATTCTTTTATAATTTATTCAGGTAGGCTACACATCGGAAATCCTTCCAAGAAGAAAAGCAAAGCTCACCTGCACATCAAGTCCATAAAATAAATCTTTATTAAGGGCTTTAACACAGAATCATACATGTATATTCAAGCTTTAAATGATTATTTAAATAAATCTGATGATTTTTCATGGAATTTAATATACAAGTAAATTCAACAATAAATGATCAATGTACATACATTTTTTTAAAAATCTTACCTCTTGTATTTCACCTATTTTTACTTACAAATATTTCTACATAATATTTCAACATATATATTTGACATATACTTACAGACTGGTATTAGGTTTGTCTGAACAACTCCTTGCTGATTTAAAACCTGTACATTTGCTGTATCTACTACACCATTCATTAAACCATTTATGTATGCTGTCTGACCTGATATGATGTTTAAACAAAATCAATTAAATCTAGCTTTATCAAACTATAATTACTAAAGTGTGTATTTTAACTTGTCTGAGAAGAATGTTTTGCAATCATTTTAAACCGATTTTTCTTGATGATAAGCTTCCTATTTTGATATCAGCAGGTCAATTTATTAACAATCATTACTGCTATCTCTAATATTAAAAATAAAAATTATTTGGAAAATGTTGTTTTGCATAAATATAAAGTAACAATTAACATTGAGTAACATATAAACAGCCACTGACAGCCTGCAATTATTTCAATTTGGTTGCAATTTTTAACAAACTTAAATAATGCACACATACACACATGTATATTTTTAATCAATTAAAAAAAATATGGTACACATTTTTTAAAGCATTTTTTTAAAAAAGATTATAAGAATTTTTTACATTTTGACTTTATAATCAACTTGCCTGTTGCTAATGAGTTCCAGTAACTTTCTGTAGGAGAAGTATTATTTGTTCCAGGTGGTGCCACTGGAGCTTGACCAGTGTATCGGAAAAATGGATTTTTAAGATCGAGTGTATTTACAGATTTTGCGTTGCTGCCAGGTATATTTAATTCAATATCAACATCATAACTTTGCCTAAAATATAAACATACAATGTCATAACTAATGAGTAAAATGATATTGTAGTAAAACAAAGCTGAAAATTATCATGTAAATTTTTAAAATCTAACCATAGAAAATCCCAATTATCCATCTATCTATAATTAAATATGTACTATACAAAATTAAAGTACCTAGGTAGTAAAGATTAGAATTTCCAAATAGCAGTAACATTACACCTTGTTAAAAAAAAAAAAGGTAAACATATAGCAGTAACATTCCATCTTATTTACACAAATATATTCCAAATAAATACAGTATATATAATACACCTATAAACTTACCGTTTATTACACCGTAACACACATTTGCCAGTTAATGTTTGTCCCTGTTTGACTAGTACTGGTGTTTCGACAAGACATCTAACTTGGTACCAGTGTGTTAATGTTTCTGTAGGAGCTGTAGACAACCACACATTTTCACTAAAACAAAAAAAGTTAATGTAATTACAAACAATAGTGTGTGTCCTACAAATTCAATGTGTTTTTCTCTTTTATGAAAATATTTAAATGAGTTTATAAGTAAGAATTTTCATTAGTTAACATAGCTTACTGGACTCCCAATTATAAATTAAAGACTCTTAAGGAAATGTGAAACAGAAACTATGAACATTATATTTATCAACGTGTTTGACAGGGTATCACTAAAAGCTATCCAAACTTTTGTCAGGTGAGGTAAAAACAATTGTGCCAAATGTAGTACAATTTAGAATAAAGTTCATTATTAACAATATACATTTACACATGTAGCTTGATAGAGTAAAACACAAACAATTACTACTTATAGCAATTTAATTTAAACGTACAATGTAAATCATCAACAAAAAAGAAAATCACCTAAATTTCGAAAAATAAAGTAACTGCTGGTCTTTGCTAATTGAAAGCTCATAAGTTGATTTCTAATCAAAGCCAATGAATCTATACATCATAAGTGAAATCTCTCACCTTGATCCTAAAAAGGCAACATCAAACCAGAAAGCTAAGCCGTGAACCATACCAGATTCCAGCATACTAAACGTTAATGGGATTTCTATAACATGTAAATCTGTTTCGTGTGCTGTCTGAAAGTCCACTGTGTACTTTACTGATTTTGCTAAACATATTCTCACATCAAATGTATCCTACAAAATAATCAATTTTCTTTAAGGTGCAAATTGTCTTCTATTTTCATAACATACATTTCCTTTGATTTCTGAAAATCAGTAATTTTCACCTCAGCTAATTATTATGAAATATTTGTGTACATGTACTTTTATTTTTTGTCAGATGATGATCAGTGCAAACGAAAGTAAAATTTATCCAAAAAAATATTCAAGGAAATTAGTGTGTTGTTACTCTCACAAATTTAAGCGAAATAAAATGAGAAAATTCCAAATTTACAGAAACAAACAGCAGATAATAAAAGAAATAATAAAAGAAGTAGATCTAAATTTACTAAAACATTGACAAAACAAATTTACATGTACATCATCTGAAAAGTTTAGAAATTTTTTTAGGTTTGTAAATCTATTCTACAAAACAGAAGCTATACAGTGTTTTTTTTTTTTTTTTTCTCCAACATGAAATAAGTAAAGTGTTCCTACTGGCAAAGTGAAAAGAAATTACTAATGGGATAACAATGTTATAAAGATAACTTACTACAATGGGTTGCTTAAAATATTCAGATATTGCAGCATTCCTCAAACATGCTAAATCAATACCATGGAATGACTGTTGGTACCTGTAATAGACAAATATTTATTTGTTAATAACAAATCAAGGTTTATTTTCCTCATTTTATTTATGGAAGAATAAGAATTTGTCTGATTCCAATTTGTGCATTATTTCTAATAATGCATATTTGTTTCATGTTTAAGTGGTTGTTACTGAAGATTTTGCCAATCTAGCAGTAGGCCAAGATAAACTCAGCTTTATGCTTTAGTAAACTTTTTTTAAAATAAATTAAATTAATATCTACAAAAATACCGTTTGACAACACATTTATTTTGTCTTCACACCTGAACAGCAAACACTGCAATAAAATGCAATTTCATGTTAGTTTTATTACTCACTTTCCTTCTATAAATGATCAAATTTTCAATAGCATGATAATAAAACAATACACACTATAAAATAATTTTGAGATTTTTGCTCATCATGCATTTATTTTTTAGTATTTAATCTCATAGTCTTACAATGCCAATTTTGGCTACAAGGTAAAAACCTAGTCTTTGAAGTTTAAAGCTTAGATTGAAAATGATTTATATGTAACTCAGGATCATAGTGTACTTACCAAAAATTTGCCTTTGAAAACTGTTCCATATATAGGGCTTCATCTGTGAAAGGTGTGATGTGTAAATCTCCCTGAGTTGGAAACATCTTGCCTAAAATAACATTCTTAATAGTAGAAAGTCTGTAGTTTACAAAATAATTTTTAAACTGCTACTCAATTTGTCATAGATATTATTTACAAATTATTATGTATTATTTAAATCACATTCATTTAAAAATCACTGAACACTTATCCATATAGCATCATATAAAATACAGCTTAAACATAATCTCTGGATACCAACACTTCAAAATCTATTTGTTTTCTTTAAATTTAAGCATTACTATTTATGATCAAAATGTTTTAGAAATTAAAGTATGTTAAAACTCTAACCTCCTGGTTTTAACCATTTTTTGGCATGTAAATAACTTTCTAACATTCTTTCATTAAATAACATGTAACCCATGGGTTCTGATATGATTGTATCTACAGGTTCTGGGATTTCTACTTCTTCAACCTTGCCTGGTATGACCACGATTCGACCAGATAATTTGTTGTGTTTCACTAACATCTGAAACATATAAAATTGTTACAGGATTAAATTAAAATATGTAGTCATGTGTATCTAATATGACTTAAATTATAAATGTCTAGCTGACTGTCATGATTCAAAGCATACATGTACATATTTAGAACTAGTTTAGAATGACAGTGAGGAAAATATATATAATCTACGGTAGTCTGAAATTATCTACTTGTGGATGGTTATACAAATGCTCATATTATACGTTTGTATTAACAGTTTAGCCACTCACCTATTTTTTTAACCATTTCTAAGTTACCTGATTTAAATTCTTAATAGCCGAAGTCACCAATGACTTCAATTTGGTTTTAAAATCTGTTGCAACTTTTTAATACTACTATGAAAGAATTATATTAACCCTGACATGTCATGAATAAAAATGCCAGAAACCCCATTTAAACAAAGATACCTGTAGCATACAAAATCGCACAAAAATCCCCAACCCTTAAATATTTGACATTTACCTCACAATGCTGTGCCATACTGCTGGCTTCTATAGCATAAACTTTTCTAGCACCTGCTTGTATTGCAAAAAAGGACAAAATTCCTGACCCTGCACCAACATCCAACACAACCTAAAATACAAATAAACATCAAGTGATACTGATATACATGTATCTATAAAAGTGTATTTCTACAAACAATGGTACGTTTTAACAGATAGATAAACTTTTGTTAAATCCCAACATGAGACCAATTAAGTAAATGTGCAAATAAATGAATATGAATGAGCTTTCATTTAAAACACTAGTATTTGAACTTTAATTAAAAACTATTACAAAAAAACTACATTTGAATGAGTTTCTTTTATGATGTATATAAGTGAAAAAGACCAAATCATTATATCTATAACATAAATAAACTTGTAATATTATGGAACTATAATTTACAAGAGTTTTGCTTGAAGCAGCATCAGCATTATTGCAGTCATTCACAACTAATATAATTTACAAGAGCTGTCAGAAGAACAGTATAGCTCATATCTAGTCTATCAAAACACTTAACCCCAATAAGTTTACCACAATAAGCTTTTCCTGTTTTAGGTACAGAAAAGCTTGTTACATCTACAATTGTAATATTTAATTAGAATATAGACAGCAAGTTTTCTAAGTTATACTAACTTTGTCATGAAAATCTATGAGATTAGCTAACATAGCTCTCTGATAAGATGATGTTCTGATATAATCTTGCATCATGTTTTGCTGCTGAGAGAGATATCCATAAAACTGAAAAATATAAAATAATATTGTCTCAAAATTTAAATTCTGTCAATGATTACAAATAAAGACTAACTGATGTTTTACTTCTCTGGTTTATGCTCACTAATCATAAAGAGGAAATTATAAAATACTAGTATAATGAATGAAAATCTTGATTCATTCTTATCATCTGATAACCTACATGGACATGGAACAGACAAACTGACACACACACACACACACACACACACACACACACACACACACACACACACACACACACACACCACCAACCTGTAATAAAAACTGTGGGTTATCACATAAAACAGTGCCACACTCACTTGGTGGCATGCTGTAACACTAACAGGGTTCAAGCTGCCATTCACTTTCTTCGCAAAATGAGAAAAATAATTAATTTTGGGAAATTAATTTGTTATTAGGTGAAAATTTTGGCAATTAAGGTGTTTCATAAATTCTTAATTTCCCGAATAACAGGTTGCTTTCTACATTCAGTTTAAAGATCCTGAATATAAGTTCCGAATGGATGTTTACAAATTCAGTCAACCATTACTTTTATTGTATATACTGTACATAGTAAGCATGTTAAAACTATATCTTGCCAACTTCTTAAGAATACTCCAGCTAAATGGATTACCTATAATTAAGTAATCAACCAATTATCAGGATAGGGACATTAGAAAAGGGGTACTCCAAACCCATTGACACAATGCCGAGACGAGGTGTAATTTATTATGAACGTGATACCAGTTTTCGATAGTATAACGGCAAATCTGGGAATAAAAATTTGTAGCAAAACCCATTAAAAATTTTACAAAGATTTACATTCAGAATAGATCATTCTTAAAAACCAACAAAAAATTCTGAAGATTGGCACCTAACTTTCTCAGAAAAATGCTACGTTATCGACAGTTGTCATCTTGGCACAAGGGACCTATTTCCGATAGTTGTAAATTCCGAAATCTACTTTCAATTTTATTTGTATGATTGTAATATCAACAATGTTATTTTGATGAGATGATACTATATTTTTGATTTCTAGATTTTCAAATGATTCAAAATCACATCTGAACTTTTTCTTTCTTTTATTCTTTTCACTCTCATCTTTGAATGTCTTAATGTTATTAAAAACGTCATTCGCTGTTATTGCTCTTCCACCAGACTTGCGAAATGCTGAAACTATGTTGTTATGGAACAAGGCTTGGGTGTAAGCTTTACTTGTCAGATGATAAACATCATTCCTAGTCACAACTTGGCCCCATTTTTCTTTACAGAACTATGACATTACCGGTTGAAAAGCTTTTCAAATGGAGCAAAACACCCAACATTCATTGGCTGTAATATGTGGCTAGTGTGAGGTGCTAGGACAAAAAGGATATTTTCTGATTTCACCCATTCAATGAGGTGTAATGAAACATGGCTGGTATGACCATCATATAATAATAATAAAATACATGTAGGTTGGGAGGACTCTATCCTGGACAAACCTCAGAAAATTATTTTTTTTTACATAATTTTCAAAGATGCCCATATCTGACTATCCTGGGCCATATAGCTCATATTTCATACAAAATTTCTTTCCACATTTTCCTGGCCAGTTTTTTATTATCTAAATTTTGGAGAATCATTTGGCTAAAAACAATTTAATTTGGTGAAAAAAATAAGAATCTGGGCAATAATTTGGAGAAGAGAAATTCGAAGCCAGTGTAAACCCTGTGTAAAACAAGAACCTTACAGCTTTTGATGTTGAACAAGTTATGAAATTTGGCAGTTATATACCAATAAGGAAACTTTATTTGCATATTTACATAAAAGTAAATTTTTTAGTAATTTTTTAAAATTATGTTAGTTGACTAGATGTCAAGTCCAAAGCCAATAACAATAAAATACACAGCACATAGTGATATACCTGAAAGTACTGTACAGCAGAAGCTTCATCTGTCCTGTCTGTGAATACGGACTTCATACCCAACTTAAACTCTTTTAATCTATATTGAAATGCCTTCATTACTAAAAAACAATAGGTAAAATTATTAAATATGAATCTCTTGAACTATATGAAGCAAATAGTTGTATACTTTTGTCCTGACAAAATATTCATATCAAAAAATTATATATACATATATGACACATATTTTTTAAAAAATATTTATGTAGTTAGTGCCATTGCCACCCATCTCAATCAAGTGAAATCAATGAATGGGCAAAATTGTATCCTAGAATTTCACAAAAATGGTTTACATTTCATGTAATGTACTGACTTGTACATACATCAATGTCACCCTAGATTTATACCACACACACATTGAAACAGTTGCTTTGTTACCTTTCAGTAAATACCCTAAAAATGATGATGGTGATGACTTTGATGATGAAAATGATGATGATGATAAAAATGTGCAATACTTCCAACAATAACCATACTATAACTTTATACTAATAATTAACAATCGACCTATCAACTGTGTTTTGTAATATTCTCTTGTTTTGGTAAATTACCTCAAATGGATAAAGAGATTTTATAAATAATATACATGTGTATGAACATTTTAAAACAAAAATTTAGCATCTATTTATGATGGTAACATTTAATTATAATTTACAAAAAGGAACTTGATATGTATCACTTCCAGTTACAGACCATCAATCTCAAAAGTTAATGTTTTGATGAAAATTGGTATTTTTAAATAAAGGTTGTTAGATTTTATGTGAATATTATTTTTCACCAAAAATGTTGCAATTCAAATAACACAAAACATTTACTAGTAGGAAATTTTAGACATTTAACTCAAAATTGGATAATGTACTCAAAAATGTTAATATGAAATTCCAATGATCTCTATCCATAATGAATACACAGATGCATACCAATATAGAAGATGTTTTCTCCTTCTCAAATGGATTCAAAAAGGCATCCATGGTTACTATTTTGGCTTATTTGGATTTTTAAACAGAAGAAATAATAGACAAATCCTGATTTTTTTTTTTCTTTGAGCCATAAATAATATGTTTGTTTGCCCTAAGCCCAACCTACCCAAAAATTTCGCCTGACTCAAAATCTTTTTTTTGTTCAAAATTTGCGATGTTTTTTTACCCGGATTTTTTCGTATCCGTATCCATCTTGAGTTTGTTATTTAAAATTGTCTGTCAAAACAGCGCTTTAACATATGGACGATCCCTGCTGTGCTAGCCTCTAAATGATATAGATGAAAATATGACAAAGTGTTTACCCTCTCGTCTTCAATCCAAATGAAAATTGGATCAAAATCTAAACCTCTAGTGGCAAATAGACTTTATCGCTATGAAAATACAAGAACGTGGAGAGAAGTGTTAAATGAAGTTTGCTGATGATGATTTTATGCTGATGAAAACTGACCAAATTGATGTTACCTTCTCTGACTGGTCCAGACACTCTTTTGAACCCGATCTTGAAGAACCTATAAGCGTTGTACAAGAAATTGACCCAGCGTTGAAATTTGACCCAGTTTTGAAATTTGATTTATAATAAATTTAGTAAAATCTTCGTTTAATGATTTACAAAAAATGTAAAGGAGTTACCAAAGGTACACTGAAAATTATGAAAAAAAAAGCAGGTCAGAGAACAAAGGGCAAACATAAAACAATATAAATGACAAACATAAAACACAACTCTGAAAACCAAAGCTTGAACACCACTAACCAATGTTGACATGGAAAAAAGAATATGGACATATAAGTGGGAAAACAATGAACAACTTGAATTATTATTAGAAACATTTCAAGGTCTAATGGGAAATTATAGATCTCTTTTTATTATAATTAGTTCAGATAAATATATAACACAAATTATACCAGTTGAATTTTGATGTGCCAGATGTGCACATTTCGGAAATTCATTCCTCATCAGTGACACTTAGACCGAAAAGTTTGATAATAAAAAAAAACATAAGCCAAACAGTTGGAAATGAATGAATCTAAAGTTCCAAAATTATATAAATCCAAATCCAGCTTAAGGAATGCTTTGCATGAGGGAACAAACCTTAGTTTTAAACAATTTTAACAATTTAAGGCAGCTGAAAATTTTGCTAAATAGTACATTTTCCGACAGCACAAAGTACTACCTACTGAGTTTAGGTAATAAGATCCTGACATGTCTGACATTGCCATAATTTAGGTCTTACATTTTAAAGGTATTTACAGGTAACCATTTTTACATGCTATTTTGCTTTGAAAAGAAAAAAAAGAATTTCCCTACCTACCTACCCTTACCTGAGACAGGTGGGTCGGGTTTAGGCAAACAGAAGTATTTTTAAGTCTGGCCTTGTCCATTTTTAGGTCTAAACTTAGACCCAATATAGAATCAAACTGAGATATCAAAAATATGAAATATAATGTGAGCACTCTTAAAATTGATATACAGCAATGGTACTTACTGTGAATACTTGGAAATTTGATGAGTGTACTGTTTTGATCTTCAGTGATGACCACACCCTGTTTACCAAACCTTGCATATTCTGTGTCATTGCTGATACTAACTGTGTGAACATGTGACTGACCTGCAAATCAAGATTTAACAGCATTTACTTGTTTTAGACTTGATATTAGGATAGTTTATATGTAACAATAATGATAAACAATAAGGTGTTCACAAGGGGGGAAATTAGAAATTCTAAGAAAACCAGGACAATGCATCTTTGCAGTGTAAGACATTGTGATCAAGGCTTCACATCAAGTAAAGGTGTTGTCCAATTTAGTACCTCCAGTTTAACAGTATAGTGAAGGTAAACTTGTACCAACATCTTAACTGTGAATACCATAATTAGTTAAAGGTAAAAAAGGAAAGGACAAAAGTTAATTCCATCTGTCCGTTAATATATGTGAAACGCTCCAATAATCAATTTATGGTAAAGCCCTACATGGCAAACATTTTGATATTGAGGCTGAGTGCTTTAAGAAGGCAATTAAGATCTACTTGTATGGGTTCAGCATTAAGATCTACTTGTATATGTTCAGCATG
This sequence comes from Tegillarca granosa, assembly GCA_029721355.1. Taxonomy (NCBI): domain Eukaryota; kingdom Metazoa; phylum Mollusca; class Bivalvia; order Arcoida; family Arcidae; genus Tegillarca; species Tegillarca granosa. The sequence continues at coordinate 37,560,265 of CM056598.1, read as the reverse complement.
ATCAATACCCAAAAAATGTTTGAATATTTACATTCTGTACTTCCTGAAATAACACCAATGTATTCTAATACATAGTCATCCACATAAACATTATGACAATGCAGTCACACCCCACTGGTTAAACTAGACCATTGTATCAACAGGAGACAGCAACAATGACTAATCACTATGATTATAACTTAGATTCTGAAATAAGCTAAATAGTTCGGAAATAAAAATAAAACCACTGAATTTGCGATATTGTGAAAATTTGGCAAAAAGTTCATTCATTCCAAATTTTCAGTAAAAATTTACACTAATGTACCTTGGTTTTTACAATTTGAAAAAGAATATCTAGAATTTATATCTAATCATAATGAACAAATTTGTATTTTTTCAGGGATTTAAAAAAGAATGTGGTGTATTTTAGCATAAAAGACCTTTTTTGTTCTCTTTGTTGTTAACTTACAATGGTCCATGTAGAATGAGAGAAATCATAACAAAACCACACTTCTGTGGTGTTACTTACCACTGTGAATATATAAAACAACACAATCTCCTTGTCGTGAGATCTCTAATTTTAGCTGATCATCAGTCATAAAATTAAATTCACCATTTTCATTTAAGAACCCCACCTGCACGTTGTCAATAGTCGACGCCATGCTTGTTTTGAAGCGAGGCAAAAACGAAATTATAGTTTGTTTCAAAATAGTATTTTAAATAATAAAATGGGAAAGACGTTGAAAATACTGGTTAAAAATAGTTAAAATACAAAAGTTCTAAAATATAATTTCTTGAATTAACTTGAAAATATAAAAAAATTGTAATATTTTCTTGAAATATTATGTAACAAACTTGAAACGGACAATATTTCTTTAAAAATGGTGGACCATGTGGGGAAAGTTGTTCTTCCAGGCGAAACTTTAAGCGATTTTAAAGAATCTGAGAAGACATACAAAGTAATTTTAGGACCCGGGTTACGCCAAGAGTCTGATGACATCATAGTATCAAAACCAGGAATTGTAAGGTTCAAGGAACCGAATGTTTATTGGGTTGATAGTAATCAAAAACGGGTACGTGTTTTTAATGTACTTTTTAAGGGAGACAACTCTGACCTCTTGAAGACAGTACCGTGTGATTATTATATCTTTATTTGAAATATTTCTGTAATAATGTTTTTAATTGTTCCAAAGCGTGCATGTGCATTTTTTATATTTAACCACATTTTCTAAAAATAGATATTAGTATATGTAATTAGAATTTAATATTGCTGACATCTCTTTTAATTAAAGATGTTTATTTAAAAAAATTTTCAAATGAAATAGATATCTTAAAAATAAATATATCTAAAATAATGATATTTTGAACACAGTTTTTATTCATTATTAGAAAAATTATGTTCCTTCTAATATTTTCAATCAGTAGCGAAAGGAAACAGCACTCCTTACAACATCAGATAGTAATTGAAAACTACAAGTTTTTGATATGGATGCTGTTCTGCCCTTAACAACTGCCACCTGGCATAAGTGTTGTAGGGTTAGAGGATATTCAAACTATTAAAATATTTATTAGTATATTGCTTTAAATTTGATATCTCTAGTTTGATTGAGATTTCTGTATATATGCATATATAGATCTGTTTCATTAACAATATATGCATTATAAATTAAATATTTGTATGAAATAGATAAAACTCAGTGACGTATCAGTTGTGATTTTAGTAGAGATTTCTTCAAGTCAGTCCCTGTGAAAGCATTAACATACATAAGTACATGAATTTTATGTATATTGTAAAATTACCTATCATCGTAACAGAGAGTAAATGAAATTTTTAAGTGCAAATATAAATATATGTGCATTTTAAATGATAAACCTCTTTCCATTAGTTCTGCTATGTGGACAGAAAATTTTAACATTGGTAAAATAGGTATAGATCTAAAATTCTATTTTTTTTTCTTTGTGTTTACAGTATGTTCCTGTGAAGGGCGACAGTGTGATAGGAATAGTTACAAATAAAGCAGGCGATGTATTTAGGGTAGATGTGGGAGGAAGTGAATTGGCAACACTGTCTTATCTAGCATTTGAATCTGCAACAAAAAGAAACAGACCTGATGTGAAGGTATTGCATTTTGTATGTTTGTTAAAATGAGGTCAATCAATACAGAGGTACATTTATTACTATCTACCAGTATAATGTACAGTAAAAGGTGTGTACCTTACAAGCAAGTGGTCTTTATAAAATGGAGACATTTTTTGGGTTCAATGGTCTTTGACTCTTCACTTCTGCTTTAAATGCTAAACTGGAAGACTAGATCTTGTCTTATATGTAATAATACAGTTTTTTTTTTTTAAATTTACATTATGCATTTAAAGCTGCATTAAGTTTTCCAAAGAAAAAATTAAAACGGTACTAATCTAACTAATGATGTTCCTAATGAACAATGTTACATTTGGTTCAACGATAAAAGCTCGAATAAATGCAGAAATCACAATATTTACCCAGCGACATGCAGCATTTAGGATCTAATATTAGAACATGGTTACGTCATCAAAAACCCGGGTCATTTAAACACAACTTTCAAAACGGTGAAATACGATAAATTAAACACAGAACTTCGTTGAATTTGTCATTTGTGACTTAGTAAGGGATACAAAACACCATTTCAAATACATCCGGATATAAATGAAGGACAATTAATGTAATCTGTTATGTTTCACTTTCGGTTCTATACGGAGCCCGCGAAGGGACATTGAAATAAATAGTTGTTTGCGTTCGCACGCAATGTTATTTCGTTCCCACGCAATAATATTTCGTTCCCACGCAAAAGTATTTCGTTCGCACGTAAAAGTATTTCTTTCCCACGCAATAATATTTCGTTCCCACGCAAAAGTATTTCGTTCGCACGTAAAAGTATTTCGTTCGCATGCTATGTTATTTCGTTCGCACGCAATAATATTTCGTTCCCACGCAATAATATTTCGTTCCCATGCAAAAGTATTTCGTTCGCATGTAAAAGTATTTCGTTCGCACGCAATAATATTTCGTTCCCACGCAATGATAATTCGTTCGCACGCAAAGGTATTTTGTTCCCACGCAATAGTATTTCGTTCCGACGCAATAATATTTCGTTCCCACGCAAAAGTATTTCGTTCCCACGCAATAGCATCTCGTTCGCTCGCAATAGTATCTCGTTTGCACGCAGTGTCATATTACAATTCAAACAAAACGTATAATCACGTGACTTTTAAAAATATAACAGTAGATTCAGTAGAAGTACACCTCAGGTAAAGAGCAGCATCAGGTAAGTTTATTTGTGGATTCCGTCTTTAATTTGAGATAAGCCGGCTTTTATCAGTTACCAATCGATTTAGCTCGATCTTATCCAATGTTTGCTTGTTTAAAATATTGTCATAAAACTTTATAATACGGATTACCATTAGACTGGAGTTGTTTTTTCAGATGATTATTCAGTATAGTTGTCAGTTGTATGCATGACTACAGTGTTTGATGCCAACTGTCTTCATAGACTAGTATAATAATCATTATTTGTTATTCAAAATAAATAAATAAATTAATTAATAATAATAATAATAAATAATTACAGGATATACAATTAAATTATGACTAGTTTAAGTCTTTTGCTGCAGCTGCACGTTGTACACTGCTTATAGATAGATATACGTGTTATTTATATATATTTATAGTGAAATATGGAGCATCCATATACAACAAATAAGCTTTTGGAAGGCAATTTAAATTTTATTGCCAATGAAGGATTATTTCGGATAACTACTGGCTTTAAATAAATTAAACTATCTACTTATTCTTCAAAAATATAGGAAGAACCATTTCTGAAATATTAACAATGGTAATATGTTAGTCAATTGACTTTCATATTTTTTTATCCAAAAATGACCTAAACGATATCTTAAAAACACACCTTCGATTACTGATTTGTCAGCTATAAGATTTTAAACAGTTTTTTTATTTAACAATAATGTCAAATTATTCATCTAAATGCAAATTTGAATTTTTTTTTATTTTCAGAAGAAAATAATGGCTTAGAGAGAATGCTGGTGTTTGTGACTGATTTTGTTAAAGTACCTCAATTGGGTTTTGAACCACCATTGAACATGAAAGCGCGCCGTTTACAAGCACATGTGCTACTCAACTACATATTCAGTTATGGATTGTTTTGAAACCTTCAAAGGGCGTATATCTTAAGCTATGGATTTTGATATTACATTTACATATTCTTACTTTCTGAAACTGTCAGAAAGACACGTGGTTCTATATAACTATAACTCCTTAGAGGATAAACTGGTTTGTCTCTGTTAGTTCTTTCAGCCAATTGTCCGTCCGCCTTAAGGTGTTGAACATTTTAATTACACATATGACAAATTCATTAACCTGTGATGTTATACAATGTGCAGATGGCTTGATGGTTTTGAATTACCTTCAGTTTTAAAAGACATACATATTCAAACACAACTATGTCATTATTATATGACCTCATGTATAAAATCTTTTGTGCAATTTAAAAAAAAGTTAAACAATAGTGGTTCATTATCTTCTCTAAGTTCCTTTGTGTAAAACCTTGTTCGCTTATTGTGAGACGCTGCGTGCGTCTGTGATGAACCGGAACTATATATATATATATATATATATATATATATATATATATATATATATATATATATATTAATTCCGTGTGCGGTCTAAAGTCAGGGATTTTACATGTATAAACATTTAAGTCTGGTGTTGTATTTATATCATTAATTATTTTTGCCATTTGTTAGAGTGCGCTTGTGGTGGCTCTGTTTAAAATTACCGTTTATTTAGCTCGGCAAGTTCCTTTTGTAAACTTCCGCAGAGTGTTGCACAAAATAATGTGTACACTTGTTCTTTACACTTGTTTTATGTTAAGGCACTAGACTGCAATTATGAAAAAGAAATTGCAGTGCAAAGTAAGTAATACTAAGGTCCACCCTATGTTAAATGCAGACCTTATTAATGTTGTGTTGAAACAATTACTAAAACATACAAGTAAACGCAAATAACCCTGATTGTGTGTAATTTCACACCTCGTGACAAATTGTAATCCTGATTTTGTGTATTTTCACACCTCGTGACAAATTGTCATACATTAAATAATTCCCAGTCTATTTTGATAAGTATAAGACAATATAAAACAACTCTTACAACCATTATGAGGCCTTCGATTTATAAAACTTTTTCGGGTGGTAAACAAATTTCTTTGTTGGCTGTAATAGTGTTTATGCAAAACTAGATTACAACGTTGCAAATAGCTGCAAATGGCTAATGCGACGTAAAACGACATTCAACCAACCTACCAATTATCTATCGATATGTATCGTTCATTTCGTGTTCGTATAAACCATAATCTTAATTCGTTTTTAAAGATACCTCCTGTATGATATGAAAGTTTTTATGACATGTAGTAGGATAGACTTATTGAAAGGTTTTGTATAACTTTGATTGTTGGTTCGAACCACGTTGGGGCAATAAAAGCTGACAAAACCCGAAAGGAAAATTTTATTAATTATTGTAATTTTATGATTTATTTTATATAAGCAATAACAAACTGATTTACTTAAATTGATTTTGTCTTATTTATTTGAAACAAATTCGCACTTTAACATGCGTCGTGCGACAATCTACCTGGTACCACCTGTAATGTGTTTTGCCGGTGTACAGTATTTCAACAGACATTTGTTGAATTTTGAAGAATGAAATTGGTTAATTTTGTTTGTCAGATCTTAGCTATTCTTTATATTAATTCATTTCGCATCAATTTAAGTCGATATTATCATACTTTCTACGTAAAAAGAGGGGATAAAATATGGTAGGCATACTAGAACGTCCATACCATCTCGATTTCAATATCTCACTCGATGTTCGGTCTCACCCAGATGGCTCGAATATACAGACCAAGTCCCCGGCTTTACACTTCGAGCGATCAAAGTTCTACTAGATCGAATTTTGATCGTAAGCGTTTTAATTGTTTATACATAACTGAATGTTTTAGAAATGTTTTTGAAAGCATTGAGAATACAATTAAACTGAATTTTAGACCATCTAATCAGTTTGTCGGTGATTTATCAGAACACTAGGCAAAATACTTATACCATAACACGTGACACTATCATATCAGATAGCGTAAAATTAACAACGTTGTTGTCATGTTTACTAATGTTTGTAATATTATTCTGTATTTTTGTTGATGTTAGAAAAAGCTAGTGCAACCAAAATCTATGTAAATTTTACAAGAATAATTTTCTGTTTTCACTTTTTGACCAACTTATTAAGGACAAAGAATATCAGATATAGAATTGTGCTGAAATACTGTGAAACAGTACAACAGATCATGAGAAAAAATGGACCCTAAATAATCAGCACAAACAGCAATAGTGTTCTACATTCTGTTCACTTTAATCCTCCAGACCAAATAACTATTACTATCTTGATAAAACAGTCACATATCTGTCAATGGTTTTCAAAGTTTTTCGTTTGACAATCCGAAGACAGAGACATCCCCGGAATAAATGGGGAAAATGGTGTAAAGTCGTTCAATCACCTGAATTTGAGACATCAACAACAGCGGCGGATTCTACAAAACAAGAAACAAAATATTACCGGATCAGTATAAAATACCGGATATACGAGTTTTGTATCGGCCGTTGAAAATATTACCAAACTGATAATAACTATAATAATAATGCTGTCAGTTTTAATTTTCAGGATATTTTGATTATGCGTGCGTTTGTGAAAGTTAAGTGTGTGGGCGTGATTTACTTCCAAAATGCGTGTGACACACGCGCAATGCATGGGACTTGACAGGTGTCAGTCAGTATTTTAGTTCTCAGAAACCTGTACACGTTTACTGCAGAAATCGAATCCTTTGGGATATCTAAGTGGTGTCTTCTGATTGTTTCTGTGTATAAAGTATAAACATTTACATAGAAGATCTAAATTCTGCCTCAGTTGCATACACATCCAATTCCTCGTCTGGTACTGAACACAAATAGTCTTCCGAACCCCACATCATCGAATGAAATACATTAAATCCGGATGACCTGAAGGCACATTTTTATTTGTAGCTGGAAGTATTGTATACGTGTTCCATATTTCAACAATGTCATCCTATTCGTCCTGAAATAAAAATGCATATTTAAAATATATTTCAAAAAACAAATTAATAATCCTATCTGTTACAGCTTATAAACCTGCACACAGCAAATCTCATTGAAAACTGTCTTTATTTTAAATTCTAAGGGAAACTGTTGGTTCGCTGCAGCTATTTGATGTCAATAGGTTATACTAACAGTCTTGTAGGACTTCTTGAAATTATTAGGGAGCTACAAACATACTCTAGTCGGTTGGTATGTTGAACGTTGTTTAACGTCATATCGATCATTTTTTAGTCATTTGTTTGTAAAACGCGGCTATGGTTGTTATAAATATAATTTATTCAGCTGAAACATTATATTGGATATGAAACAGAACTATCAAACAGCATTTAACCTACCTGTATCAAGGCCATAAAGCAAAACTGTACAAGATTTTTATCAAGAAAATCTCCATTGTTTAGCCCTTCTTCCTTCATGCTACGGAAAAGTTCCATCTAGAATCGGATGCAAAAACCCCCACCAGCATTCAATCATCTGATAAGTTGTACTTGCTACAGACATGATAAGCTGTTTCGATGAAATGAGCGATCTCGATGAAAAAATATCTGAATATGACGTGCATGTCCATTTTCTGTGCCGCAATCTCCCCTCACTATGCACAGTGATCCCTTACTTCAGAGGATTCTAAGAACTAACCCCTATTATTCTGGGGTTGTTGTTAGTATAGTATTAGCCATCGATACTGCCGCTTAAGCATAGACCGAAAGGTTTCAGTTATCGTACCTATCGATGTGCCAAATACAATTGGGTCCTTTCGCAAAATAAGCGCGTCGAACAAGGCGCTTTGGTGTTCTTATTTCGACTCCTTCTGGATCAATTTCCTGCATTATTAAACGTATAGTTAGTCTCTTTCCTCACTCTGTCTCGACATTTTGCGAGCATGATCCGATACCCATGATGTAGACCTGGTCCTTTTACTTCTTCTTTTATAAAGTCAACAACATCTTCTTAATTTGAATATTGTCTTCGTCACAGATTTAAACGTGATAAACGACGTTTCAAATGTCTTGTACCTATTTTGATTCCATAATTTTCTGCTAAAACAAAGACTAAATGATCGTAAATCAAACTATAATTAAAATATAGGTTGATTAATAAATCAATTTTCTTTATGTTTAGTTGATCTGCCATTTTTTTATATTACAATCTTTATATTGAACTTTCAGCTTTCAAAGTGTCTTTACGAACAACAATGCGTGTACACGAAATACTATTGCGTGGGAACGAAATATCATTGCGTGCGAACGCAAAAACATTGCGTGGGAACGAAATACTTTTTGCGTGGGAACGAAATATTATTACGTGCCAACGCAAAAACATTGCGTGGGAACGAAATATTATTGCGTGCCAATGCAAAAACATTGCGTGCGAACGAAATACTTTTGCGTGGGAACGAAATATTATTGCGTGAGAACGCAAAAACATTTCATGGGAACGAAATACTATTGCGTGGGAACGAAATACTTTTGCGTGCGAACGAAATAATATTGCGTACGAACGAAATATTATTGCGTGCGAATGAAATATTATTGCGTGAGAACGCAAAAACATTTCGTGGGAACGAAATACTTTTGCTTGGGAACGAAATGTCATTGTGTGGGAACGAAATACTTTTGCTTGCGAACGAAATACTTTTGTGTGCGAACGAAATATTATTGCGTGGGAACTAAATATTATTGCGTGTGAACGCAAACAACTAATTATTTCAATGTCCCTTCGCGGGCTCCGTAGTTCTAGGGTTTTTCCGTACATCCGACATGATCCGTGCGCATGCTCCAAGCTCATAATTACCATCGTAAAACTCTGACCAACCGGTCAGAGGATTCCGTTTATTTACAGCTAAAAGAAATGAAATTTTAGAAAATGAATGTCACGGATCGTGGTTTGAAGATATCTATTTTTAAAAAAATATATTTTTAGAAAATCAAAAAAAATTCAGAAAATTGATAACCTTAATGCAGCTTTAAGCCTTCAATCAAATGTGTTATATTCCACTATACATATATTTTATAGAGCTAAGTACAAGGTCTAACAATTTCCCTCAATATTCCATCCCTCTACCATTCTTCTTGGTTAATAGAAATCACAACCACAAATATTTAAAGGAACAAGTGTCTGTCATATTTTTTTTTAGGTAGGAGATATTGTATTTTGTAAGTTTGTTGTGGCTAATAAAGACATGGAACCTGAGTTGGTTTGCATTGACAGTAATGGTAAAAGTGGTGGACTGGGGGTCATAGGTCGTGATGGAGGATACATGTTTCAGACATCATTAAATTTAGTTCAGAAGTAAGTTTTTTTAATCATGATATGTCTTTAAGGGTTGTTTGATCATCTATACAAAGTACAAAGGAAATTATGGAGACCCTCATAAAGTGTATCAATGAACAAGTAAACATCATTACAGTGATTTTGCTATGGTTTTTAAAAACTACCTTCTACCTTTCAGATTGGGAAAATTTGGACCCTTTTTATGTCACATATTACGCTCAGAATTTTGAAATTCATTTTTTGTCTGTCAGAACAGTTTTGGACAACTGGATTTAACTTAAACTATTTGATTGTGTGTCAATGTTGCCTTTTGGGGAATTTTAGTTGTCAAATTGGGAAATTTTAGTCTTATTTCTCAAGGGGAAACTACCTTTATTCGGTAGTAATTTTAGGCAAACAAAACCATTGCATTAATAACCAGGTTTATGTTTGGGGCTATATTAGCTTAGCCAAGTAGTTAGTGATCCAATGAAAGGCATTTAACTTTTGCCTGTGTGTCTTACTACTTCAGAATTCACCCTATTCAACCCGATATGAAAACTGGATGTTTCTTTGGGGTCAGCTGTCTGCTAATTTAATGCGATTAGATTAATTCTTGTTATTTGACCAAAACAATATGCCTTTAATCAGTTGGTACTGGTGAAGGTTTGCTACCATTAAACATCAAAATAGGTTGTTTTGTTAATTAAAACGTTATAGTTTGATGGATAAATGCCAGGGTGATACAGTGAATGAGCAGAGGACAATCCTTTCACTGACAGCTATTCCCCTCCTTAAGTTTTACTTTTTCTGCTTTAATTTTATTTTTTAAAATAAATCCTAATTGATCTCTTTTTTATTTATTTCAGAATATTAAATCCAGACTGTGTTTTACTTAAACTGCTAGGTAAAAGATTGTCATTTGAAGTGGCCATTGGAATGAATGGAAGATTATGGATAAAAGCAAGATCAGTTTCAGAAACTATAGCTATTGCTAATGCAATATCTGCTTCAGAGTATATGTCCAATGAACAAATAAAAGAAATGTGTAAAAGATTACTTGATGCTTTGGCTGGATTTTAATGTATCCATTGGATTTCAAATTGGAAATTTAACTGGGATGGCTAGAATAAAGTTTGGGTTGTCCTGTAGTATGGTACACCATATTAACACAATGAAGATCAGGTTACTTCATAGATTGTCATCAACATTGACAAAAATGATGAAGAATCATTAGCTTGTGAGTGTCTAAATTGTTTTTGTTCACCTTAACTTTTAGTTAAGGTTGACAGTGATTCTGGTGAACTGACAATTTAGAGAATTAATATCGGGGAATTTCCGACTTTCTGAGAGAAGTCATGTCATCAGAAAGTAAGAAGAAGAATAATCAGTTAAAACTCAGTTGTGATGATAAGAATTACATGGAACTTCAGTTCAGCTTCCATCGGGTTTAAGAATTTTGAACCATGTTATATTAGTCACAGATAAACCAGTAATCAACACATTGATTATAGATTAAGATCAGATCAATGACAAATAAAAAATAAAGGAGGACATTGTGATGTAAATCTGAACACCGCATCACCTTCGTGAGACAAGAAATTCACAAAATGAATAACCATGCAACATGAAAAAAATTAGAGTAAAGAGTGTGTTAAAAAAAGGATAACAAGTATTCATGAATTGAAAAATAAGTACCCGACATTATTCATTAAGGCTTTCAGAGAGACTGCTAAACTTTGTATTGGAAGAGAGATGATAATGTTTGTGATGCATATATTGGACATTATATTCTTTGGCCCAACTCTTGATGGTTTTAAATCAGATAGGAGCCTGAGAACATTTGTCTTAAAAAAGGTTGAAATCCAATTAAGCACTGTAGTATCAATGCAAACCATTTTTATTAAGACAACCTCTAGTCAATTTCATCTTAACAATATGTAAAATAACACATTTTCAGGAATACTGAAAGTAGGTATTAACATATCATTTATATAAAGTATAAAACAGTATCAACTCTAGTTCCATGTAACTACCGGTAAGTCCCATGGTCCATATAAGTAATAAAATGTAAAAGTTTTATGAACAAGTAAAAGTTTTATGAGACAATGTTTTGTTTTGTTCAACAAACCTACACCATACTGTGATGCAATATAAATACATGTAAAACATTAGATATTCAATTTAACTGCGTAATGTCTTAAAAATTACCCTTGCAGGGATTTTTCTGGCCACTCACAGGGTCCGGTAAAGGGACCCATTCCCAATGCCAAAAAGCATACATTTTTCGCAATTTTGTAGGTAAAAATTCCCAAATGATCCTGCTTTGAGAAACTTAAGAAAAAGTGAAAAAACTCTATATTTTTGGTGTAGCTTGTATATCTTTATAATAACCTGTATTTGTGCACATTTTGTTTTATACTCAATGAGGATCTGGTAGAATGGGAGCAACTCATGAAACAACTTTCTCAGATGTTTGTATTGAAGCCAGTCTATGAAGATATTGTGTAATTGTCTTTGATTTGGTACACATTGAGCGACTACCAGCATGTATCAAAATAGTAAATATTCCAGGCAAAATATTTGATTTGCTGACAATGTGAAAATTTTTAAAGTTTAATGAAAAATTTCCCCAAAATGTCGATTTTGTTAATGATTTTCCCAATTTCATCCCAAGGTCCCTTTCCCAAAATGGCCAGAATAATCCCTGCCTTGAAATATTCCCTAATTTAAGTTGAGTATATACCGAGTTGATTGAATGGTTGTGAAACTGGGGCCTGGTGAATTAAGGAAAATTCAGAAGAAATAAATCTTATGAAAAATGAATTATTGTCACATCAGACTAATTATACCATTGTGGTTTCATTTTTAGGTTCCAAACTCTAGACTATGTATACCAAAATAAAAAAAAATGATGCAATTAAAATAATTTTTCATCGTTTTGTTTTTTACTCCAAGATGATGAAAAATGATAAAATTGTTGACAGAATAAGTATTTTCTATACCATACCTTCTGTAAGACAGCATCAGTTTACTGAAAACTTGAAAATTGTTTTCAATTATAGTTTTGATTACTTTGGTAGTGAAATATGTAAGCACCATAAGTTGAACATAAACAAGTCATGAGCTTTTTCATATTTTCAACTTTTGAGATGACTTTTTGTAATTTAGTACCAACTTGATATGTTGGGCATGGTATTTCAATCTTTATGCCCAGGTTATCCATAATTATAAATCTAAGCATCAGTTTCTATATCACTCAAGTTCATGCTAACAATAATTTTCTTATCTGAATTGAACTTTATTGCATTAAATGAGTGATAGTACTTTGGTTCACTGGTTTAATAAACTTTGAAAACCACTATATTGGCTGATGTTTAACCAGCCAAAAATAGTTAAAGACAAAGGTCGAACTTTTATATGTTGTTGACTCCATGTAACTTGATCCAGCAAACTCTATGTAGAAAGGAATTAGCCAGTTTTAATTCACTTGAATGTCCTTGATAGTTTGGTTTTACTGTATGTTATAGAAAGAATTGATGATACTTTCTCCCAGTTGTTACTCATATTTAGGTGTCTTATACTGGGTTGCCTCATGCCACTAAAACTGAGATGAACAGGCGTGTTGAGCTCACAAACTTGGATCAGAAACGGATTTCGTGTTAGTAACAAAAAGAACTCCAGCTTGATTAACAACAGAAATGTTTTAAAAAAAAGTAAATTGTCAAAATGTTTAAAACAACTTTAATATTTGTCAGTAATATGAATTTTATTTTAATTTAAAATAAAAATATAAATAAAAACAAATGTAATGATTTTATCATATGCAACACTTAGTCTCACATAAATAATCAACCACTTAACATTTACACAACAAACTTACAAACCCTTCATTCACAATCAAAGCAGCAAAACAGTATCATGTGACAATTTTAACCCCTTTTCTGAGATCTATTTTAGTACTAAATATTTAAATAAGAGGGTTCTGAAAAATATATTCCAAAACCACAACTGCTTACCAAAAAAAAAAAGAAACCTTTCATCTCTAGTTCATTGGATATGCCTGTGATATTGAATATATTCAATGCAACAAAGTGCATTTCTCTGTTGTGGTTACGAATCTTTACAGAAAGAACTTTTTTTATATTGCCATTCAATTTCATCAACAATTCATATCCAAAATAAATACTAAAATTACTTGTATTTATCCTTCAAAACAATTTTTGTGTTTGAATGGAACACATGCAAACAGATTAGTCACACATGCGTAATTTATCTACATCATCCATTATATACATGTACATGTATACTAATGGTACTTACTCAGTAACTGTAGAGTGCAACTTGTATAAATAAATTCAAACATACAAGATAATACAACAAAGCTTATACTTTAACTTCTTACAAAAGGTTATTAAGACAGGACAAACTTGTCACATAATACTACAAAGAATAACATACAAACAAGTAACAAATAACATTATGGCTTATGATACACCAATGGGGTTCACTGGTGTACCATGTTGTATGAAACTATCATTTTAAGTGGTTATAAAAAACATTTATACCACATATTCTCAGAACATGAGGAATTCCTGTCAGCTTTTCGGACTCGATATCCAATTAAATTGTTGAACATAAACATTAAGAAGTATGCCCTTAACACATGCTAAATCACACCAGTGAATTCCATTAAAATATATATTTTTATATATTTAATCTGTCTACTTTATTTTGGTGGCTTTTCATTTCTGTGACAGTGCAATAAATAATAAAAAAAAAAAAAAAGAAGATATAATATGATTGTATCAGGTAGAAATCAGTCAAGATCAATGAACTTTGTATTATAAATCTATAAGGAATAGCATCAAAAGTGGTCATAGCAAAAAACAATTGTACACAGTAGTATACTGTAAACAAGAAAATAGAAGCATCAGATTTGGAGATCTTTCTTCCTAACTTACAAACAAGTTCTTTTGACTGGTTATTACTTCACACATTGATACTATGACAAATAATTAAATTTGTTTAAATTCTTATTTAGACACAAAGGTGGGATGAATAATTTATATACTAGAAGTCTTTCAAATCTGTCCGGGTATGTGACTAAATAGTAGTAATTGTACTTGTTCAAAAGTTGGGAACAGAAATATACACTACTAATAAATATATGAAATCAAGTTTTAAACATAATTTGCATGGAAATAAACAGAATACAAACAATATCTAATGAAAAATTATGTACAGTTATGTGAGCTTTTCCCCATAATAGAAGCAATACTGTCCAAAGTGACAAAGAACTAGTAGATGTATTTTAAAATCTATCATAACAAAAACTATGAAGTGACAAAGTTTCAAAATTTTGTCTAGTGAAGGACCTCCTTCATATAGGTTGGAATCTCGCCCTAGAAAATCCTGGGTTAGAAAGTTTGTCTGTTGCCAAAGGTTATTGGATCTTTCATAGCATTCATTTCCTCCATCATCCAAGAATGGACTTCTTTGCTAAGAGACAGAATCTTTACCGGGATGCAAACCCACATTATTACAGTCCACTCTCGATTTAATCATTAATTTTATGAAATGTTGCTATTTCAAAAGTGTGTGTGTGTGTGTGTGTGTGTGTGTGTGTGTGTGCTCCATTAAACACATGAATAAAAAAACTTGCCAATTAAATCTCTGAATAAGCCAAAAGCTGTTAGACTGAAGAACATCATTGCACACCTAACCATTCATCAAAGTTTTTAACCAAGAATCTGAATATTGGACATCAATGCTGATACTTAAAACCAGTTTTGTTGAACTTTATACAGAACCTTGCTAAAAGCTGTAATTGATTTTAAGTCTCTTACATGCTGGATTTCAACTAAGGTTATTAAGATATTCCATGCCTTATTAAAATGTTCATTTACTTTACACAGGTTTTACTGTATGATAAAAAAGAGCTACTAATGCCACCACATAGCATGCCTCTGTGTGTGTGTGTGTGTTACATCATTTTACAAAATAAATTAACACTGGAGGAATATTTGGACATTAAAGATACAACAGAAGCTATTTTGCACTGTATTAAGGCAAGATAAAAAATAGTTGGATAAGAAGCAGACTTTTGCATCTACTTGGCATGCAAACAATTACAAAACTGTAACTGTTGAGATTAGGATTAATATAATTTCCACTTAACACTGTCATTCCTGTAAGCCTTTTATAAGCACATCCTGATATAAATGTACATGGCACATTGGTGGTACCATTTCATTGTGAGGAATGACAGCATTAATAATACAGTGTATATAATTATCTAATTATGGTAATTTCTCATTAAACATTAAAACTTTCACCACAGCCACATGTCCCTTTAATATTAGGATTATTAAATATAAATTCAGATGCCAATTTTGTTTCTGAGTAGTCCATTTCTGTTCCAAGTAAAGTTAACTGTGCTTTTGAATCGATCAAAACTTTCACACCTAAAAAAGAAATGCCGGTATTACATCTTTAAAAAATAATACAGGAAAGTTGTAAAAATTGTGTCTTTATTTTGTGTCAATAAATTTCCAATTTATTTCATGTGTGGTTTTTACTTGCATTGCATAAAAAAATCACTGTAAGAACCACTAGTTGTCAAAAGATGTATGCCTTTGTAATGGCATACACTTATGACCAGTCAACTTTTCACTGGAATGATTGTCTCGTAGAACTGTTTTTAACTGGTGCAATTGTTGAGGGTTGTAATTCTTAAACACAAACCATAACAGCAATTCTTTATGAAACTCGAAAATGATCAATGGGACTTTAGTTTTTCACTTCAGGTTCTACCAGAAAACATTTTGGTACAAAGTCACATAATAAAACAAAAATATATCTACATGTATCTTAACTAATAAAGTAACATAATAATATTGATCATTACATTGATAACAAACAAATTCAGAAAAATTAAATGGTGCAGATCTACTCATGATGAACTGGAATAACAATGAACTCAATCTGGGTGAACAGATATTAGAATGAAACGATCTGGATTTTAAAATGGTTTATGGAAAAAAAAAACAACTCAGATTCATCTTCATATAGACATTAAAAAAATAATTACAGATCTAATGTGATCAAACTTTTCCTATCGTAATCATCTTATTCAGTAGGTGGTTTTATATAGAGGTGACCTATGGACAGGTTTGACTGTATTGTGTAACTTACCATCCTGAACTACTTCCTCATCAAACTTTCCCTTTTCTTTGGCATAATCTAATGTGTAAGTTAAACCATTACAGCCTCTAGTTTTTACACCTATCTTAAGCCCTATCTGTAAAAAAAAATCAAAAGATTTAAAACAGGGTTATAAAATAAAATTGTCTGTGTTGACATTAAAAGTAACCGAGGAGGGCAAATTTGGTACATGTACATGTATCCCTTTTGAAATTTCAAGGATATAAAAAATCTCCATATAAACTATGCTTACTGCTATGGTGATTTTACATGTTGAAAAGAAAAGCAAACTGCAGATTCATAATGCATCAACAAAAACTTTACTTCTGGTGTAAGCATCACCTTTTATGACATGTAGAATTTCCAAACCAGTAACAATTTTCTTTTTATGACACATGTACTATCACAATCTACATTACTTCCATCAACAACTGCCCTTTGTATAGATGATAGAGTTCATGCTGTCAATGGAACTCACCAGGGTACCATGTGATCAATATCTCTCAACGTTTGTGCAGAATGAAATGGATAACGTCTACGTCAAATATTCCCGAAAAACATCCTTATTACAGGAAAACGTAACTTTATGCGATTCCGTTGTCAACAGAAATAATTGTACCACACAAATGCTATCAGGTATCACGTGGTACTCTGGTGAATTCCATTATAAAAAGGGACAATAACAACAAAAACTATTTGGTCTAGTATTACAACTGTTTAAAAGTGACTCTGTAAGTTATCCCAAGGTTGTTGTCGCCAGGTGTTGGCCTGATAGCTGGTTTACCTTCTCCGACGCCTTCTCCTACTCCACCACAGCAATGACATCATCAAAATTTATCTCGTGTGAAAAGCAGTAAATAGTCTGCACAATGGCCGAAAGGCCAAATGTACACTTTAAACTCTATCAACTTGTGTGTCTATAAGTAGAATATTATGTAAGAGCTTGGACAAGTACTTGGATGCATGGGTATCAAGAAGGGTAACAGTTCCCACAAGTTAAAATGACCACCTGTTAGCAGTAACTAAACCAAGGTGTTCTTGAAATAGAGAATATCTTACCATATCTGGTCTGTTTTCCATCAGTTCTTTAATTTTATTCACAGCAGCTTGTGTCTATAAAATATAGAACAGATACTAGTTGTATATATAATTATGTTTTGTGATCAACATCTGCACATAAACATTCGCGAAAACAATGATAATAACAAATTATAAATTACATGTCACAGGTTGCACTTGCATTTGCAAGTGATGCAATTTCTAAAATATCGCTAAATTTCAAGGTCGTTAAAATTCTGAAATATCAGTAAAACTCAGGATGAACAGTTAGAACAAATAAATCATTATTAAAACGGACAAAAAGAATGAAATAGTCTACATATGAAAAAAAGACTTGTTACGCAACAAATTACCCCCCCCCCCCCCGGATTTCCGTTCAACTTCAGTTTCAATGTCCTGAAATAAGAATGAAGTAATTTTACCAGTATAAGAGGTGCTCTAGATGGTATCAGTTTCTTCTTTCCAGATACAGCCCTAACAGTGGCCGCTACTGCCTGTGCAGCCATTGGAAGGGACAGACGCATTATGTGTGTCTGTTAACAAGGTCGCAGAGAGTATTTGATTTTTGGAAATAGAGTTATCTTCCTTAGACCATATTATGTTCGGAGTGATTATTCACACGTACGGTAGAATAACGCATGTTGTTGGCTGTGTTAGGTTGTTTACTCCGGTTGAAACCGCACTGGTGACTTAGTAGGAGGGGGGTCGAACCCCTTGCCCCTTGTTCCCTTGCCTTGCTTGGTACTGGAATTAGGAGTCCGGAACTAGGATAATGTGACTGGGAAATGGTATGCTCAACTGCAGCATACTGATTCAGTGAGCTAGCAGTTTAATAAAAATCGCGCTAGTACAATAATTCACATCTGCACATCTCAAGCATACACGAACTTGCTCTTATATTAATGCCTAGATAGCTACTATTGCGAATAGTTGAAAAGGTGCTGATTCGACGTTTTTAAATAACATTACAACAATGAGTCTATTTTCATAAAAGGAAACCGAGTAGTTATATAGCAAATAGGATACGTAATTATATGTAAAATTAAGGTCAATAGTGATCTTTATGGAACGCCATTTTAACATATATTCAATTATTTATACCTATCTTCAAATAATTGTACCTAGGTTCAATTAATTACACCTAGGTCAAACTTTTTTTTTAAAGATAGGTGCTATTGAATTATACCTAGGTTCAAATGAATTGTACCTAGGTTCAATTATTTGAAGATAGGTATAAATAATTAAATATATATGTTAAACGGCGTTCCATAGATCTAAACCGTGATTTCACCAATAGATTCTGCCTGTTCAAATGTGTCAAAGTTTGAAAAATATAAATAAATGTTATGTTTTATCACACGTAAATGTCGCCGAATTTAGAAACCGTCAGAAAGTTATGCTGTTTGTTTTTATAATTAATATTTTCATTAAAATGAAACGTGAAGAAATGAAATAAGAACATAGTGGTAAATAATAGTAGCATAAAAATCTGACCCTATTTTTGTCTCTTCTCTGTTCAAACGGATCAACTCCTTAACACTTATCCACTAAGTCTTGGTCCTACACAATCGATGCTAGCACGCCACTATTCTGTATTCCCCCACTTAGCCCTATAGAATCGATGCTAGCACGCCACTTCTCTGTGTTACCCACTTGGTTCTATTTAATCAATGCTAGCACGCCACTACTCTGTATTCCCCTAATTATTCTTTAACAATCAACTGCTAGCCTGTCACTCCTTTGTATTCCCCCACATGGTCCAATACAATCAACGCCAGCACGCCATAACTCTGTATCCCCCACTTGGACCAATACAATCGATGTAAGCACGCCACTTCTATGTATTACCCACTTCAGCACGCCACTCTTCTGTATTCCCCGACTTGGTCCAATACAATCAATGCTAGCACGCCACTCCTCTGTATTCCCATACTCAGTCCTTAACAATAGTTGCTGGTATACCATTCCTCTGTATTCCCCACTTGCTTCTATACAATCGACACTAGCGTACCAATGCTCTGTATTCCCCCAGTTAGTCCTTAACAGTAGTTGCTGGTACGCCACTCCTCTGCATTTCTTGCTTGTTTTTATACAATCGATATTAGCACGCCACGCCCCTGTATTCCCAAACTTAGTCATCAACAATCGATGCTAGCACGCCATTTCTCTGTATTCCCTACTTGTTTCTATACAATCAATGTTGGCATGGTATTTTCTGTTGGACCTGTACAATGAATGCTGGCATCCTGAACCTCTGTATTTCTGATTAAGACCTACTAAGACAGTTAAGACAATACTAACATACAACACCTTGGTATATCTCGCTTAGACCTGTACAATCAGTACTGGCACCCTTCATCTCGGTATTTTACCACTTGGACCATATCGACAATAGCAAACCACACATCAGTATTTCCAACTTGGACCTAGGCAATCAATGCTGGCACCATATTATATCCCGTATTTACCATTTTGACTGATACAGTCAGTACTAGCACACTACTTCTCTGCATTTCCCACATGGTCCTAAACAATGCAAACACAAATCACCTCTGTATTTCTAACACAGATATATACAATCAGTGCTAGCACACCACTCTTCTGTATTTCTCACTTCAAGGGGATATGGGATATCTAGACTAACCTTATTGTATTTGACCATGTGAACATGAAGTTGTTTACCCTAAAGTTGCTTCATCCTCAACCAATATAAACGACATCGTGTACTTAAGGGATCATCTTCAACTTATCTAGATGATTGGTTCTAGCTCCTAATCTCCCAACAACAAACCGTGATGACGTGGTTCTGACTCAATATCTCCCAACAACAAACCGTGATGGTGTGGTTTTGACTCAACATCTCCCAACAACAAACCGTGATGGTGTGGTTTTGACTCAACATCTGCCAACAATAAACTCTGACGGTGTTGTTTCTGACTCAACATCTCCCAACAACAAACCGTGATGGCGTGGTTTTGACTCAACATCTCCCAACAACAAACCTTGATGGTCTGGTTTTGACTCAACATCTCCCAATAATAAACTGTGATGGTGTGGTTTCTGACTCAACATCTCCAAACAACAAACCTTGATGACGTGGTTCTGACACAACATCTCCAAACAATAAACCGTGATGGTGTGGTTTTGACTCAACATCTCCCAACAACAACCGTGATGGTGTGGTTTTGACTTAACATCTCCCAACAATAAACTGTGATGGCGTGGTTCTGACACAACATCTCCCAACAATAAACTGTGATGGTGTAGTTTCTGACTTAACATCTCCCAACAATAAACCGTGATGGTGTGGTTGTGACTCAACATCTCCCAACAATAAACTGTGATGGTGTGGTTCTGACTCAACATCTCCCAACAATAAACTGAGATGGTGTGGATTCTGACTCAACATCTTCCAACAACAAACCGTGATGGTGTGGTTTTGACTCAACATCTCCCAACAATAAACTGTGATGGCGTGGTTCTGACACAACATCTCCCAACAATAAACTGTGATGGTGTGGATTCTGACTCAACATCTTCGAACAAACCGTGATGGTGAGGATTTGACTCAACATCTCCCAACCAAAAAATGTGATGACGTGGTTCTGACAATATTTCCCAGTAAAAACCTTGATGGTGTGGTTCAGACTCAACATTTCCTTATAGAAACCATGATGGTATGGTTCTGAATCAACATCTCCTAGTTTAAACCGTGGTGGAGTGGTTTTGACTCTACACCTCCTAGTATAAAACGTGATGATGTGGTTCTTCTGGTATAAACCGTGAAAGTGTGGTTCTGACTCAACATCTGCCAGTATAAACCGCGATAGTGTGGTTCGGACTAAACGCCTCCGAATATTAACTGTGATAGTGTGGTTCGGACTAAACACCTCCTAGTATAAAGCGTGATAATGTGGTTCTGACTCAACATCTTCTAGTATGAACCATGAAATTGTGGTTCTGACTCAACATCTTCTAGTACAAACTGTGATTCAGTGGTTCTGACTCAACCCCTCCTAGTATAATCCATGATTAAGTTGTACTTACTCTCTGTCTTCTAGTATAAATCATGATAATGTGGTTCTGACTCAACATCTTCACGTTTAAACCGTGATTAGGTGGTTCTGACTCTTTGTCCCCTAGTATAAACCGTGAAAGTGTTGTTCTGACACAGCATCTTCTAGTATAAACTGTGTGTGGTTCCGACTCAACAGCTTCTAGTATAAACTGAAAGTGTGGTTCTGACTCAGCATCTTCTAGTATAAACTGTGTGTGGTTCCGACTCAACAGCTTCTAGTATAAACTGAGTGTGGTTCTGACTCAACATCTTCTAGTATAAACTGTGTGTGGTTCCGACTCAACAGCTTCTAGTATAAACTGAAAGTGTGGTTCTGCCTCAGCATCTTCTAGTATAAACTGAAAGTTTGGTTTTTACTCAACGCCTCCTAGTATAATCCGTGATTAAGTGGTTCTGACTAAACCTTTCCTAGTATAATCCGTGATTAAGTGGTACTGACTCTTTGTCCCCTAGTATAAACCGTGATAGTGTGGTTCTAACGCAGCATCTTCTAGTATAAACTGTGTGTGGTTCTGACTCAACAGCTTCTAGTATAAACTGAAAGTGTGGTTCTGACCCAGCATCTTCTAGTATAAACTGAAAATGGGTTCTTAACGCCTCCTAGTATAATCCGTGATTAAGTGGTTCTGACTAAACCTTTCCTTGTATAATCCTTGATTAAGTGGTACTGACTCTTTGTCTCCTAGTATAAACCTGTGATAGTGTGGTTCTGACTCAACAACTTCTAGTATAAAAATCAAGTGTGGTTCTGACTCAACAACTCTAGTATAAACATCAAGTGTGGTTCTGACTCAGCATCTTCTAGTATAAACTGAAAGTGTGGTTCTTACTTGGCATCTAGTATAAACTGAAAGTGTGGTTCTGACTCAGCATCTTCTAGTATAAACCGTGATAGCGCGGTTCCGACACATCTTCCAGTATAAACCGTGATAGTGTGGTTCTGACTCAGCATAGCATAAAGCGAGTTGGATTGGTTAAGGCTAAACATTATAATATAAACTTATGATGGTGACGTTCTTGCTCATCATCTCCCAATAAATCGAGAATGTTTGGTTTTGGCTCATCAATTTCCAATACAAAAACAGACGGTTTGGTTCTGGCTTATAATTTACCAATATTAAACACAGGTGGTGGGGTTTTGGCTCATTATGTCACTGTTGGTTCTGTCTCAACATTTCTGAAAAAATCGACTTTTTGGGTTTGGTTCATCATCTTCCATTTACAAAACAACAGGTTTGGTCAAGACTCAACATAGAGCAATATAAATCAAGATATTGTGGTTCTGACTAATCTCTACTTATATATAGATATTTGATTTTGCATCACCATTTCCCAATATATATCGGGATGATGTAGTTCATGCTCAACACCATAATATTTATCGAGATAGTTTGGTTCTTGTTCAACATCTAGTATATAAATTGAGATGGTTCGATTCTGGCTCATCCTTGCCCTAATATAAACCAAGAATCTGAAATTCTGATTTATTACCTCCAACATAAACCACTGTGATAGCTTGGTTGGCAAAATGCTTGCTCTATAAGTGGGAGGCCATGGGTTTGAACCCTGACTGGGTCTGACCCATTAAGTGGAAAGACTGTTCTTCTGCTAAGCACTTCACATTACAAAATGAAAGTCGTGGTTCTTTCGGATGGGAACTTAAAATAAACAAGGTCCTGTGTCCAGGTAGGCACGGCACAATTAAAACCCAGCTATACAATGCCATCAGCGCAACACGGGCAAAATTTCTGCACTTTCAACTATAGATGGCGACGTCTTAAATAAAAGAAATATTCTTGACTTTGACGTTTAACACCATTACGCAACTCAACTCCAGCATGAAACAAAACCTAGCAATTTGACCACTTTCTCTAAATAAATTCCTGACAAACATCTTAAAATATTAACCAAGATGTAGTGGGTCTAGCTTACAAGTTTGCAATACTGACCAATATTGTGTAGAACTAGATTATCTCCCAAGTACCCCTCCCACTGATTTGGTTCTGGATCAGCATTCCCCAAATACAGACCAAGATGGTGTAGTTTTCACTTTAAAATCTCTAGGACCTGGTTTCCAAATCATCCCTTAACTATGATTTTCCATAACTTGAATCTGGCAAATTTGTAATCTGAATTTGTGAATTGTTGAAATATTCAGTAGTTTATGGGTTACTGTAAAGATCCTGTAAAGATCACTATCAGCTTAAAAAGTCTATTTAGTTTTATCCATAATGTTACTTTGTAAATTAGCAAAATTTAAGCTAAGGAAAATCTTAGTTAAGGAATGATTTTGAAACTGGGTCAAATACAAGTATTGTTAAGGTATCCATCACTAACTGCAATGGTTTTTTTTATAAAAAACTTTTTATTATCAATTTGTTTTGTTTATAATGAACAAATGAATAATTCCTGGATATTTAGATTTTTAAAAAAATTATTTTTTTATTTTTCAAAAATTTTTCATTTATAAAAAATAAAAATCTTCTTTAAAAACAGAAAAAAAAACTGCACTTCATGTTCCCGGCATTAACAAGTTTCCCTGAGTACATGCTCTTCTCAAATCTGAAAATATTTTAAATAAAAATTAATGAATCCGTTACATCAAAATTTATTAATCCTGAAATAAAAGTGTATTTTTAAAAGCAATCTCAATGTTTATAAAAACAGTAATTATTTAAAATTCCTAAATAATTTTTAAGCAGTCTTAACATCAATGTTATACCAGTTGTTGAACTGAATGACCGACTGCATTTCACATTTTTATATTGAGAATCCCAATTTCAGATTTAATTGGATATGACAAATGATTCTATAACCAATTCCTGCTTCATGGACATTACAGAATTTGATTATTCCTCAAATTTTTATTTACCAATTAATGAGTCTGCTTGAGTAATTACATGTTAATTATCTATACAAAATGGTTATATAATTACATTTAAAGATAACAAAATTTTCTGTTTTTACAGTATCATGTCAAATTAATATTATAGAGAGAAAATAATTAAAATTTTAATTTACCACCTAATAAAAAGCTTATTTTGTATATTTGTGCAATATAATTAATAACTATATTAATGGATGTATTAAATACCAAATTATCAAAGTGAATGTTTTTTTATGAATACTATGAAGTGTTTGTTTATATTACCTGATCCTGCATCATTCTGGGAGGAGATACTCTCATTCAAGCTTGTTTTAAGGAGAAGAAAAGCTGTGTTTTATCTGCTTTTAAATCTGCTTCTTGGCACTAATTGGGCTGTACGTTTCAAACATCATATTTTATACATATTTAAAATATTTTATAAAGATCCTGCCTGCACTAATCTTTTTTTTATATAAAATTATTTCACACCACTATATGTTTTGTTTTTAAATGCAATACAATATTTATAATAAAAGTCTTTACAAATAAATCTTCAATAATGGTCAATTTTTGAAACTATATTGTACTAATAGCTTATCCTGGTTTAAAAGATGCAATCTATTGATTTTTGAATGCAAATATCTGAATTCAGTTTTCAGACCATAAATTTACATCTTTAGGATTGTAATTTTTTTATTAGTACTAGATAGATTTGGTTTTAATCTTTAATATCTGTACATTACAAGAATTTTCTTAGCAATACATGTTCATAACCTTCAACAATGTTACTTATGCTTTTTTGGGACACTTTATTTCTAAAATGTTTTAGATGATGTTTAATAGCCTAAATATTTCATAATATTGCAACTTTAAGCAAATATTGCATTATTACCACACTTATATTAAATAAACTGAAGTATTCCTCCAAGAATATTTTGACATTTGTTAGAAATAAAAGAAAAAAAAAAAAGATTAATCTATAATGCTAAATATTCAGTAAATAATTTGCACCGACGAGTGAAATTATTACCTGCATTCATGCATACACAAACATATAAAAGATTTCAATTTCAACAAAATACCAAGCTATACCTCCTAATAAACAGAGGAGAAATTTTTTTCCTTCTCTCTGCAATATACAATCTATGCAACCCTGTCAAACCTACATTCATGTTAGCAAGAAGCACTATTTTTTGTTTTTGAACAAACCAATTAGAATACAAATCACAAATCTTTAACTGAAGAAAATCACACGAGTATGCTTGTGTCTTTACCCTCAAAGCATGTTAATTCAAACATCAAACACAATACATGGACCATGTAGAATTTTGTAACTGCATTCAAATTGGGATTTAATGGCTAGTTTTAGAGAAATCTAACAAACTGATTTTTAAGTTTGTGACCGATCTTAATATTTTGCCACATACACAATTAAATTGCAGCTTTATTTGATTCACAAAGGTGATATTTTTTATCACATATTTAAATTTCACATGTTTTTGTGATCATTAAAATCTTAAATGAATAAAACATGTAATTTAGAAAGAATTAATATTCCTTTATCCAAATAACTTAACATTTTAATAGTTATTATAATCATGATACACATTTTTTTGTGTAATAATAATCTAATAATAGACTTCACCGATTTTCAAATTTTTCATTACATCTACATGTCTATTTCTATGTATAATATAAGTAAAACCTAGTTAAATGCTATACCAATGTTCAACCACTTTTTATCCGTCACTGTATTTTTTGTTTCCTATTTTTAGTACTTATTCTGTTTATGTTAAAATGATATTTCTATTTCAAATTATAATCTAAAATATCAATACAGTTTTTTCAATTCACAATGACACACATCCAATGCCTCAGAGACCAATTTACACTTTTACACTTTCTTCAAATTCCTTTAATTCATGTTTTAGATGGTGCATATTTTGGTGTTATTTTCTCCTGGAAAAATTTTTGGGACAACCAACATTTATAAGGTTTCAATACTAGACTTTTATCCAACACATTGAAATAAGTTATTAAAGGTAAACAAACTATAATATTTTTTATCATGTAATTTTATTACAACATGGTTTTTCACTGGAAACAAGACAATGCTGAAAATTTGGCTAAAATCTCAGATTTATTACTTTTCACATAAAACACCTATTAAACAAAATTTAATTATAAAACAAATTTATATAATGATTGTTTCGAGTCAGTCATGGGTTCATTTAATAGACTAGAAAGATATATTTGAATTCTTTTAAAAGTCTTATTTAAAATCAAATTTATCCTCTTCTTTAAATGCATAACACCCATTTATAATTTTAGTCAAATCTACCAATTTTTATCTTTTTTAAATAAGTGTAAGCATTATTGGCAGAATAATGACTACCTCTTGATGAACTGATGATCACATGACAACGATGATATATATACAAGATCCCTGGGATAGGATGAAGACAACAAAACTGATGCTATTGGTTTAATAACCTCCTCTGCCACCACTGTATGGATGTGCACGATATTGCCCTCTACCACGAGCAGCTGGTGCTGCTGGTGCCTTTAGAGTATTACCCTGCCATGAACTGTCACCTACAGAAAAATAAATTCTTATTCAAAACAGGATTAAACAAGAGATAATTTAATAAAGTCTCATATGATTTGTCAATGAATTCAATCAAGTTGGTGAATTTACAACAAATGCAATGCATCATTACTCACCCAAAGGGTTATGTCTGATAAATGGTATAGGGTCTCTTTACAATATTCCTTATATCAACCAAGATTTGTGCGAATTAAAACCCTAACATGTCATAAAATTGCTAGACGTGATATAACGTGGGTCTAGCTATTTATTGTAAACAAGTCATGTCATACATGTAATTTACATGGGTCCCTCAAAAGTAACCCACCCCATTTAGGATCCCACAGCCAAAGTGAATGAATTATATACCATTTATCTTTAGAATACTACATTTGCAACACTATTATCAGAAGTATCTGATGGATTTACATTTGCAAATCAAACCTTAGAACAAATCTAAATTGGGTCCATTTCTGACACCCCTCCCTCAAACTAAAATTCCTACCAACATTATCATATGTATTGTAGTACTGACAATTGACATTCAAGCATTCTATTTCCTATAAGAAAAAAAAAGTGTGGTATGACAGTTCAATTTAGTAAAAATGTTTGGTGTCTCTAAGACTGGAGACTGATAAAGGATCATGATGATCCAACTCAGCACTATGGTCTTGAAATTTATTTCCCCCTTCTCTAAATGTATAACCATCAAACCCTCCGAAAATACTTCAGAGAAAATTTGAGGCACAACAGATAGAAAATCTGCATACAAAAAATCAGAAAAGGGTACTTTTATAATCATATTATTAATTTAAATAAATACAAATTAACACATTATGAACATGCTTAATGTAAAGCAGTATATATATACATTATTTCATGACATACATTCATATGTATAGGTAAATTCATACCTAATACATAAACAGGAAATGGAGTATTTGTGTTCCTAGCTACAGTCAAGATTTTTTCACTTAGATCAAGGCAGTCAGTTGCAGGATGGTGGAGGAAACATTAGTGACTGTAGAAAACCACCAACCTTAACAAGCAAACTAACATACTTCTCACATTTTGATCTTTCTGAGCGGGATTCCAATGCAAGTGGTGAGAGGTATCAGTAAGCATTCTTCACACCAATGGGCCACTGAGGCAAGGCTTAATATACTTAAAAGCCTTTTTAAATGATCACAGCATTTCTAAAATTTATGACATAAATATAAATCAAGGACAAGATAAGAAACTGATCACATTATATGGTTTAGTAAAAATTTAAAAAGTGAACAAACATTTACCTGTTGGTTGTCTTGGTGGTGCAGGTCTAGGTGGCAATCTCTTTGCTGCTGATCCTGTATCAAAAGAAATGATAGGCATTAAATTAAAGGAGTTATCATATGTTGCTGGATGTGCACAACGATATTGCCCTCTACTACAATTAAGTTTTTTTTAATCTTCACGGACAGAGTTATGTACCTGTATAGTAGAATCCAAAATTTGCATACAATAGAAAATTATATTTTACCAAGTTTCACTGGAAATAATTTTATTTATATTGAATAAAAAAATATTTACCATAAGACTCTTCATAAGCAGGCTGTGCTCCTGATCCATGACCATAATCAAAGTACTGAGTATCTCTGTAAGTGCAATTTAATACATGTATAAACACACTGTATATACATTTTAAATTCAGGATTGGAAAATTTTTTTTTGAATTCTCAAATTTCTGAGAAATGAATTGCAATGATTAAAACCAGTTCCAGACTAACTAGAGAAAGATCTTTTTAAAATTCTTAAGACAAAACTATCAAAAAGAACCATCCAAGAAAATGAAAAGAAACAATTCAAGACTGTCTTGAAAATCATAAAGCTAAGTGATGAAGTTCCAGATCCACAATTTAATGTTTGTGTTGTAGAGTAAAAGCCATAGTTAGCTAGGTACCACAATATCTACTGTAAGACCAATTCGTATCATAAAACTAAGATCAAGGTAAACAACCCTGTGAACATGTTTAACTGCTAGAATAAAACATCACTCACCCTGCACCACCACCATAACTTGAATCATAAGATTCTCTTGCATATGGATCTGCATATTCATCATAACCCTAAAAATATAAAGTTAACATTATTTATCAAGATAATGATAAAAGATCCAACAAACATGTTAAATTTCAAAATTATTCTCACATAAATGCATAATGCAGTGTTTTCTCCAGAGTGCGTTTCTTGCGTTTTTGACGCAATTTTTTTTATGAATGGCGCAATTTGATTTTGCTGTTGCGTTATTTTTGATACAACAATTTTTGCATAGATTGAAATCGGCTACTGTAAATTATAAAAGGCGACGGGACTGAAAACGAAAGTACTGAGCGGAAATTCTGTATTGTCGTACCACATAACTATCAAAGGAAGCTACTTATTTATATAGGACCCTGTCTATATTCTTAATCTTTGAAATGTTTGTATTGAACGCTTAATTTATATAGTCATTATCAGCGCTCTTTGCATCAGGCATAAAAGAAAAGTTGAGACAATCTCATTTGACAACGTTTTTAAACATTAAATGACTTGTGTCAAAGTACTGCACGGAGCTCTGAACATGACCAGGCGGCATCTGGTAGCAACTTACTTGCAGACACTCAGTCAAATTAAAAAAAACTTATGTAAATCGAGATCTTAATAAAATTTGGTTAAACAAATACCTTTTAATGATTTATGAAAATAATAAAATCATATGTAAAACAGGCATATCGGAAGGGGTGGATAATAATAATGAATGATAATGGTCTGTTAACTTGGGTTGATGGTAGAACATTCAGTAATTTCTTTATTTCAAATATTACAGATATAAGTAGCATTTGAAATAAAACATTTAAATATAGATAAAGAGATAAATACAGATCCTCTAATTACAAATAAAATATTTCCTTTATTGTAAAATATCTAAAAATTAATTTTTATTCCAAAAATTTCATGATCCCTTCATTTTGAAAAATGGCCCCCCTTTTTCATGTAAGGGGGTCATCAATGACCCCGTTTTAGTAAGGTGGAGAAAACACTGATAATGGTGAACATGTTTTTGTTTTATGAATGAAGATGAATCCGATGATGTTTATGTACATGTATAAATTTTTTTAAAGTTAAAAGTATGATGACAACAACAAAATTTAGTAATAAATGTTTATTTTGCCAACACAGATGATCTCACTTGGGACAAGAGAAAGTTCTTGTGCACTTGCATGATCTGGAATACAAGTTTTCAATCTATCCAAAACTTGCAATGTCATTTTTGATACAAATAAAATACTTACTGCTCCATATTCCTCATACGCTGATTCTGTAGGTGCAGGAGCAGGTGGAGGTGGGGCAGGTCTTCCACGTCCAGCTGGGGCACCTCTTCCTGGTGGAGCTCCTCTTGGTGCACCTCTGGGTGGGGGAGCACCTCTAAAATATAGAAACCAGGACAAACTACAGCACACAAACATAATGCTATTTATCTGTATTATAAGGAACCTTTAACATCTTGAAACAGAAAACAATAGTCACAGATTCCTGTAGTTTTTGCTTTCTGTATGTCAATGAAAAATTTGTTTTACTGCATCCACAGGCCTTAGATAGAATTTTAAATGCCACTCTACACAGTGCCTAGTTAAAGAAGAAAATCATTCGTCACTTGGAATTTTAACTCAGCTTAAATGCCACTCTACACAGTGCCTAGTTAAAGCAGAAAATCACTCATCACTTGGAAATTTAACTCGGCACTAGTGATGTCTGATCGGACAAAAAATCATAATCGATAATCGGAGAGTCATAATCGATCAATTAATCGATAATAATCGGAATTACTTAGTAACTGTACATCAGTATTCAAAAACAAATAAAGCTGAATATAAATACAGTATTTAGAAACAAATAAAGCTGAATATAAATACAGTATTTAGAAACAAATAAGGCTGAATATAAATACTTTAATTGTAAAAGCCAAGTGTTCTTGCTTTGTGATTGTAAGTTAAAGGCCAGATAGCTCCTTGCCCTGATAGACTGATAGTGGCCAAAGCATGGCACTGTGTAAAAAGTGTCTGGATACAATATACAGTAAAACCTGTCTACAAAGGCCACTTGTGGGACTGGCTAAAAGTGGCCTTTGTTGACAGGTGACCCTTGTAGACAGAGTCGATATTCTGAGAACCAGTTATGTCCCTTAATTTGCATTTGACTTACAACTTCACCAATTTGACAGTTATAAAATGGATGTACAAAGCACCAATATTAATGTATTGTTATAACAATGGACAATTGTTTTTAATTTAATATATTAGGGATTTTTTAAATGCAAGAAAAATTATAAGCTTTGTTGTATCATTTATTGATTATATAATTTTCTATGCATTAATATATTTTTTCAAAATATTTCTGACATATCCAGTTAATCAGGTGAGCTTCAAAAAGCCCTGCATTGGCATTTGTATTTTGTACCCTTCTTACACTACCTAAACCCCTAGACTAATAATATACATCTCCCATTTATAGAAAATGTCCTGGCAACTTTCAGTTTTAGAAGGGTTGCCAATAAGGGGGATTTTTTGTTTTAGAAATAAAAAAATCTGGACAACTTTCATTTCAAAAATAATTATGACTGACAAGAAAAATACTTGTATGTAAGAAACAACGGCACTAATAAAAAAATTTTAAAAAATGAATTTTACCGGTAATACATGTCCAGGTAACATAACCCCTTTGTGAGCCCCATTGAGAGGTGATAAAAAAATCAATACTTCACCTTGAATAGCCGGACTTTTTGACAGTGTTTAAATCTTTACCTGTAACAGGTTACCGTTAATTTAGGGCTTTATTGTGGATAATTGATGAACAAACTTTCAGAGGATTTTATTATTAGCTTCTAATTAATGGATTAATGATTGTCAAGTGTTAATTTTATAAAAGTGAGTAGAATCTACTGTCCTGACTTCTATGTTAAGCAACTTAATTGTCGATTTACACGCTTTCCATAAAACTCAAGAATTGATAAAATTATTTTTATAAGTTTTGATAATAATGTTATGAGTTTTACCATTTTTTCAATTGATTTTATGGTCGCTTCCCCAAAAAATTTTCCCGAGAATATGGGATTAGTGACCGTTGTACACAGGTAATTTTTCCGATTAGGCGGCCGCTAGGGTGACCGCTGACCGCGTCAGACAGGTGACCGCTCTACAGAGGTTCATTATATAGTAAAAACGTTAGGGACTGTTTCAGACTGACCGTTACTGACAGGTGACCGCTCTACACAGGTGACCGCTACCACAGGTTATACTGTATTATCCAATCCTCGTCCGCCATTGTTGTTTTTAGTAGCAAGAGCCGGAAAGGAAGCGGACTTTACTACAATCCGGAAACTATTTGCCGACGTTGGCGATGATCGATTATTTATCTTGTGATCCATTGTTCGGATCCCTGCCCTGACAACGACCGACAATCGATCATCGGCGATAATCGCAACATCACTACTCGGCAGAGTCCACTACATAAAAAACGAGACTTTCTTCTCTTAAGTGACCGCCAGAGATTGTACCAATAAAAGTTTTCTGACTAGCTTCTTAAGCTTTTCAGGAACTTTGGATTTTCCACTTTCAGTAACCAGTAGCTTTTGTTTTGAAGTGGCAGGTTTAGAAATGCTTCCACCTGCAACTGGTTTGCCACCAGGATCAGCATTGTCTAATCAGTGTCTTAGAAAACTTCATTATCAGCTGTTTCATCTTGTTTGTCTTTAGAAAGTCATACATAAATGTTTTGTTTACTTTTATTTGACATACTGAACGACTGACATGTATATAAACACTGGGAACATTGGTTCGATTTTACGTTACACTAAGTAAATTCCGAATGCCAAACAATAGGTCTGCACATGTGATGCAAACATTTAAATAATTTTGTTGATTGGCGCTTGTAACAGAACAGCCAATGTCTAGAAAGGGCCTCGTTACAATTGACCTCCTTATACAATATTTTCCCCGACAAACACCATATTATCTGTTGTCTATTAAATGCAACAAGCCCCTTGATGTACAGTGTATATGTCTGATAAATTTAACTCGGCATTGTGACGAGTGGTAGTAGCAATATCACTCATCCAAGTACAAAATTCACTCATCAGGACGAGTGGACAAGTGAATAATCGAAGCCCTGATCCAAACAAATATTTAATAGCTATTTTACCAAAATCATATTTTGAAAAAACACAATCTATTACCTTCCAGATGGAGCACCTCTAGATGGAATACCACCAAGTATACCTCCCCTTCCACGTGGACCACCTCTCCCTGCCATTGGCGGACCTGGAGGACCTGGTGGACCAGCTGGTTTATCGCCATTTGACATGTACATCATTTCTTGCATCTGCATTTGTTGTTGATGGATTTCATCATTATATTCCTTAAAAAATATAAATGATTGCTGAAGATGTTGTCCAAATTAACATGGTCAAGCCAGATGACAAAACCAAGATATTAAATAAAGAAACATTAAGACTTAACATGCATCACAAATTAAGAAAAAGAATTCAGAAACATAAACATAATTCATTGTAAACACTTATACTAATTATTAGACTTAGTAATTCCCAGTTTGATAAACTCCTTGTAGCACATATCTAAAAAATCTGAGAGAAAAATGGAACAACAGTCACAAAATATATTTTATACTCACTGGTGACATATATTTCTTTAATTCTGCTAAGGCATGTGATAGCCTTGCATATGCATCAGAAACTTCACTATATACTTCAATTAATACATGGAGATCTTCGTTTAAATGAGCATATTTTCCTCCCTCTTTTTTCATTTCTTCTTCCTGTTTTATAAAAAATACAAAGTAAAAAAACTGATAACACAGAGAAATAATCCAGTATTGCAGATATTAAGAAAATTGTCAGTTTACCTTTAAACTGGAGTTATTAAGATTATCCTGATCCAAAGATTTGAAACAAGGACACAATTTCAAAAACTGGAGTCATTATTAACTGCAACTTCATCTGTTTCATTATACAAAACCTTACTTTCCTGCTATACATGATACATACATGGTTATTGTATGAAACCAAATTTATGCACTTTTTGGATATCTATTGAACTACAAAATAAATCACCTAAATTGTACTAACCAACCATTGAACACTTAAGTGTTATCCAAAGTAAGATTAACAAGAAATCAAGTTTAATTACAATATTAATGTGTTGTCATTGAAATCAAAATTCTAAAAATACCTTGTTTTTGTCTCTCATTGAACCTTTCCCTAAGATGGACATTTTTGTTCCTGTTTCTTCTTGTAATCTTTTCAATGACATGCCTTTTGGTCCCAACAACTTGCCCACAAAATTGAACTGTAAAATCAAAATATATATGTACATAAAAAATGATTTTAAAGGATTTTTTTCTTGCAATGAATACTACATGTTCCACAAATAACCATATACAGACAATGCTTGACAATCTGAAGGGTCTAGCATAAACTTGGTGAGAATTATCAGTGACAATTCTTTTTATCATTTGTGAAACAATAAAAAAATATTGAGAGTAAATTTTGTCTCAAGTTATGGCAACACCAATTATTACTAACATATTAACAGTAATGACAAGATAACAATTTTGCACATAAGAGACAAAAGCCAAGTTTATACTGACGAGTTTGATTTTTCAGTTGCACTTACATATGGCAAGTTTGAAATAGAAAATATTTCTTTTCTTAAATCAATGACAGAAATTGATGTTAAGTAATTAAGGAATATTGTACACGTCTTGCTGAAAAGTTTATTATTAGCTTATATTCTGTACATTGTAAATCAGTATACCAATAACAAAATACATCAAAAGACAGGTTTGCAAAGTCATAAAACTTCCGAGACATTTGTTTAAAACAATTTTACACTGTGCAACTGACAATTTAAGCTATTTTTCAAAGTCAGATATAAAAAAATATTCACTGACATTTACCTTTGGGAACTCTTGAAGTGGAACCTTAACTTTCACAGCTATTCCCTGAGGTCTATCATGATGAGCTTCAACTAATGGTACTTGTTTCTTAGCACTCCCTTGTTCTACTCTCTTTAATTCTTAAAAGAAAAGATTTGCAGATGAAGCAGTTTTCAATCCAGAACTGTTGCTTGTACAGTTAGTGACCAGGTCTACAAATGTTTTCTAAGGTGGAATCAACATAATTCCAGTTAGGTAACTAGGAAAACTGGTATTCAAATTCCACAATTTTTATATTTAGGTACATCATTTTTGTTTTATTTGTGACATTGGACAAAATTGTAAGCTCACATCTCAAGGACCTCTTTTTGAATGAACAATGACTTAGTTATTAATATCTACCGTAGTAATTTACATTTGCACAAAGGAATGAAAAATCAAATGCTATAAACTAGAATTAAATATTAGAGTTAAACAAATAAACAGAACGGTACTCAACCAATGAGTTGTAATTATCACATGTCCAGTAGGACTCAGATAAGACATAGAGTAAATATAGTATAACCGTAATCCTTCGATGTTTTCAGACACCCCAATTTTTAAATTTTAATAATTTTTAAATTTCCTCTATTTCAGCAGGAATTTTTTACCTCTAAACCGGACGCATTTTGCTGAAACGCAGTTGCAGCACAAAATGCAGAGCGCTTGAAATAAAGATTTAATAAAATCAGGAAACTTTGTTGTTTATTGTTTATTTCAACTATATATTGTTGTTTTCACACGTTTATTTCATCGAGTATTGGCACCATTGCATCGTAATGTGAAACAGGTATGTGCAATGTATTTACGGTTTTATGTAAACTCAATAAAATTAATAAGTGCTTTAATTTTCTATGAAAGTTGATTAAAATTAATGTTCACTGCCAAGAAAATCGTGTAAGATAGAATCTTGTCAGTACACTAGTTCAACATCAAAGACATTTTTTCTTAAATCTTAAGTGACGTTTATCACTTGTACTCCCATATAGTGTTTATTATGGGAATTTCCGAAATGACCATGTGATTGTTCCAGCTGACAGACACGATAAAAAAACTGTTTTCCAAGATGAGAATTACATTAAAATATGTTTGAAATAGGATTTAAAATCATTTGATTTTTAACCTTTTATTTGCGGGAGTTGGGACTTGTTCCATCTTTGCATTGCCATTTCTTAGAATGTACACATACAGCGAGGCCTACGCGTGGTAAAATATTGAATGTTTGATTGAAATGAAATTCAGACTGAACTTGATCCACAAATAATGCAACACACGATAATAATAATAATTTGATTGCAGACAATTACAAAAAGAAAGTGACATGTTGGTGCACCTCAAACGTTGGGAGTTAAATTCCCAGGCACTTGAAAATGAAATTATTAAAATCTGTCCGAATACATAGAAGAATTAAGGTATACACATTTTCAAGCAGAATGGTGAAAGCAAGTACCGGAATTCTGCATTTATATAAAAAATAACTTATATAAAACTAATATTAATCACTGTTTTAAACGTTCGAGTATTTCTTCTTTTTTGGTGCAGATTTAAATTGGTTGTAAATGCAAACCCACCAAGAGTTGAGTAATGGTGTTTAATGTCCCAGTCAAGAATATTTCACTTATATTGAGACGTTGTCAGCTAGAGGCAAGAGTGCCAAAATTTTCCCCGTGCATTGCACTTGATGGCATTATACAACAGAGTACTTTATTGTGCCACACCTGCCATGACATGGGACCCCCTTTATTTAAGGTTCCCATTCGAAAGAACCGAGACTTTCATTTTATAATGCTGAGTGCCTTGCAAAAGAACAGTCACTTCCCACTTTCATGTCTTGAGTCAGACCCAGTCGGGGTTTGAAGCCCACGACCTCCCACTTACAGAGCAAGCACTCTACCAAACACCCACCAAGGGTTCAATCTGAATATTTATGTTTATTTAGAATAATTGAATCACTTTTCGATGATAAATTACATACATGATTTTTCTTTATTCAGTGCCAATAAGCAATGAAACCCTAAATTCGCTCGTTTTTCAGCTTTTAATTTTCAAGATCCACTGGAACCGATTCATATAAATATTGGCTCAAAATATCTGAATCCTACTTTTTCAAAGCTAAACCTGTATATGTCCAGTATCTGATATTGTAAATGATTTGCATAATATTTCTCCGTGTACTTATCGTGGAGGTTGGTCCCGAAATGTTCAGGACAATCTTGTGTATACATAAATCTGCAGCTGGAACAACAGGACAATATTGAAAACGAAGCCTCTTAATTTTTTTTTGACTTTTATGTGAAATATTTTTTACTCTACAGTCGAAATACCAACTATAATCCGCTTAAGAAGAACATGTGCATTTTTTACAAAATGGCGACTAAATACCACGCCGCGTGCCGGTCAACCTTATTTAAGAGATTTACAAAGTTGTCTTACCATCAGTTACTAATCTTGTTGCATGTTTTTGAGCTTCAGCATCTAATGTTGAGATTTCTGCTCTTAATTCGTCACAATACGCAGTGCTTGTTGGTCCAAGAGACATGTTTATAGATGGAAATTAGCTTTTGTTCTTTCTTCTGTTCCAATGTGACCGATAGTGGAGATGAAGCGGTGTAATGCGACAAATAAATTAAGCTTCCCCTAATATAGTCCATATATATTTAGGTTTTCAATCGATTTCTATCTTTAAAAAGGGTAAAAAATTGAATGCTTATCAATATGTTTAAAGGAAAATATTTTCAAATTATTTATTTGTTTACTTTTATCTCAATTTAGAAAAATATTCTAATTTTATTTTTAATGTATTACTACGAGCCAGTGCTCCGAGGTTGTCTGAATCACGTGATGTATAAAGGGCGGTATAATATGAATTTTGAAAAAGACATAAAAATAAATTCACCTTTCTGTGTTTACAGTCATATAAAGTATTTATTAGATATTGTTATAACACGAGAATGATACTAAAATGTATTTTTCTTCATTAAGATGAAAATAGATGGGCTTATAAACATTGAACTTGGTCTACTAGATATTTTAAAAAAATCTTTATTAGTAAATGAGGGTTTTTTTTGCTTCTATGGTATTTTTCATGCAACATATATGAATGAATACACAAAACAAGACCCTGTGGTACAATCTGTCTTGGCAAAAATCCATCCACTTTTCTATTTGAATCATTAATTTCTGTCAAGTATGATTGAGTATCAGTGATATTTAAAATGGTTTTATGTATAAGAATATTTTTCTTATATTGGTGATCAAGGATTCTTTAGCTTGGATGGCATGCCTACTTTGACAGAGAGCAGCAGTTATTAAGACCTCAAATAAAGAACCTTATAATGACTCATTTTATAAACTATTTTCTGCCCACAATATATATCATCATATCCAGAATCAATCTAAAGTCTGCATACATGCAATACTTCCTGGATTTGACCATTTAAAACCTGTCCTGCCCAGACACAAAATATTC
The DNA here is from genome assembly GCA_029721355.1 of Tegillarca granosa. Lineage (NCBI taxonomy): Eukaryota > Metazoa > Mollusca > Bivalvia > Arcoida > Arcidae > Tegillarca > Tegillarca granosa. The sequence goes on along the minus strand of CM056598.1, from coordinate 37,521,552 downwards.
TGAAATTTTTACCATACCAAAAATTTTAAAAACCTATCATTTACAAGAAAAAGTTGATAGTCTCTATTTTTGAGTTATCAAATGACATGTATGGGCAGTCTGTAGTTAAATAATCAGGCCCCAGTTTCACAATCATTCACTCAACTGAGTGCACATTCAACTAAAATTTTTCCAATTTTCACTCGTCAATATTTTTAAATTTTTAAGTTTTAAGAGACAATGTTTTGTTTTGTTCAACATTCCTATGCTGAACAATTTAAGTATAGCATCAGATAGTCAATTTTAACTCTGCATTTTTTCTTTTAAAATTGACAATGAAATATTCACTTATTTGAATTGAGTGTATACTCAGTTGAGTGAATGATTGTGAAACTGGGGCCAGATGTCTAATGTTAATCTTATTTTTCTCTTTTTTTCCCAATTGTTTATTGTACCTTTTCTTGTTTATATATCCCCTTCTTCTTAACATTTATATATTCTATTTCATTACCCAAGGAAAGTTTTGACACACATTATGAAATTTTTTTTTCAAGACGTTAATTTTTTAAACAATAAGCATAAAAACCAAAACAATTTAATTTATTTACAATAAAAAACAAACAAATAAATATATAATTCAACTATAGAATAGATATAAATAAGTGAATCACATTTCATGTTGTATTATTGGCAAACTGGTACACGTTTCTGTGAAATTTTCATAGTGGTTAATGCATTCACACTGGCAAAAATGCTTTCGCAAAATCAGAGTATGTAAATCATTTATATCATAAGTGTTCTGGTAAACATTTTCAATCAATCTATCTATCTATCTGATTAAAATATTAATTTTTTTACAACCAAAATTATCCTTTGAAGTTTTTTTCTCTCAAGAAATCACTAAAATGATGAATCATACAATACCAGATACAGAAAACTTAATTAAATGTATTGCATAAAAAGCTTAAATTGATTTATTACCATTAGTATGAGAGAAGCAAGGAGGACCTGTTTTTACAAGTTATTTATATAGAAATCTACAAAATTTTGGCTAAGTCACAAGAAACTTCATTGAAATTTGTCAATTGTAGTGTACCATTCCGGCACTGGTAGATATAATGTCTAAAACGAGAGATGCTAATTATCATCTTCAATCATTTACATGTACCTAGCAACTAAAGTATTCAGTCAAATCCATCCACCATATTGTAGTTTTCCAGGTATATAAACATCCATTAAAAAGGATGGAGAAATAGAGTCTAGGCACTGAATTTCTGCTTTTTTACTCATCTGTGACATTATCTGTAACTAAGAAGAAAATGTTATATTGAATTAAATTGTTAAAGACTAGATTCAACAGTACAGGTCAATAGGTTAAGTTATAGGGATTGTTGTGTTTGCAGTTTCTATCTACTTCATATTGAGGACTATGACAGTTCAGTTTTAGTAGAATACTAATTCTATATATATATATATGTGTGTGTGTGTGTGTGTGTGTGTGTGTGTGTGTTGGTGGGTGTATGTTGGGGAGGGGTGGTGGTGTTGGAATTTAATTCTTGGCAGGTCAGAATGAGACTAATAAATGGGTAATGTCTAAATAAGTTTGAATATTAAGTCCCAATTTGGTTGCTACATTGTTTAAAAGAAAAATATGTAAAATCAGAAGTGCTAGTCAACATCCTTTAACTTAGTCACTTTCATGCTGTCATTAAGTGGTTAATATGGATTTATGTATAAAAAATGTGCGTTTGTGGTTTTCTCATCCAATCCAATTTTATTAAATGCCGGCCCTAAAGTTTATTCCTTCAGATTTTATGCCTTTATTGTTTTTTGTTTTATTGTTAACGTTTAGGTTTACATATGCACTATGATATACGTGTATCTGGAAAACACCTCATAGTTAACAGTTTCTGTATTAGTTGCAGTTCAAGTATACATGTATTGGTTATGAATAAATATTTGCATTTCCAACCCAAGTTTCTTTAGTGAGTGAAACCTGAGATACTCATATTTTCTCTTTGGCCTTATTGAGGAATATTACATGTATTGGCAATCAGTTACGAGAACAAAATAAGTATGGCCTAACTATATGCTTTGATTGCAACGAAGACATAATTTACCTCTGTATCTAACGAAGAAGAGCTATAGAAATATGGTCTAGATCTGAGTTCTGTCATTTTGTCTCTATCTGCTTTAGTTAGTTCTATTAATGATGCTTCCTTTATTCCAAGTCTAAATTAAAAACAAATCCCACAATTTAAATACTATCTATAAAGCTGTACTATTCACAACATAGGTTTATTGACTGAAAAAAAAGAAATGAGCATAAAAAGCTATTTGAATGACTTGAGTCATAGCTTTTGTATAATTCATGTACATCATTTATCTACATACCCATATGCAAGTCAAATGGTTTTCAGGGTGTCTGATAATAGCTGGTTGATTGGCTGAAATGCTGTTTAAAAGTCACATTGGCAATTTATTAGCTTTTCATAATGAGAAAATTAATCTACAAGGATTAATTTAAAAAGCAGTATGTGTATGTTTGAGAGTGTATTATGATCTGCCTTGTACAATATCATACTCAGGATGACATTTTGTGTAAGATCACTGAGTCAGTACACCAGAGACAAGCAATACCACTCCTCTAGTCACATTATCCTGACACCAGATTAAGTTGTTACTCTGTTCTCATAATGCTTAGTGCCAAACAAGGATGCAATGTCTCCTACTTACTCTTATGTTTTAAATAATCCCATATGTTCTGTTCTTTAGGTAGACCCCCTGAGCCACCAAGGCAGTCAACTAATAATAGCAAAAACTAATCAAACAGAGCCCTCATGTTTTCTCCACATTTAAAGAATTGATTGCCTTTAAACAAGTAAAAGAATTTTGACCAGGGCATTCAATCAATTAAACCAACTATTGCAGAAGTAACTATCTTGAATTGATAGAAGTAAAGGAACTTGACAAGGCATGTAATCATCATAACTACTCCTTTCCACTAACCACTCACTTTCCACTATTTAACTCCATACCTGTTTATATCACTTGGTAAAATTCCCATCCAATGTAGTCCAGGAACTGCTAAATGTGGAGTTTCAAATGAGAGAGACTTAAAAAAAAGGGAAAAAATACATTCTAGAAAAGCAAGTACTTTGTATAGTATATATAATTTCTAAAAATGGAAAAATTTAGTGTTTTTCGTCAGGGTACAGAGAGTGTATGGATATGTACTCTGATTGAATTTGCCAGCATACCATTAGATCAGAATCCCGTAAAGAATGTGCCAAATTATACAGAAAAACATTTTTGCAAATTCCAGGATAAGGATACTTTACAGGATAAAAACCAACCTTTCCAAAACTATATCCAATAGAAATACAATGTAATTATTTTTAACAAAAGTTATGGGGTATCATGTGTCACATGTTAACCCAATAAAAATGGAAAATGGTGCAAAATGAGATATTGAATAAAAAGCCTCTGAAAAACAAATAGGGATGAATTGCTATCTCCATGTACATATCTTAATCCAATGCATTCTTAATGCTTAATTCTAAATAAAGTCCAATATTTTAAAAATATTTCAGAAATCTCCAAAGTCTAAAATTTTTGTTTCAAATGTTTATGTCATAAATTAAAAGCAAATCATGTTCTGACACAGAAAAAAAAATCCCTCCAGTTTAAATCAAAGTCTTTATCTCCAATAAGTATCTATAAGCTCCGTAATCTTCATTAATTAATAAAATCCAAAGTCTTATTCATACATTTGAAAGGATATTCTGTCTACTGTGAATACTGGTGTGACCTTTTGTAGGTGTCAGGAGACTCAGTGACAGAGTGGTCTCCAGACTTATGGAATACAGTACCTCTCATTGCCAAAGTTTAAATCATGCAAAAGCAGATCCTAAGTTCGTCAGCTGCTTGCCAAGAGTCAGTGGTTTTTTTTGAGGTTCCATAGTTTCCTTCATTATTTCTGAACTGCCTGCCTTCATATCAGTAAATGAATCTTCACTGGGGTGAAAAACCACATTACCCAACTATTGAAGGTGCCAGTGAAAATAAAAACCACATTACCCAACTATTGAAGGTGCCAGTGAAAATAAAAACCACATTACCCAAATATTGAAGGTGCCAGTGAAAATAAAAACCACATTACCCAAATATTGAAGGTGCCAGTGAAAATAAAAACCACATTACCCAACTATTGAAGGTGCCAGTGAAAATTAAAGTTAAGTCCTTTAACCAAACTTTATAGGAGGCAATCTAATAGAATTCCAAGTGACATTTGCATTATAAAGTGGCTTGTCCTGGGGTACATACCTGTGGTATCAAAGCCCATAGTATATTCTATTTTTTTTTGTAAATCAGCAAACTTGGTACATCTATTAAATACTTCAGCTATTTAACTGTTATATTTAAAATCAAGTTGCTTGTCCACTAGAAAACACTCATACACTAATTTTAAACTGTAAGAATTCTCATATCAGTAGAATGACATTACTAATTACTAGCCTTTATAAGTAAAACTTACCCTAGATCCATATTTATATATAGCCATTATTTCAATCCCTGAAAAAAAAAAGCCATGTGAGTATTCTACAATCAAACACAAACATAAGAGTAAATGTTTAAATCAAAATCTCAAATGAAAGTAGAAACTATAAAAAATGTCAAATTCCCTCCCAGGAAAGTGAGGCCAGGTGATTTGAATCTAAGAACTGGAAAATTTTTCACACTGTCACAAAAGTGTAAGGTCTAAAGAGTTCAGTGGTACATATGTATAAATGATACAAGTGAATGGAATTTTGTTACAAGGGTACCTGGCATGTGTGATATCATTGTACCAACCAGACAACAGTTTCAATTCATATTAAAAAGTAGATTTTAACTAGCTAGGTCATGGCATATGACTATACCTCTCAAACGATATTGTTGCGCCACTTCCTCCCCCATTTCAGTGTATATACAATTGTGTATGTGGCAGTCAGGATATAGTCAGTAGAGCTCTTTTCAATAATCCGGGAGGTTGTGGCTGAGTCTGAGTCTCAACCATCTTTTTCTTCATTCTGGTACATGTAAACAGCTCAAATTTAGTTTTACAAACATTTTGATATATTTTTTGTATTATTATAGTGTGTGGATTCACTTGAATAAATACCATCAACAGCCCTCATCTTTTATAGTTCCTTCACTACTTAAATATGACACACAGCTGCTTTGTGCTTTAGCCTCAAAATATTGTTCAATTACCATAATTATTTTTGGGGTTACATTTTAAATTTTATTACATTAAAATACAATAAGGAAAATTTGGCAAAATGTTGACTAGTGAGTCCACTTCCTCATTGCTGTCCACTTCATAGCACTTGCATGTTTGCATTTACAAGATTATTATTTTTGTCATTTCAGTGAAAGGAAATAATAAGTTTAACTAGAGGCTAAAATTAAACAGAAGATTAGATTGGATTACGGTAATAGTGTTTTACCAGTCAAGATTCTTTCACTTATATGGAGGTGGTCGGTTCAGGGATGGCAAAATGGAAACCAGGGTCCAGGCAGACAAAGTGGTAAATTTTTTCACACTTAGGATCTACCCAAGTGGCTCCCAATACCACAGAAGAAGTGTTCTTGATACTAGATGGATAACTGAATGTTACACATTACCATGGGGATCTGCATCAACCAATGCCATCACAGGAATATGAAATGTTTTCCAGATTTTGTTGAGCAACATCCTGGTATTAATATCAGGAAATCCTTTACCCTGTAACATAACAGCACAAAACCAATTAATTACAATGTAAAGCTAAACATTAACATTACCCAAAAGAACAAATTTTAATTTCTGCTTGAACTTCCTGGAAAATTACCAATTTATTGAATGACTGAAATAGGTTTACGTCAAGTGAATATTTCCTTTTATCAAGATTAATCAACTACAGATGTTATGAATGATGTGCTTAAGGAAATACTAGTGAGGGGTCATGCCTACTGTGTCAGTGAACAAAACATCAGTTTTCAGTTTTTAAGCTCTAGTTGTAGGGGATGAGTGGCTTTTATTTCTAAATGCTGAATACAGAGAACCCTCTTTATAACGAACCTCTTAATGAAATTAACAATACCGACAAAAAAAAAAAAAAAAGATAAAAAAAAAAAAAAAAAAAAAAAAAAATTGAGGGAACAAACATGCACAGTGCATTTTGCCATCTTAATAATGACATTCACAGCTTCCGGCACCAACAGTGAATTTTGGGAACAATTGTGCATTTTACATATAAAATCTTTTATTTACAATGACATTGTCTACTGACAAAACATCAAATAAATTTCTTACTATTATGTAAAAATTTCAAGCATTTTAAAATGAGTAACATAAGTTACAAAAGTAATATAAATTACCGTTACTACAATACATGGTTTCAGTTTTTGGCATATTCCATAATCCAACAGCTTCTGGAATGTGGCATCCTTCTCAATAACCAAAATAACTTTGGCCTCCGTATGTAGATGTTATCTAATTGTTAAGGAAAACTAAACATCTAAATAAAATCAATGAAACAAAATAAATCCCATTAACTTTAAAAGCATCCTAACAAATAAATACCGCTGACATTTAATCAACTGCCGGATACTATCATGTGATAAAGGAATCAACTAAAATAATTGTCTCTAAAACAACCTTGACCTTGATAATTGACCTTGACCATAATTTGAAGACCTTATTTGAGTATATATTCAGAAGCATTTATATGTATTCATAATACAAATTAACTTCAGCATCTTCAACAATCAAAAATAGTAATTTATCTCTTCAAGTTAAATACAAATGAACTGATAAATAAAAAAAAAAGAATTGGTAACCATTATGTTTCATCACTAAATGATTTAATTTCACACATTTTGGACACTTTTGTAAAATGGTGGATATAATATTTTTTAAGTATAGATGCCTGTTTGAGATTTGCACCCTTCCCTTTTATTTGAAAATTAGGTGTTGTACAAAGAGAATAAAATATCAGAACTAAGTCTGACAGTAATTCACAATGTGTATAAATTACACAATCAAACGTTGGATGATATTTAAACTTTTTATCATGGATATTAGATATGGCATTCACATTTGTTGGAACCAGAACTCCCTGCAAGAATAAGTAGAATGTAGTTGTCACTTTATACATAGATTTTTATCATTTCTTAACACTTGACTCGAGAAAACAATTTTTTGCCTTCAACAGAAAAAAAGAATGCAAGAAATTTTTATTTCAATACAACAGAAACCATTTGATTCCTTTCTTATTTTTTAACTACTCACTGATACATTATTTTTTCCCGATTTACAACAAACTTTTAAAAAAGATATGATTATGGATATATGGTTTTTATTCCAATTCAACAGAAATCATTATGATTGCTTATAATTTTTAGGTACATATGTTTTACCCAGTACATTTACAATAGTCTGTTATGGGGTTACCAGTATATATATTAAGACTCTAATTTTTATCAGTTACAGTTAACTTTACCAGATTTGAAGAATCTGAAGTGCAAGGAAGACAACTAAAAAGCTATCTTATAGTTGCGTTTAAAATTACCAGTGGTATACATTTACAAGAAAGCTGACTAATTTTTGTATCCTAAATTTTTAAAAAATTTAATATGACAAATTGTTTCAAGGGTTCAGTGACAAAAATGCAAATATGAAAAACAAGGGAGACAATTCACAATACATGTATGCATAATGATTGAATTTATTAGTAAAAGAATATTTGCAGGTAGAGTTCTTTACAATGGCTAATAACAATAAGTCACCCAAGTTGTTTTAACCCTGCAAAAACACATGATAATGGGGTTTACTGGTATAACATGAAATAATACTTAATGTTTGTAAGAAAAATATAGAAAATATAGAAAAAAGCTGATAACTACTGAAATAAGAGAATTTAGAAACCGAGATCTATATTGGTGTTTTATACCCCATGTAGTCAATTTTCTTTCATTTATTGCAAGACTGTCAGTTTTGGGATTGTGGAGGAAACCAGAGTAATTTGGAAAAGCCAAAAACCTTTGGCAAGTGACAAAATTTCTCCCTCTAGGATCTGCCCGAGCAGGATTCAAATCTAAGATTCAGACCACTCAGCCAATGAGGTCCCCCCAAATGGAAATAAGAGTTCTGCATAATCTTTATAGAATATCATATAGTCAGGGCTTGATTTAGGGCTGAAATTCGGCCCCATTCCCAATGCAAAAAAGGCTGTTTTTTCCCAATTGGACATAGGTTTTTCCCTTTTTTTTTCCAAATTAAAAAAAAAAAAAAAAAAAAAAAGAAAAAGGGATAGAATTTTGCAATTTTAAAACTGTGGTTGCTTACATATGAATGGTCATTAAAAATTTTGTTCAGAAAGATAAAAAATAATCTTTAATATAATGAATATAGTTATTTAAGCAATTTTAAACTCTATTGGATTTTTCCCAAAATCAGTCAAAACGACGCTTATTTTCCCAATTCTAAGGGCCCCAGTCCCATTCGCAAAATGAGCTGTGACAGCCCTGATAGTATACTGGTTAAGCCCGATAAACAATAAACAAATCAGAAAAAACAAGCATTTATGAAGTATTTACATCTTAATTAGCACTAGAATGTTATAAACAGTACTTAACTGGAACAGCAGTATTTGTACCGGTTATAAATGTACTTACATCTTTAGTAGCACTACAATCAACAAAGTTTCCATCCTGACCTAAATATTTCAAGTCACCAGCAATGCATCCTTTAGATGTGGCAAGCTTAAATTCAAAATATCATTATTGTCCAACAAACTTGTCAAGAAACAAGTTAAACTAATCTTGTACATGTATTTTTTAAAATTACAATTTTGAAAACAATATCAATAAAGCCTTTAGCTGAAAGGCTGAAAATTTAGTTCTTATGTGGGACTTATTTATTTTGATTTGATTTTATTTTTCTAACTTCAATTATTTACCTACATAAAATTTTGATAACATTAATAATACATTTTAAACCTTAACTGTAACAAGTGCAATTAACTTTTTTTTAACCACAACTATAAACATCACATGATGTTATGTCAACCTGAATTTTTACTGTAGCTTGTAAAATTGCGTGTGTTCATGTCACCTTGATGACAACTGATCTGTTTAGCTGAAACTAGTCGGTAAAAATGAAATACTAACCACATGTAATTTCCATCTTGGTATCTGCAACATGCACGAAATACAGTCTACTGCTTCATCAAGCATCTTCTGACTGCCAAACCCAGTTGTGTCTTGATAATATAAATCTCTATCATTTAAAACAAAATCATTAAAAGAAATTAACACTTATCAGGTATTTCTGCAATAACTTTCTTAATACAACACTGTACAGAACAGTATTTATTCATAATTATCTGTTAGTGTCTCACATGGACTCATGGTTGTGAAGGGTTATAAAGTGCTGGCTCTTGGATCACCAAGCCTCTCACCATAAACTTTCTATCTCACTCTGGCAGATTCTACTGTAAGGAAGTTTGTCAGTTTGTTTGGTGACGGGCACTCTGGTTTCCTCCAACAACTTGAAAGTGCTACTGTTTCATAAAGTAGAATGTTGATTGTGGTATAAAACACCATTATAGCACTCCTTTCCAAACTTAACAACTAGTATTTATTTCACTATACTAAAAAATGTATACAGGTAGTCAGAATTTGAAAAAACCAGCAAAAGCACATTATATATTTGTGACATTTTAAAAATATATATAATTATATTAACCTTTTTGTGCAGTATTTGTCTGTCTGAATTAACTGGTACATCAGTGACAAAACTTTGACTAACACACCTATAATATAGAAAATGATTTTTTTGACATTGTTGCTGATATGAATTGTAAAGGTGTTGAACTTGAATAATCAGTTTTTAATGTTACTATATGCACATGTATATAGTTAGAAGTGGTTTACATTGTTTGGCTATGAGAACATAAAACATTATAAAAGAACAATGGTGAATGTTTTGAAGGGCTAATATGCTTTATTGTTTTTCCCTTTTCTTGGTAAGACATGAAAAATATTAATATTTACTTGTGTCACTTTTAAATGACCAAAGTTTAAAAAAAACCCCTTAATTCTACCTGAATGGGTCATGTTGCCACATATAAATCATAAGCAGTCAGACACATTGAATTACTCAAAAACACTTTTTTCTTTTATCTATCAAACATTTTTAGGATCTTTTTATTACAATTCCGTTTTATACCTAATCAACAGTTTAAAGTTTTAAACAGAATTTAGATTTGTTGTCTTGTTTGCATCACTTATTTGACATACTGGTGATCTAATATTCATTTTACATTTGACATATACATGCATACTGGTAACAAGAAGTACTTGTAATTATATGTCTTTTCTTCTGAACAGAGCTGTCACAGCCTGTTTTGGTTTTGGGTACAAAGCCCATTACTGTAAGTAAATTGAGAAAATTAGTGTTGTTAAATATCATTTTAGAAAATAACCAAAAGAAAAATACCCTAACAATTAGACCCATATTTTAACAAAACTATGTTCTTACAGAGAAACAACAGAAAAGTTACAATACTAAAGAGAACTACTTTTCTTGGTCTCTGTTCATTGTTGTAGTAGGACAAAAACTTTTATTAACTGATATAACCTAGAGAAATGTACAATGTATTGTATAAATGGTAATTACACACTTACTGAATTTTTTAACAGATTTGACACTGTCAAATCTAACCACTGTTGTTTTACAATCATTTTTCATCTGTAGACCAACATTTTCTTCAAATCTGTAAAAAAGAATTAGGTAAATGTATATTGAAAAGATGGAAAGAAAAATATTTAGTTGATTGGTTTACCATTTTTATATACCAAATTTTAACATATCTGCTAAAATAGTCTTAGTTTAGTAACCTTTAGGGTCAAACATTATCACATAAATGTTCTTTATATACTGATAAAGGAAAAAGGTTTGCCAAATTATATTACAATCTAATATAATCATAAGTCCATTATTATTATTAATTATGAATTAACAAATACCTTCAAGTATAACAAATTTTCTTAATTCAGAAATTTTTATGTGAAAAAAGTGTAATGCATATACAGTAAAACTTAACCTACATAATATTTTCCCAGCTTGTGCGGCTGTTGTAAGACAGAGAAGGTGGTCTTTCTTCTGCTATTTGGGTAATAAGGTTTAGAATTTCTGCTTCAATCTTCTGTAATGTTTCGTCTTGATCATTCATCCTTGACAAAATTATAAAACACAAACTCGTAATTTGTTTATTACGAGTTTAATATAATTTGTTTATAGAATTACAATTACAGAAATTAGGATCAAATGTTAAAGCTGTTTGAGTGTGTAACAGGAAGGAGAAAAATGCAGGGTTGGACTGGGAATCGAACCTGGGACCTCCTGCACTATAGGCGAGTGCTCTACCAACTGAGCTACCCAGACCGCAACATTCCTCCTGTTATTCTTGAGTTTCCCATGGTCCTATGGGAAATCTCACCCTTAATTCCCTCTGATGGACTTTATTTGGCTGGGTTAATTGCCAGTCCCCCACTTCCAATGGCCAAACTGGCCACCAAACTGCAACCGGAAGCAGAAAAAATGCATGGAACTCCCGCACTATAGGCGAGTGCTCTACCAACTGAGCTACCCACTGCTACAAGTGTTAATTTTCTTTCCTTATCACCAGTCTTTAGTCTGAGAATTTCATTTTCAAATTACTTATCACAACCTGTATATTGTAGTTAACTTTTGATCTATGAGAAACCGGTTTTAAATTAAAGACTGACACTCAACTCAAATATTCCAATTTAAAAAAAAATATTTTAATGAGAAAATGTTTGTCTTCAACAAGCCTACACCAAACAATTAAAATATACGTTAGATATTCAATTTTAACTGTGTAGTGTCTAAAAATTTACATATTCTCTCATATTTAAGTTGATCGAATGTGAAACTGGCCTGGTCTTTGGTAGATGTTTGAATTTGCCTCAAATGTAATTGGAAATTGAAATACTTGGCATGTCAACAGTTAATTTTTTAAATTGGAACTGAAATTCTGGACACGTGAGTCACTATACACTAGATTTACATCATTATGTTCGTAATTTCCCGCACTTTTTCTTCTTTCGTTTTCAAAAATAGTCTATGTGTACGTAGTTGAGCACTTTATTAACAAAAAGTTATCCGGTTTTCTGAAATCATTAAAATTAATAATTTTTCAGAATTTGTATTTATTTTCGTACTAAAACGATCAGAAACTTTATTGTTTTTTGTTTTATCATAAATGATTTAATTTATTTTAAATTATCTGATATGGTAGACATTGAATACAGACTCTACTACGAGCAAACGAATGCATTTTTGAAAGCATAATTTTGATTGGCTCTTCAATAATCACTTAACCAACCGGAAAGAGTTTTACACTTTGGGCCCTGATATTTATAACTTCCTCATTTGGACAATATTTGTAAGTATTCATTGTAATGACATATATATATTTATATTTATATTAATACGTAGTTTTCGTGGAAAATATATTTGTTATTGAAGTGGAAATGGTTTTATTTTAAAGAAAGTTGCAGGTCACTAACTTACACATTCAATAGAAGTATGTATATTTGTAGATACTAGTCAGGTAATTTATATTATGTCTGTGTTGAGTGGGCCTGCACATTAATAGCTGTCACTACTTTGGCTAGGGGAGAAAAAGTCATACATTTTATAAAACAGGATAGTTTAAGGAAGTATTTGAACCATGAATAACATGTGACATAATTAATCTTTATTGCGATGGATCTTGTTTAACTAATCGATTCACTGGATCCCCATCTTATATCTTGATCCTACTCTGCATTCCTCTGAATTATGTTTTAAAGTGAGGTGTCATGCTCAGTAGTTTCAAGTAAATTCTGAATTTTAACTGTATTTCCACACTTTCTTGTAATGGAGGGGTGCTGCAGTGACTAGAAGGTGAAGTCATTGGTCAAACGAAGGCATCACATTGCTGTATGTTCAACCCCCATGACTGCAAATGAGAAAGGGGTTTTCTTGTAATATACCTTAACTATTTGGCTCTGAAGCAGTATAATGGAATCGGTGGTCTGCAATATTTATCTGCAAAATTGCAGGAGTGCGTTCTACCTACAACATGTCTCCGTGAATGCCACTTGTACAAAGCAGATAAAAAAATTGCTGATGAGTAAAACAATACTTATGAAATTAACCCACCCATCCCCTATTGTTACATTTTGAAACCTTGCTCAACCATTGAAAGTGGTCTACAAATGTCGTTGGTTCAGGGAAATTATTTTAAGCTAACAGTAGTTAAAACAAGGTAATTCTGAGTAATGAGGCAAGCCAGGCTTAACAAGATCATTGTAGTGAGGAGGTCCTGTGTTTGAGTCTATATTTGACAGGTGCAAACTTTTCCTCTTTTGTTTCATATTTACAATCTTATCAATTAAACTTTAGAAATCGACAAGCAATCTGGATTGTTTGGGGTTTAACATGCTGCTATCTGAATGGAAATAATAGAAATCTTAGTGAGAATGTTGCTTATTAGGCTTAGTAAGTGACTAGCTGGTAAGCTCAGTCAATAGAGTGTCCTGGTAGCATTGGGAAGGCCCTTTTTTTCTAAATTGCTGCATGTTTACTAGGTTATATTAGATAAAACTTGTGCTAATTGTTATTTACTGTTTTCCCCCCCTCCCCCCCCCCACCCCCACCCAAAAAAAAAACTTCATGTAACTCTTAATCACAATTTCTGTTGTAGGTAAAATGTAGTATCTGAAACAATATAGGTGTGTCAGATAAGTAAGATGGCGACTGGTACCAACTCTACTGCCATTAGACAACAAAAGCCATCATCTGTTATGTACTTTTATGGTAGAATTACTAGAGATGAAGCAGAGATTATACTTAGAGCCAGGGGGCAACAGGAAGGACTTTATCTCCTCAGAGAAAGCATTAATCCTCTTGGAAACTATGCACTAAGCATTTGTCATGGAAATTCGTAAGTTTTTAAAAATGTTTGGTTAATTTTGTCATACAAAGCCAGTGTATTAGATCAACCACTAGTCTGTCACTAGGGGGGACCTTGCTGGCAAAATGGTCTAAAGCATGTGCCCATATATCAGTGCATGAAACAGTCTAGGATCAAATCCAGTTTGGGCAGTTTTCTAGTGTGAGAAAGTATGTCAATTTTCTTGCCAAAGGTTGTTGTCTTCTGCAGGTTCTCTGGTTTTCTTGACCATCCCAGAACTGACAGCCTCTGTATAAGTGAAAGAAACTTGACTGGGACATTAAACATGATTTTTCCACTCAACTTTACTTGCCTATTTCTAGCTTACCAATAAAGTCATAATTAGAATATAAACATTATAAACTACTCTGTAACATTGTAGTGGCATTGAAATTTAAAGACAATGTGTTCAAAGGTGTTCAGATTGTCAATTGATTTGTTTGCTGGCATATTTATCATTTAGTTGTGTCTGACATAATAAAAAATAAATGGTTCGGTTTAACATAATATCAATCTTCACTTAATGTTTCCTTGACAACTTCTGCACTATTGTAAATTTTAATGTAAAACTGGATAGATATGCATAAAAGGTTAAGACCTATAATCTTTATATGTTAGGTAATTTCTATCCTTTATAAACAACTATGCACTAGGCTTTTACTATGTGAACAGATTTCACTATTGTAATGATAGTATAACTCTGAGTGAATAATATTCCTCATTTATGTTAAAATAATGAATTTTAAATTTTGTTTTATTAATGTTTTTTTTATTTCAGAATTCATCATTACAACATAGAGAAACAATTAGATGGAATGTACATGATACAAGATGGTAAACGATTTGTTGGTCCTATAGAACTTATTGAGCACCATAGACAGCATCTAGATGGCTTTATTACAATGCCACAACACCCTTGTAACAGGCTTCCTTTTCAGCCACCTGTGGCATTCCGTGGTATGACTTACACAGATTTAGAAAATGAACTTCTTTTAAAGGCAGAATCAATAAAGGTAAATGTTTGTTAATTGTTAAATTAATTGGTTAAAATGCTAACAGTCAACGGTGACAAGTGGTCAACAAGCGTTTAAAGTAAGTAAACTTGATAATGATACTTTAAGTTGCCATTTTAAAATGTTAAAATGGTGTTCTGATGTAAGCAAAAAGTTATTATTTAGTGTCGGAAGTGTTGACGATAAACATTTTATTTCAGTTCTATATAGTCACATCTGAAAGTCAGCAAATAATGGAAGTGGTAGAACAAGCATGCAAGATGCTTAATTTGTTGGAATTTTTTTTTTCTAGTCAACTTGTAGCCAGATTTTTAGACAAAATGAGAATGAATACTATATACCAGTATTGTCTGCACTCATCTGGTTAGTTGGTCATAAGTCTATCTTGATCAGAACCTTTTTTTATTGGGTCAAAACCATACATAAGGACATCTCTGAAAACATGTTTTGCATTTCAAATTTCTCAGAACTCTTCATAATTAATAAAACTTTAAGGTAACTTGGTATTACCTACATACACCAGTGACCTGTTTATCAGGTGATGGGTTGCAGGTGAGAAAGAGATTTTTGTTGGACTTAGGCCTTTATAATAAACTGAGTTGTCTGTGATGTTTGATGTTAATCTGAGACATTACAGGTATGTGTACTAGCAGTCTAGAGGATACTATAAGAGCACAATACAGATCTGAAATACCTCAATAAACTCACAGATGAGATAAACATGTTTTTAGATTTATCAGTTCTTGAGAATAATAAGAAATTTGTCTCTGAGTCAATAGAAATAGCTTGAAAAAATGCTGATATGACATAAAACAGTGATTAACTGACAAACAAACCATTCATCAGACAACATCATTAGAAACCAGATAAACAAGTTTCACAAGGTGGCACTACATCAGCATGAGACAAGTCTCATTTGATCACAATACTGTAAGTATATTTTTTAGACCAATCATTGAAATGATCTTGCTATGATATTAAAATAAAATCTTATTTTGCATCTTCACTTGTGCTCCAATTAAACAGAATTAAAATTCCCAAAGTGATACCTTTTTCACAGAACATTGCTCTGATTTACAAAGCAGGAAAACTAAAAAGCCGGAACATCTGAAGAAAAAAATCGAAAGGAATAATTTGACTTTCAGGTCAGTTTTTTTTTTATTTTCAGGGAATTAAAATAGAGAAAGCTTTAGGACCCCAGAGAGAGCATCTTATTGTTATGGTTGCCAAAGATTTACATACAAAACAACCTTGGTATCATGACCGTATCTCACGAGAAGAAGCAGACAAAAGAATGAACAAAGACGGACATGTAGATGGAAAATTTCTGTGAGTACAGGTATATTAGATTGGGATTTATTTATGTGAATGATGCAAGTGTTTAAATTTGTGATGAACTGTTATGAAAATATTCCACTTGCAAATTTATGGAATAATTTTAATTCCACTTGAATCACATGAAATTTTTTTTTACGGTATTGGAAAATATCTGATCAATGAAAACAAAATTAACTATTCTACTGCTTTAAGCTACACTAGTTTAACCACATTATTGACATATTGAGACATGTATTGTATTGGTTGCATAGTATTGCTATTTTCGAAACAGGTTTTTTATCCATTCATCAATTTATATTATATGGCAGGTTCAAAATCAAGGTCATTTTTCTAGTAAATTTAGGCTAAGATGTTGATATAATTGACCTATCAGTTTTACTTGTAGCTATCTACCAGTAACTGGTAGTCTTTTAAAACTCAAAAAATAATTCCAATTGCTTCACAAAAAATATACTACTTTAAGTTTGGTTTTAAGAAATTGTTAGATTGTTCTTATGCCTTTTGCAAATCAGAAGCCAATATTTTTAGGTTATTTTCATTAAAATGTATTTTAATACATCTAACAGAAAATTGACATGGACATTGTATGTCTAAATACATGAGATTGATTTTTTTTGTAGTGTGAGACAGAGAGATGACAAAAAGACTTTTGCACTAACTCTAAGTTATAAGGACGAGTCTCGTCATTATATGATAGATAAAATGAATGATAAATATGGTATCCAGGATGGTCCAAAGTTTGATTGTATAATTATGGTAAGTACAGTATCATATTTGAAAACAAAGGCAGACTAACCGAAGGTAGAATCATAACTGAGTCCACTTTGAAAACAAGGCAGGTTAGCAAAAGATGGAACCATGACTTTAAAGTATAGCTCACCTGAGTACAAAGTACTCAAAGAAGCTATTGAGACTAATCTTTGTTGGTAGTGCATTGTGCATCAACATTTGCTTGTTAACAGTCTATAGGCTACTGTCTTTACCCAATCTGCATCAAACTTGGTCACAGTAATCGTCATTATAAAAGCTATTGGAAGGTCAGTTTTGTATATTGGCCATGGTGGGTCAAGGCTACAAGGTAAAGTTGAAGAAAAACCTTGTTAGCGCACTTGAGGTCACAGTTTTAGTCTAAACTTGGTCAAACTTGCTCAGAATGGTCTGCTTGATAAAAAAGGTCAGTATTGTGTATATGTCACATAGGGTCTAAGTAGGTCACTGGGTCAAATCATAGTAAGTCCTAATTTTAGTTGAGGCTTCTTCAAACTTGATCAGAATGATTGTCTTGTTTAAGTTTTTGTATGTTTCATAATGGGTCAATAAGTAGGTCACTAGGTCAAAAAGAACAAACTTTTAAAGCCAGTTTTAGTTCAATCTTCATTACAGTTTCTCACTTTTCAGACAATGTTCTTAAAAAATGAAAATATCAGTTGAAATAGGTAAAAAAAAAAAAAAAACTTTTTCAAGTTTTTTTTGACAAATTCAGTATGATGATATAGAACAATTTGTATATCAGTTATTTAACATGAGGAAGTACTTAAATAATCACATCAAACTAAAATTGTCAACAAGTAGAGAGTACATAATGCTAAAATAAAGCTGCATGCTCATTATTTTCAGGTTAGCCACTAGGACCTATATGGTGCTGGTGATTTTTTTTTACTAAGTATGAAGCAGTAACCATGGCTTCAAAGTAATTGGTTACTGTTCTTTAACTGAGCATGAAACTTTTATTAGGGGGGGGGGGGGAATAAAATTGTTCTGTGTGATATTGTTGTATATCTTGATGCAGATAATGCAAGTTCATGCCTAGGTGTCATTTTCTCATTCCAGTTCCAATTGTATATGTAAACACCTAAATCTGGAGATTTAAATATTAGTTTAAAAATCTTGACTGAGACATGAAGTACTACTTACTCTTTCTTTTTGTGAGAATGTGACTGTCAGCATATTGTGTTTCTTTCACAGAGATTTAGCACCCAGTACAGCATCTACCTTTTATATGTTTTTTTTATAGTTGAATTTTATTAAGAAATTATTTATTTTATTTACTGTTTTATTTTATTTTACAAGTGTTATTGTCTCAAATCAGATACAAAACTTCTTTTTTAGATGATAGATCATTACCACAATAAAGCTGATGGATTGTTAACAAAACTTTCTACACCTTGTTGTAAACCAAATTTTGACCAGAAAAAATTGCAGAGTAAGTATGTAGCCTTTTTATACGCTCGTCATATGACGGGACGTATTATGTTACGGTGCTGTCCGTCCGGGCGGGCGGGCGGGCGTCTGTTAACAATTTGTATTCCGTTCAATAGAGACCACAAACATTTATGGATTCAAATGAAATTTGGTATACAGCTTTACCATGGTAATACCTTGTGCAATTTCGAATTACAACTTTTTCGGATTATTTTTGGAGGAGTTATGCCCCTTTTTTAACTTAGAAATTTTTGTATGTATGACCATGTGGTTTCCGATCATCAGAGCCTACAACTTTTTATGGATTCAAATGAAATTTGGTATACACATTTACGATGTTATTATCTGGTGCAAGTTCGAATTACAACTTTTTCAGATTATTTTTGGAGGAGTTATGCCCCTTTTTTAACTTAAAACGCCTTTTTATCATACTGCACAGATCACGACAACAGTTCAAATTATAATTAAGCTTTATAGATATAAATTATTTCAGGTTGGTTAAAAAAAAGGTTCTCAAAACATTTCAGACAAAAAATGTATTTGTTTCCTAAAATCTTCCTGCATGCAATGCTTAACACATGAAAACACTGCCATGACCTAACATTATATTTTAAACTTCTTCCTTCCTGGAAATGAATATGAATTATATAGCAGTCTACCACTATCCATTTAGCAATATATTTTTACATACATATATCCTAGTTGTACTTATACTTCTCAGTAAAGAATGGAACAATCTAGAGGATTAGTGACGAATTCATTCGGAACATCCTCTGGATGTGAAATGATAACTTTCTCATTTTTAGCAGCATATATTTGCATCTTGGGGACCTTGAAAACTCCTCGATAGATTTTGCTAAAAATTTCTGAGGTTATGGAGTCTAATGCGATCTAGCTATCTAACTTGGTGAAATTTTTGGGAAAAATCGGTATCATACTTAATTTTGGGGTCAAACATGCAAAAAATGATTTTTCCAAAAAACAATTACGTTTAACGCACTCCTGTTCAATAACAGTTCATTGTACGAAAAAGTCGTCCATTGACCGAAAAATGTTTAAGATCTGACGGAAAAGACGGTATTTTTATATTTTTTCTATCTTTTACATAAAATCCACAATAACTGTTAAAAGTCGGCGCTATCATCCAAAAACTATTTAACGTACCGTTTTGAATTCGTACCCATATTAAAGTAACCAATTCTTTACCAAATTATTGGTAGGTTTGGCACTTATCCGTTAGGTCTGTGTCAAACTTTTGAGTGGCAAGTTCTGTGGATGAGCTCTACTGATAGAAATCCTCTAGATTGTTCCATTCTTTCCCGCGAAACCCCTAAAGGTGTCGCCACACTAGTAAATAGTACTACTCGATCAATATAACACAGGCGTATAATGCTACGCTCGGCGGTGCTCTTGTTGGTAGCTTAGTAGGTAGAGCAACTGCATATAGTGCAATAGGTCCTAGTACATTACAATATTTTACTGTTACAATTTGATGGCAAGTAAAGCATTTAGAAATGGTGGACTTAAATTGTGTCCATATTAAGTCTATTCAAAGAAATTTGGGAAAGAATTTTTCAAACCCATCAGAAAGTTAAAAAAAACAAACCAAAAATAACAGAAGAATTTGTATTATTCTGGGTAATTCAGGTGGTTGAGCACTTGCCTATATAGTATGGAAGGTCACAAGATTGATCCTAAGTCTGACAATGCATTTTTGTCTCCATCCTGTTAAATTAAACAACCAATAGATAATGTACATATATAAATAAAAATCTGTCTTCTTTGCTTATTTACATGTATATAATATTCATAATACTTAACAACTATTATAACCATAGGATTAACTTCTTGTAACATTTGTTTAGATGTACATTTATCATTAGATGAGTCTTGGACACATTTTGAATCTTATAAGTTTTTTTGCATAAATAAATTATTTCAAATGAATCTTATTTATTTTGCATATTTGTAGAATACATGGAAAACAGCTGTGATAATTTAGCTTATGCTAAAATTGGAGATCTTAATTCAGTATCTCAAACAAATGGACCACCAGTATGTAAAATAAAAAACCAACTTGTGTTTTAATGAGATTTACATTACTGTGCTTCAGTCTATTTTAAAAATTACAAACTTTAAATCACACAAAAGTACAGATATATCATGATATATTAAAGTACATTCCAGAGAGAAGGAGTTACTGCATCCTGGCACACATGTAATTGATAATTTTCTGATGTCATCAGATTTTGATGGATGGCATTGACATATATGTGATTTTCTTCATTTTTCAAATTCTTACCTAAGTAAATTATTTAGCATATGGCAGAGAGACATATTTACTTATAGTAGAGCCTGGGAAATGTCATGAAAATTGAATTGAAAATCTGTTTACTAAAAACTGTTGTATTAAGACATACTATAAACATTCTTGTAAAATTAGTCAATGAAGATTTAACCCCTTTGTAATCTGAACAAAATCATGAGTCTATAAAAGATTTTCAGTATGGAAGAACCTGGTTTACAACTTTATTTTTTGTTAACATTGTGGTTCATTATTAATACATGTATTGTGTTTCTGTTTTGCAGAGACACCAGCTGTCTTCTATCAGGAGACTAGATCGCAATAACTCAAACAGAACATTACCACCATTACCTGATGAAACTCCTAACTTCCCAGCACCTAGTCCTCCAGTAGGTGCTTCAATACCACCATTACCTGCAAGGTCTTCACATACACCTGTTGTAAATGTATTTGGAGATTGGGATGACAGGCGAGGTACATTAATATATTATAACTCTTACAAAAAAAGCAACAGAGAACTCTTGTGTTAGGTTTACCATGTACATTTATTATTTATCAAAGCCTGTTAAACTGTGTCATATAATCTATGTTTGAATCATACTTGAGTTGAGGGGCCTCAGTGGCTGAGTGGTCTAAAGCACATACTTATAGTTTACAGTGCCTCTCACTGCCTAGTTTCAAATCCAGATTACAGTGCCTCTCACTGCCTAGTTTCAAATCCAGATTACAGTGCCTCTCACTGCCTAGTTTCAAATCCCACTTGGGTAGATCCCAGTGTGAAAAAGTTTGTCAATTTGCTTGCCGAAGGTTGGTGATTTCCTCCACCATCCCAGAACTGACGACAATGATATAAGTGAAAGAATCTTGACTGGGGAGTGAACCGCCATTAATCCAATCTAATCCATCTTACTTGAGTAGATCACATTTTCAGAAAGTTGTCAGTTTGCTTTTAAAAGATCTGTAGTTTATGCAGGTAATCAGGTGTCCTCTACCATCACAGAACTGATTCAGTAATTACTTTGATATAATTGAAAGAATCTTGACTTTGGCACAAAATAGCATTTTTCCACTTCCATCATTTTAATATTTTGTGATTTTTGAGTTGTTTTCATTATCCAGTTATGGCTGTTTTATAAATAAACATTTCAAACTGGTCAGTGATGTCTGTAAAAGCTTAAAAATGGCAATAATACTTCATACATTTTTTTTATATATACTGGTATATGGAAAATGGCAATAATACTTCATACATTTTTTTTATATATACCGGTATATGGAATTTTTTAAAAAATAAAAATTAGTTTTGACTTTATATTGTCATTATTAATCACTAACAGTGCATAGTTTTACTGTAAAGCACCAAGTACCTTATATATGTTGATATTGCAGAAAGACCTGGCAGAAATGAACCTATTATTGAAATAGACTCTCAAAAGTTGGAAAAAATTTATGGAACTGTTCCAAGAACAGAAGAAACTTTTAACTTGAAACCAGAACAAATCAGATTAGAAGATCAATTAGGTATGACAGCATGTCTTAAAATGTTTTTTTTTTTTTTTTTAAATATAAGTTATGTTTCTTTTGTACAGCAGAGTTTAAGCTGGGATCAAGAGCCTGCTAGCTACCATGTCATGGATTCAAAATTTCCAGGGTCAGAGGCCTTGGTCCTTTTGATTTTACTTTGGGACCCTTGGAATTTTTCTTATAAAAGTTTGATGGACCTGACGTTTTTTGTCGGAACAATTATTAGATGAACATTTTTGTATTAAAAACAGTCTCAAAATTACATGATTTTCAGTTTGTAAAAGTTGTTGTCCGATCATATAATATAATGTACAACTGCTTTGACAACAGTATCGCCTTGAGTTTTTTGTATTAAAGTTGTATATAATACATGTATATTTGTTTAATCAAGAATATAAACCAAGTTGATTAACATGAATTTATTTGATTTTGGTGTACATAGATCTTCCAGTGCTGATATGGGACTTCCGAATCCTAATATGGGACCTACCAAAAATAAAGTCAAAAAAGTCCTGGACCTATCATTGTGAAGATGATTTTGACCCCTGCCTGTTGTGTTTTTAATATCAAGGCTAAATATTACCAGCAAGAGTAAAATATTTTGATCTTAAAATTAAAAGTTCCTGATTTGTTATCATGAAATATTACAAAAAAGATGAAATTTTTAATGCATTTAAAAGTCTGTAATACATATTGTATATTTATATTTAAGTTACATGTTGTTGTATTTTTTCTTCTTTTTTATGTTTTACCTTACACAGTTTTTTGGCATCTGTAGTTTTCGAAACCTAACAAGGACCTATTGTCCTATGTCTTGCTGTCTTGTTACAGGAGTGAATTTATTTTAGAAGCCTAGTGGTTTTTAGTATCTGTTCATCAGTTTACAGACTATGAGTTCTTTTTATTTTTATTTATTTATTTTTTTTTTTTTGCTCACTATACAGTCACACATAATTTGGAAAGGTATCTCTGAAATAATCATTTGGGCAAGGACAGAAAATTTAGTACTGGTTCCCTGCCTCTAATTTTTCCCAAAGAATCTCCAACTATACAAAAATACAATATTGTTGGAGATATATCAAGAACAAACAAAGGAAGGGAACCAGCTCTGTCACCAGTTTCAAATAATTTCATTGGATGTTAATAATACTTCAGTAAACTCCATAAGTTATGGGAATTCCTGAATTGTCCCATGATAATTTTGAGATAAGGTACACGATTCGATAGACACAATTCATAAACTGTAATTAAAATTTGATTTAAAGTAATATTTATCTTCATGAGTCAGGACTTCATACTTTTGTTCCTACCTTGTATTTCTTTATTGTTTAGATGTATGGAGAGGTTGATGCTATAGCTGGTTTTAATATACATGTATATACAGTTTTTATGTATATAGAGAGCAGTTTTACTGTATTTTAATACAGTAATCAATGTTCGAGATTTTGTGAATAAAATCTCTTATTTGACAATTCTTAGGTGTAATTTAACAGTCAAGTTTTTTACTTTATCAGGTGCTGGTCAGTTTGGATCGGTAAGAAAAGGTGAATGTAAATTACGAGGAGGAAAAGTTATACCAGTTGCAGTGAAAACATTAAAAAAAGAAGATGTCACTGCTGAAAAAGAGGTTGGTTTTGGTGTAATTTATTAGTAAAACCCAACATTTAAGGATAATATAGGCCTGGTGCTTAAGTTTTATAGAGTTATAAAAAAGCTCCGGCAAATCTAAAAAATGGGTGTTTAACGATGAATAAATAATACTTGTTTTATTAGTTGGCTAAAAATAAAGATAAAATGGATCTGTCATGTATCATTCCCCTCTTCTCTCATTTTCTTACAAAGTGGTTAGAGTAAGCATGCTAGGGTAAAACAAGGGAAATTTTCAGAACAAACCATTGCAGTAGAATATATGAACAAAAATTAATTAATTAATACTAGATTAAAGTAGAAGTTTTGCACGATTTTAGTAGTTCCTATAAGTTACATGTACATGTGAATCAATTCAAAAACCAGTACTGCACTTTGCCAGGATATTGGAATATTTTCTATTCATTTGTTAAACTTGATGCCATGTGGTCATCTACAGGGGGAATTATTGTGTGGTTGCTCTTTTAAAGTTCTAGCAGTTTCCCCCAGTTGTTCTGGTTCTTCAGGTGTTATAGAGCACATTTTTAGCACTAATAGGCTGGCTGTTAATTGATATACTTTAGAAATTATTAGTCTCTTAATTTCTTTTTTTTGTTTTGACACATACATGACATCTTTATTTGTGATTATGAATTACTAAGTGTATTAATTTTTTTTCATTTTAGATGATGAAGGAAGCACGATTGATGAGTGAATTAGCACACAATAATATAGTCAGAATGATAGGTTGGTTTTAAATTTATGTTACATTTTAATTTTGATGTAAAACTAGATACATTCACTCATAACTGTCTGGCATGGTCAGCAGTCAAAATGGACAATACATGAAACTTGAAAATATACTGTTAAAAATATAATTAAGAAACAAAACAAGCCTCTTAATTTTATTTTAAAACAACTGTTAAGATAGTCATTGAGTTGGATTTAAAAAAAGCTTACTATGGCCGTACTTAATATATATTATATGCAGCACTCATTTATAAAGAAGTAGTCCATTTGTACAAACCTTAGTTCTCAATGGTCATTGCTCAAATTATTGAATATTTTAAAACAATAAACAATAACTTCAAATTACCTTTTTCAGGTGTTTGTCAAGCAGAATGTATTATGTTGGTATTGGAGTTAGCTCCCCTAGGACAGCTGAATAATTATCTGCATAAAAACAAGTGTGTATAAAATATAAAAGAGTAATTTCTTTTTCTTTTCTTTTTTTTTTAACTTCTCATAATCCTGACCCTTCTGATAGTCTGATAAGTCCTTTCTTTTTTTTGATTAGTCATGTTTTGGTGTGATAAAAACATTTGACTTCAAAAACTTAGAGGAAAGTGATTTTAGGACTTAAAAAGGTGTGGTGATAACTGAGGTTGCTTAGTTACAAGGGACATAATAATGATGTTTTAATTGAGTAAAGTAATGGATATTGTGTTATAAAAAGTTTTATATGTCAGAATCCATGTTAAACTTTTTGGTTTATATTTTCCATTGACTAGATAATTCAGGTATGCTATCCTGCTCTTCCAGCTCTCTTGAATTATAAATTTGTTTTAATTTTTTTGATAGACAATTACCTGCTCCAACTGTTGTTGAATTGATGTGGCAGGTATCAATGGGTATGGCTTATCTAGAATCAAAGAAATTTGTACATCGAGATTTGGCGGCAAGGAATGTACTACTTGTGACAGAACATCTGGCAAAAATAAGTGATTTTGGAATGTCTAAAGCCTTAGGAAGAGAAAATAACTATTATGAAGTAAGTCCATTCTGTTTGTTCATGCGATTTAACTTTGAACTTTTTGTTTGTTACAGTGCTCTCCCTCCTTTTTTTATTGTCATGATCCTCTAAAGAGAAAACTAAACATGTCATTATAGATAGTAAGGAAGCAAGCCTTACATGTACTTTTCAGTCATTCTGAAAGCTTACTGTCATTATAATCAGATGTACATATTTAAGATTTTTATGATGCATATACATGTACGGTATGGAATAGTAAATTCAAGAATCTATTTATGTTTATAAATAGGCTGCTTAAGTCTTTTTGGTAATTTATGAAACTTTCAATAAAAATTACTATTGAAGTCTTGTTTTTGACATTTATGCATAATTTTCATAGAAAATCCTAAAAATTAAATTAATGTTTGATATTGTTCTCTTTCGAGGGAAGTCATAACTTGAAATTGTTCAGAATTTACATAAAATTTTTCTGTAGAAAGAAAATCATTGATGCAAGAAACAATTTTATGTTATGACTAGGCTAAAATGATATAACAAATACCAAGCTTTATTCAAGTTCATGAAAAAATTAATCTAAAATTTACTGTTTTTCAGTGAAAAATTATCTGAATTTACTGTCACAAGCATGTCTGTCTACTGTATTGTTTTGATATTTGAGTTCATGTTTTACTTCATTACAGGCTCAGGAAGCTGGTAAATGGCCATTAAAATGGTATGCACCTGAGTGTGTATATTACTGGAAATTTGATTCTAAGTCAGATGTATGGAGTTACGGTGTCACACTGTGGGAAGCTATGTCTTATGGTGAAAAACCATATAGGGTAATCATGAATTACTTTATCTTTTTTTTTAAACATCCTTATATATTGATATTCTTATCTTAAATAATTGAAGGATTTTCTTAGCTTGCATACAAAAAAATATTACCGTGTCAGCGTCAGCACTGATTTTAAAGTTTTTTGAGGACAAGAAGAGAAATGCTGCTCCTCTGTGGTTTCTTTAAGGGCTTCATTGGCTAAATGGTCTAAAGTGTGCACTTACAGATTGCAGCACTGTTAAGTAATTGAATTTTTATGAAAAAAGAGTACACATAATTTCAGGAACATCATTTATGAGTTTTAATAAAAACTGTTTATAGCAACCACCAACAAAAAAAAGGTGCACCTAATGCCACTTACCTTACTTATCAGTAGAGATGTTCATACATAGACTTGTACATGTTTTACCTTCTATATAAAGAAACACATCTGGTTGATTTTCTGTTAAATTATAAGCTTTTACAATTAGTATCAGTTCACACCAAAGTCATTGGAGATGTCTTGATTACAAATACAGGATAAAAAGTTCATCATAATCATCCAGATACTTTAAAAACAATCTCTCTTAGATTTGGACACTGACATTTGACTGGAGAAAAAATGTCAGAATATAAATTAAATCTAGAAAATGTTGAAATATAGTTTCCCAGGGATGCCTTCTTGAATCAAAAGCGATCAACCTTTATGATAGTGATAGTGGTCGCACCTTGGTCTTGCGTGAACAATCATTCCTGAATGGCTTGTTTGCCAAAGTGAAAGCATACTTATACTGTCTTGAACAGGCCTCACATTGGATTGTAGACTAGGTCACTTGGTCAAAGATCAAGGTCAAAGTTACAAAAATACAAATTTGATTTCTGTGCATTTAAAGACACACCATTTGTCAGATTGATCTCAATCTTGGTAAACTTATTTCCTGTGATAAGACATTACATGTGATAACAAATCAGGTCACTAGGTCAAAAGTCAAGGTCAAAGTTAACAAAAAGAGAAATTTGGTTTCTGTGCATTTAAATTAAAAGTGCACAAATGTCTGATTGATCTTGAGTTTTTCCAATTTTATTTAACTGTACCGTAAAAATCGCCATTCCAACAAAATTTGGTATATATTATTACCATTGTAACATCTCAAAAAAGTTCAAATTTTGACTGGAATAATTTTTGGAGGAATTATGGTCCATTTTTGTACTTAAAGAATTCACAAGTATGTTTATATTCAAATGTTTATTATATGCCTGTCAATATAGACAGTACATATTATGTTATGATGCTGTCTGTTTTATGTTGTAATGCTGTCCATCCATTTTCTGTGGTAATATCTCGTGCTAGTTCCTAATGGGTATATTGTCCTGCCTTGTGGTGCTCTTGTTAGTTTTGATCTTTGCTTGCAGTAAACTATGAAATAAACAAAACACAAAGTTATCTTCTGATGAAGATTGATTACAACATGGCTGGATTTCCAGGAAAAATAGATAACTGACTTTAGATTGACAGCTATTCATCAAGTTTTATTTACCTTTTTAGCTCACCTGACCGAAAGGCCATGTGAGCTTATGGCATGGTGTGGCAGTGTGTATGTGTGTGTAGTGCGTGCCTCGTTAACACCTATTTTCAACTTCTCCTCCAAAACTGCTAGACAGATTTCAATGATACTTGGTCAGAAGTATATATGGGCCGGTGCAATTCAGATTTGTTCATGGCGTTGCCAGGGCTACAAAAACTAGGTCAAAGTGACCTAGGGGTCCAAAAATCTTAAAAAATCTTCTTCTCCAAAACCAATGATGAAAGAAAAAATCTGATGTGATATTTGGCTTTTCTAGGGTCTTAAGCCTATAGTCTGTTCATTTCATGAAATTTGTTCAAAAAATGGGTTACGCGTTTTTGCGTTTAATTTAAAAAATTTCGTAAAATGGCTTCAAATTATTATAACTTGACTATTTGAACAGATATTGACATGGGGTTTTCAGTTTTGACTTTTTCATGAAATGACCTTTAAATAGGGTCAAGGTCAAATCAGGTCATGACCTAATTTGTGATTTATGCAGTTTTATGCAATTTTCTTGCAAATTTTAAGAGATTTAGGAATTCAAAACATTGTTGAACTGTTCAGCATGACAAAATTTAACAAGATACCAATTTTTGTAACAATATGATAATCCATGTAGGAGTTGTTGCTCCTGAAATGTTATTTTTGGCTTATAGATACTAAAAATGTGCATTAGCTTGAAAACTATAAACTTTTTGTATAGGCATATATATGAGAATGTTGTAGGTATTGATATGACAATCACTTTGATATATGATTCAAGGTCATATGTTCAAAGTTCAAGGTCATAGCAGTAAAAGAAGCCTGAAATTGTTAATTATCTTGAAAACTATTAACTTTTTGTATTGTCATGTATATTAGAAAATTGTAAGTATTAATATTACAATCATTTTGATATATGTTTCAAGGTCACATGTTCAAAGGTTAAGGTCAAAGCTGCATAAGTGTACTGAAATTGTTAATTTTCTTGAAAACTATTATCTTTTTGTATAGGCATGTATATTTGAATATTGTAGGTATTGATATAACAATTATTTTGATATATGATTCAAGGTCATATATTCAAAGGTCAAGGTCATAGCTGCATAAGTGTAATAAAATTGTTAATTATCTTGAAAACTACGAACTTTTTGTACAAGCATGTATATTAGAATATTGTAGGTATTGATATGACAATCATTTTGATATTTGGTTCAAGGTCATATGTTGCAAGGTCAAGGTCATAGCTGCTTAAGTGTACTGAAATTGTTAATTATCTCGAAAACCATTAACTTTTTGTACAAGCATGTATATTAGAATATTGTAGGTATTGATATTACGACCATTTTGATATAGGTTCAAGTTCATATGTTCAAAGGTTAAAATTATGGCTGCATTGCCATATGGTTAATGATTTGGAAATAATTCATTGTACTATAGTTAAATCAGGTATATGAGCTGTTTATGAATGAAATGTGATTGGACATTTCTGATTAACTATTGCAGGATTTCCAAACTTGAGGAATTTTGTAAAGTTTTTGTAAGTTCTCTGTAAGTTTTTGGACATTTCCTCCGGTGAGCGTTAAAGCCCATGGGCCTCTTGTTTTTATAAAAAATGAAATGGAAGTCTAAGACTGGCACCAAGCTTTCAAGTAACTTATTTTTGTCCTTTTTATTTATTCTTACAGAAAATGAAAGGACAAGAAATATTAAGATTTTTAGTTGAAGAAGAAAGAAGACTAGAACAGCCCCCTAAGTGTCCAGATGGAGTATATGGTGTTATGTTAGAATGTTGGCAATATGAGTATGTATTCTTATGCTTAACTTATACAAATATAATTATATATATAAATAAATATATATAAACCTGCACAGGTCTACCAGTACAATAACGTGTCCATTATTACAGTGATCGGATATATATATATATATATATATATATATATATATATATATATATATATATGACTACTATAATATATAGTATATAAGCTTAACAGCACAGCTGAGCTTATTGTATAATAAGCTTTGTAAGATTGATTTTTCAACATTTTTTCACAGAGTAGAGCAAATATGGTGTTATGTTAAGTCTACTTTTTCAAAATGTCTTTCTTGAAAAACTGGGCCAAATGAAATATTTGTTGTAAAAAACCCTTACTTGATGCACATTCAAATTCTGACATGACTACAAAATATAAATGCAAAAAAAGAAGTGCCAGTGATACAGGAGACCTTAGTTTACATGTGTTTTGAAAACTGGTTATTTTTTACAAGAAATTACTTTCCAGAAAAGATTCAGGCAACATTTGGCCTCTTGTTTCTTAAAATGGGTCACTTTTAACGAGAATTTTCAATTCTGTATAGAATCCTAACAGTACTTTTCTGTGTCATTAGATAATTATTTACACTTTTCACCATAGAAATTCAGTTTAATGCTCATCTTCTTCAGCTTTAAGGGTCTTAGTGGCCAGGCACTATAGAATGTCAGGTCAAGGATCACTTTTGCTCTTAAGGCCATTTTGAAAAATCCTACTGTTACAGAAAATAAGTTTACTTTCCATAGGTTAGTTTTACTCAGAGTTTTCTGGTTTCTGCAAACCTTCCATAACTGACCCTCTTCATATGAGTGCATTAAGCTTGACTGTAAACTTAAACATCCATTTTCTAAAAAGCTTATAATGTTACATTGTAATGCTGATTTTTGTTTTAAACAGCAAGAAGGATAGACCTACATTTGAACAACTTAAAGATAAAATGGAACACCAGTATAGGACCTGTTTAGATGTTAGATTTGATGATGGTATGGTGGGATCTTTAAGGATATAAGGAAATATTTTTGAATTTAGGAGGAACAACAGCCATTGTTTGTAATTGTGTTGTTCTCATGAAATACTTAATATTCAAGGAGCACTTCAAGATCCATAATTAAAAGACAGTAAGATACTACTGCTTTTTGTGCTTTATAAACTGTATGTATGAACTGGTAAGATTCAATAAACACTTGAAGTGAAGAATATTTTAGTTTTGAAAAACAGTTTGTACCAGACAGTTTATAAAGATGCTGTTGAAATGGACAATAATACATGTAAATGTCAAGCAGTGGAAAAAAAAGGTGTATAGGATGAGAAATTTTCATGGTTTCATGGCAACAGTTTAATCCCAAGTTTAATTCCCAACAAAATTCTTTGCTTTTGAATGTTTAAAAGATAAGAATTTGATTTTAATAATAAATTTTCTACCAGGTAGATGAAGAGATAATAGATGGTTTTCACTCATGACTATTTTTGGTTATACATAATATTGGTAGCCAGTAAGTTACCATGGAAACTATTGTATAAAAAGTAATTGAACTTGCTTTGATTTTTGTATTAAAACAATCTTAAATATGCATAATTTAGACATATGCTACTGTAGTTAATTATTCTCGGAGCACATATACAACCTTATCAGCACATTGTGTCATTGTGAGCTATAACAATCTGAGCTAGACCAGAGTTTTCATGGTTTGCTTATCTGACTACATGTACTACCACGTTAAACTAAATATATCAAAAAGCGTGTCAATAAATCTACAAATTTATAATTGTTACAAAGATATTTATTCTCAAACATTGTATAATAAGCAAATCAATAACAACTAGTAGACAGGCCTAGACAGGCATTGCCAGAATTATACTTGTAAAAATTTTATATATACCTGCACTCATCCAAGTGTTAAGATTATTTTGTGACCCCCAAAACATTTTTTTTTTTTTTTTTTTTGGATGATTTAAGTGACCCATCATATGTGGGACTCTGTGATTCTTATTCAGAAGAATATTCTAGAAAAAAATTTTTTGTCATATTTTTTGTAATTCTCTTTTCTCAGACACTACTGATTTGTTGATCCTTATAAAACTTGATATGATCAGCCATTGGTTGATGTAGATGTGTAATTCAGTATTGTTTCCAAGGTTACTTGTTACATGACCAAATTTGTTGAAATCAGGCATTCAAAATTTAGTTTTGTAACTTTGTTTGCATTTTTTAACAGTTGTGTGTTTCAGTTGACACTTGAAGCTACTTTGATGCTTGAATGATTTCAGGATGGCAGGAGACTTGTTTTTGTGGATAACTCCTGGCTCTTTTGCTTCAACCCTTGTCTGCAGCATTTTTCAGTGATTACTTGTCAAAATGTTTATCAGTTTGCTTGCCAAAGGTCAGTGGTTTTCCTTTGATAACTCTGATTTGGTCCACTGTCCCAAAACTGATTTTAATAAAAGTTTCTTGACAGGGAGAAAAATTCCATTACTATACTCCACCCCATTACACTTACAAAGTAACGCAGGGCTCTTAATGAATCAGGTGTATTTTTTTACATGTAGTTCAGAGAACAAATACATTTTTAAGTGATGTGTATCTTTTTTATGTATATTAGATATTATTAAAAATGTTTTGTTTTGTTTTTACTTTATTACATTTCTCAGACTGTTTATTTGAACCAGTCAAATTGTTTGTTACTTCCTCACAATTATATTCAGCTGGAACCAGCTTTTTTGAAAATTTATGATTTTGATACATGCACCATGAGAAGGTCAAAATTTGTTAAAAATAGGTTGAGGAGAATCTTGTTAAAGATAAGATTAAGAATATGCACTTTATTTGTTGTCAAACAGCTTTAATTATTGTTTTGAATTTAGTCCCATTATGAATGTTAATATGAAAAGTAAAATGAGTTATTTGTATGATAAGTTGTGACATTACAGTAAAACCTGTTTTAAGGCCCCTATTTGATACTTACTAGAGTTATCAGATTGCCAAAATTCAAGTCTTCTTTCTTGTGTATATTGTTCCTTGAATTTTGTAATATCAAAACTGGACTTGGCAAAATTTTGTATATGATGAATTGAGTAGACTGGGCAAAATTTTGTATATAATAAATTGAGGTTTTGATATATGTACAAAGCAATTTACACTTGCAGCTTTATGCCTAAAAATGTTTTGATTACCCTTCTATTTCTCAAGGAAATGATAGAAGCAGCAATGCTAAGGAAATCATTTTTAAGTTTTCAAGAAAGCAACAGTATTTGGAAACTCATACTATCAATGGGTTACTGTAGTAGTGTTTAAAAGGTGGATACCTTTAGTATTCAATATACTTAAAAGATAAAAGATCAGTATCAGTTAATAATCATTTATTTATTTCTGACAACACTGTGCTTGTAACAAATAATTATGCAAAATTTTCATAAGAAAGAGAGAGAGAGAGAGGTTTTATATTTTTCAAGATATTTAACTGAAAATTGCTTTTCTTATCTGTAATTATCAAAAATATTTCTGCACGAAAAAAAATAGTGACACTATGGGGATTTTACATGTAAAAAATGGCAATGTTTACATTAAAAGTGAGGTCTTTGCTGACATATAACATATTTATAAAGGAATTTATACATCAGTCAGTTTTTCAACATTTAAAATTCCTATAGCTATGATATTTTACTCTCTGTAGAGATATCCTTTGGTAATCACAGGATTGGCTTAGCAATTTCCTGGTACAGGCTGGTTCAAGTAAGTGAAACAAAACAGATTAAAATTTAATCAGGTTTGTTGGAATTACTGTGAATATTGAGCATAATTTATTGTCACAAACAAAGTTACTCTAGTAATAGTAATTTTGGCAAATTGTTTAACCTTTATCATGTGAAGAAATCATATTGAGTACATGTACTTATTGATACAAATTTTTAATACTTGTGGATGTAGTTCAGTTTCTACCTCCTTCATAATTGCTTCTGTAAAATTCAACTGACTTAGTGATACTCTTGAATATATGAATATATAATTTGCAGTTGAACTCACTTTTTTGGATCAAGATAGATAATGTTTAAGTCTTTGCTGGTAAATTATTGTCCCAGTGTAGTAAGACTATATATATATATCTTGCTGTTGTTATTATTTTGAAAATGATATGTTCTTGATTTTTTATTGTTTGGTGTAAAAACAGTGTGGGATTTATAATAAAAGAAATATTCTCTGATTTTATCTCAAAATAGAGTCTGTAAGTTTCATTGTTGTTTTTTTTTTTTGATTGTGTACACAAATATCAAAGCATGTCCTACATATTGACATCAGAAAACAGACATTGGTGCTGGTAACATCAAATGATTATTTATTCATGAACATTATTATTCACAGGTTTTAATTATGTTTGTTGTTCTTGTACTTGAAAATAGAAATGGACTTGCAGACTCTATTGTGTGAATATTAACAAGATTTTTTTTGTCCATGATAAAAAAAAATTTCGTCCCTGATGAAATAGGGTAAGATAAATTAAAAAGTGTTTGCAATATGAATTTTATATTGCTAATTTTTTTTTTTTTTTTTTTTTTTTTTTTTTTTTTGAAGATGATCTACACAAAGTGTATAAGAGTTTGTATATTCATATCGTGCATGAGTATTTGTGTTTGTTTTACTACCAAATGTTATTTTGAAGTCAAAGGTTATTTATTTGACTTTCAATCAGATTTATACAGAATTATATAATTTTATGTAAAAAACATATGTAGGGTAAGATGAAATTGATAAATACCAATGATCATAACTTTAAACAGTTTTTTATTGGATATTGGAATCCACTAAATGAAATTAATTATGATCATCTATTTTTCACTGCAGAATTTTTTTTTACTAAAATTAGGCACAGAAAGGTTTGATACAGAATATTTTGATAATTTACATTTTGTTTGTTCAAAATATATACCAATCAAATATTCTCTCAAACATGTTGATTCAGAAAGGACTTAATTACAGCTGGTAAATGTGTTGAATGGTCTAGCACTTTGGAAGTGTAAAACTTGTGCATTCACACGTTTGTTTCAACTGTACAGAAGATCAAAAATAGAAAAATTAATTTTCACTTTTCATTTCATCTATTAGATACCATTATCGATAAAAGTCTTGTTTGAAGTTTTCATCTGATGCATAATGGTCACACTAAATATTAAATGTGTTATGTTCAGCAGTGTAAAAATAAAAACAATCATATGTTGCAGATGCTGATTAATAAAGGTCAAGGTCATATCTTTATATCAGTGGGATAGATATGTAGATGTTCCAGAATATTTTCTTATTTCTCTTATGTTAATACTTGGGTTTTAATTGTGAAATCGTCTGAGATTTCTAGCCATTGTAGAAAATATAATCTTGATATATGACATGTTATTTAATTTTGTCTTTTGAATTAAATTTTTCCCCTAGTGAAAAAGAAGCAATAATAAATCTGCTGAAAGTGTTTTGCCAAAAAAAGAAATAAAATAACAGTTTAAGAGATTTTGTTTATGTAAATTCTCACATATAAAATCTAGTAAAAAATCCCAGTATGTAAAATGATACATTCCCAAATCCCTGTATGTAAAATGATACATTCCCAAATCCCTGTATGTAAAATGATACATTCCCAAATCCCTGTATGTAAAATGATACATTCCCAAATCCCAGTATGTAAAATGATTCCATTACCATATGTCAGATTTTCCCAGTGTTTGATGTTACATATAAATATAAATAAAATAATAAATTTGTAACTTTAACTTTTATTTATGTCTCAAGATAACAATTAAGTAAAAAATGTTACTTTACAGGTAAGACTTGTAATCTAAAGATCTCTTGTTTATTATTTCTGGTATCAGTAGATACAATTATATATTTCATAAAAATATTGCTAGACAATGAAACATTTACGTATCCAAAGCATGTGTAATATATATATTTGCATGTGTGTGTGTGTGTGTGTGTGTGTGTGTGTGTGTGTGTGTGTGTGTCTTTATTTATATGTATGTTGTTTTATCTACTGTTGATATATTTGTTAAGTTTTTCTAATTATTGCATGTAAATATTTTTTACAAGAAAAAATAGTTTGATGTTTTGAATTACGGCATATACACAATTTTACTCTTTATATGAAAATAGTTTTGAGTAAAATCTATACGTTGAAAGTACAGTTACAATTTGCAATTCCAAAAACTGTGTTCATTTTACAAACAAATCTGTAAAAAATGGAATTTACCAGTGCATCATGTGGTGCCTCATAGCACTTGTGTGTGACATTATTTCTGTTGGCAATGGAATCACATAAAATTACATTTTTCCGTAATAAGGAATTTTTTCGGGAATTTTTTATGTAAACCTTATTCATTTCCTTTCACACAAACAATAAGAGGTCAATATTAATCACATGTTATACTAGCAATTTCCATTGTTTCAACTTTCTAGGAATAAGAAAATGTCTTGACTACTTCCATCAGTCAACAAGAATGAGACATTATAAATGTCAGATAATGTTAAAGATACAGTGTTTTTTTATGGATGTACAGGTAGGTCATACATTGTTGATAATGGGTAAAATCATTGTTGATAATGGGTAAAATATATACATCTTGTTAAAACTGAAAAAAAGTGCTTCATTTGAGATTTTGTTTTGATATCACATGTTAACAATCACCGGTGCCTTTAAGAATTTAAGTGACTTTGATATAGGGTACATTTTATTGTTGTTAATATTTTCATTAGTTACACACTCATGGATATAGTTTACTTGTATCAAATACACAAACTATAATTAATATAAACACAATTTGTGTGTGCTGTCTAGGAATTTGTTTTAATTGACACAAAACTAGACAAAGCAAATACAGTTTCTCATACAAATGTATATCCTAATAATTCAAGGTCTAAAATGATTAAAATTTTCAAAAATGTCGGACTTGTGTTTTTGGAAAATCCCATTATATATAGTTTTTAAAACGATACATAATACAATGTATCGGCATGATGATAAATACTTATATCTTTACCTCTTTGTTATGATACTTTATATAAATTTATCTATCTATCATTTCTGACCGTATGTCATTAAACAATCTGTTATGTTTCAACAGCTAATAGCATTATTGTTGAACACTGTAATGTTCGTGACAGGAATGGGAACATGCAGCTATTTATAGAAACTCCTGAGTAGTCTTTATCCAGACCATGTATAAATTTCAGCTCATGACAAGATACTTTTTTTTTAATACAGTCTGCACAATTTCCGCAAAACTATAAACTCGTCAATTTGTGTAAGATACTTTTAAACATAGATGTCAGTGATGGTAATGTTTTTTGTCACAACATATATGATCCAGAGTTGGGTGTTCATAATTTTAAAAAAAAATAAATATAATAAATTTAATGCCATCAGTTGAGAGATAAATTGTAGAATATGTTAAAATTTCAATTTTTAGTAAGGTGTTATTCCTCCATATTCTTTAAAACAAGGGCACTATTTATGTAAAGTTTTAAAATGATTTTTTTTACCAGGTTAAGTCTCTGAATTAGCAAGGAACTTGAATTATTAGGTGGTATACAGTAATTTATATTTTGAAACTAAAATTTTGATCACTCATGCTCATATTTGATTTTAGCTCACCTGAGCTGAAAGCTTAGATGAGCTATTGCGATTGTTCACCGTCCGTCATCTGTCGTGCGTCATCCGTGGTGCGTAAACTATTTACATTTTAATCTTCTTTTCCAAAACCACTGGGCCAAATTTAATGAAACTTAGTAAACATTATGCCTGGTTGAAGCCCTTTCAGATTTGCACAAATGAAGGAGTTATGTCACCTTGGGGCCCCATAAGGGGGGAAAGAGTGAAAAACTTTGAAAATCTTCTCCTCTAAATCTACAAGAGATATACCTTAGTTATTTCATTTATAATATCCTTAGGTCATCTATTTGCAGATTTGCACAAATGGTAGCTATGGGGCTCAAAATGGTGAAATTGTAAGGCACTGAGTTGGGAAATTGCTAAAAATTATATATTTGTCACTATATCTTGAAAACTATCAACTTTTTGTATAGGCATGTATATTAGAATGTTGTAGATATTGACATGACGATCATTTTGATATATGGATCAAGGTCATATGTTAAAAGGTCAAGGTCACAGCTGCAAAAAAAGGCTTAAATTGCTAATTATCTTGAAAACTTTTAACTTTTTGTATAGGCTTGTATATTAGAATATTGTAGGTATTGGAACAACGATCATTTTGATATATAGTTCAAGGTCATATATTGAAAGGTCAAGGTCAGAGCTGCAAAAAGAGACTGAAATTGTTTATTATCTTAAAAGCTATTAACATTTTGTATAGGCATGTATATTAGAATATTGTAGGTATTGCGACAACAATCATTATGATATATGGTTCAAGGTCATATGTTCAAAGATCAAGGTCACAGCAGCAAAAAAAGACTGAAATTGCCAATTATCTTAAAAACTATTAACATTCTGATAGGCATGTATATTAGAATAATGTAGGTATTGCGACAATGATCATTATGATATATGGTACAAGGTCATTTGTTGAAAGGTCAAGGTCACAGCTGCAAAAGAAGACTTAAATTACTAATTATCTTAAAAACTAATAACTTTTGTATAGGCATGTATATTAGAATACTGTAGGTATTGTGACAATGATCATTTTGAAAAATGGTTCAAGGTCATTTGTTGAAAGGTCAAGGTCACAGCTGCAAAAGAAGACTTAAATTACTAATTATCTTGAAAACTAATAACTTTTTGTATAGGCATGTATATTAGAATATTGTAGGTATTACGACAACAATCATTTTGATCATATTTCTG
The DNA here is from genome assembly GCA_029721355.1 of Tegillarca granosa. Classification (NCBI taxonomy): domain Eukaryota; kingdom Metazoa; phylum Mollusca; class Bivalvia; order Arcoida; family Arcidae; genus Tegillarca; species Tegillarca granosa. The sequence continues at coordinate 37,482,758 of CM056598.1, read as the reverse complement.
ATTAAGTTTTGTGGGAGTCTGAACTTGAGAAAACTTTTAAAGTTTCTGTACGTAATATATTGTCTATTGCACTTTGCAAACAATATTGGACATATCTTCAGGTGAGCGCTAAGGCCCATGGGCCTCTTGTTAATTTTTTTCTGAACAAAATCCACACTGTATATTTATATAAAAATTGTTTATTCAGATGCTGCTATTATTAATTATATATGCTGCTTTTCATGTGTAAACTTTCAATTTTAAAAACTTTATACCTGTAATTATTTGATAAATTGATTAACTAGTCTTAAAGTTATTTTTATTTTGCTCATTTGTAACTTTCTAATTGTGATATAAGCTGTCGATTAATATTATCTCATTTTTATGGTCTTGATATTAGGCAGAACTGAAAAATTATTAGATAGTTAATTGTATATATTGTATCAACTTTTTGAACTTTTTCCTTCTGTATATTTTGCATGTAAAAATGACAGAGTATGAATTGGTTTTTGATAAATTTCTTTTTTTCACTGAAAGTTGCACCATATGTGAAATACAATTTATTTTCTACAACTTAAAATTTTAGAACAAAACATTGAGTATATTAAAATTGTACATAAAAAGGATTAATGAATAAATAACTACATGTACTTGTTTTTATCGACTGATTTTACATGGAAGATTAAACTGGCAAATTTTAGAAGTAAACTAGTTTGACGAGTTGATTTATTTTTGATAGGCTTTTATTGTAATTTTGAAGGACTGAAATGAAATAAAATCTTCCAAAAAAACAATAAGTTGCAATATCAGGTTCTTTCTATCTGTTGTTATTTAAAATGATCAACCCTGACCCTGAAAAAAAAACAACAGCATATTGTGCTTACTTGATGACATTACAATCAATTTACACCATTGGACATGGTTATTACCATGGATTTTTCACTTTTCAACCAATGAAATTGTTAGAAAATTCAGATTACTTTATTTGGTCACAGCATATTTGGTTTGACATAGCAAGTTAAATTTTTTAACTCTAGAACTCTACAAGATACAAAGTCATTCATTTTTGACAAGTTTCATTGTTATATTGAAGAACTAAAACAAAATGGTGTTAAACTCATTTAGACAGCATTTCGTTGCAATACCTGGCCCTTTGTATCTGTTTATGTCATTATCTCCCCTACCCCTAAAATCCTGGATTATATTTTAGAGTATCCAGCAATGCTGGAGAGATATTATAATTGACCTGTAATAGATCAGTAAAGCTTGATTGTTGACTTTCATTTTGTTTTTGTGTAGGTTATGAAAGAATAATACTCTGTAGGTATTGTTTGTTATGTTGTCATGGAGATGTAATTATTGCTGCATAATATTTATTTTTTTGTTGTCTGTGATCTATGGAAATGAGTACATTTGCTTTTTGTTATATGTTTAAAATACATGTAATAGTGTATTATTGAAAATATTTGCCTTAAAGATTTATATGTATTTTGGTACCAGTGGAACTTTTTTTCAAGAATTTTGTACATTTTTGTCTATCTGTATTGAAGTGACAGATGTAGACATACTTTATTTGTTTGTCCTCTACTGGCTTTGCTAGATGACTTAACTGAAATTTAAATTTGGAATGCTACTTTTTGCAACAAGTTTCAAAAAAGATATATAAAGATTGTTTGAATCATGGTCATATAAGTTAAGGTGTAAAAATTAACTATTTTTGGGGGTAATATTAATTATGTTTGGATCTTTTTCAAATGATTTATTTTTAAAGGTCATTCATAAGTAATAACTTATTCAAGTATAAAGGGAGACTTGCAATCTGCAGATCTCTTGTCTAGAAGCATATCTTCTTAAGTATGATATAATGCATGTATTTGTTATTTGTTATTCCCAATATTGAATTAAGATTTTATGTTTTCTGTATATGCTGTGTAGTACTCACATACATTGTATAACAACTGTTCTCAATGTCAACACGTTATATCTATTTTCATAAACAGTATTTAATTCATAGATGAATTATTGTATGGACAAAGCAACATTTGATATGTTCTTCAAAGAAATAGATTTTCACACTTGTATGTATATTTAAAACATTCCATTTTAATTATTTTAAATTTGTTTTTTATTCATCTATAAAATAAACTCATTTTATTTTAATATATCTGTAAAATAAATCTTGACAGAATTATCCAGTGTTATTTTTATTTCTTACACTAGATAAACAGTGTGTTTATCCAAATATTTTGAAGTGGATTCTGGTGCTGTAAATATCTTCAGATGTATCTCTCATATCACATTGCCTTACTGCCTTGGTTTGGATTCTTAGGCAGTATGTCAGTTTGCTTGCCAAAGATCAGTGGTTTTCTTTGAACACTCTGGTTTCCTCCACCATCTTGACATACCTGTCAAGTCACACACATTTTGGATGTAAATCACTTACAAATGCTAAACTTTCACAACACACATAATCAAACTATCCAGAAAATAAAAACTGACAAAATAGATTTATTATTACAATGTTTGTCAATCTGGAATTATATAACAATCTGGTATTGTTTTGGTTTCTTGTTGCATGTTTTGTAGATTTTGTTACTGTTGTCTCAAAATGCAGGTGAATGAACTATTTTACACCATTTTTTCCAGGGGGATGTCTCAGTTTCCGGATTGTCACATGCTTAACTATGAAAACCCTTGACAGTTATGCAATAACTGACTGTCTCAAGATAAGTAAAGGAATCTTGACAGGGGCATAAAACACCGCTACTTAAGTCCCATAGATACAGGTTTAAAATAATCAAACTAAGCATATACATAAAAAACATCTAACACCTGTCTCTTATACAAGAACCACCAAATTTGTTAATAGATTTTTATATGCCCATCAATATTGACAGGATCATAATGTTATGGCATTGTCCATCTGGGTGGGAGGGAGGGCGGCTGTCTGATAACAATTTGTTTTCTGTGCATTTATATTAAAGTTGCACAGTTTGTTTGTTCTCAAGTTTCTCCAAAATTATTAAACTGTTCTAGGAAAATTATGATTCAAACAAAATTTGATAATATCACGGTAAGGCCAACTGTTTAGTTTTCTTTATTTCACACAAAAGGTAGTGATTAATTCTTTTTCACCCATTTGCCTGTTGTATAAAATCCCTAAAAACTACAAAACTACAATGTTTGTTTGCATGTGTAGCTTGTATTTTCTTAGGCCAAGACAGAAAAAACTTGCCAGGGTAAAACACAGGGTTTTATCACATATCTATTGAATCTTGCTATATCGATACATTACATTTTCTGTCTATATGTACAAATATGTATAGATTCAATACAACATTCTGTATCACCAAAGTAGCCAGGAACTACTTTTAGGGGAATTCCCTTTTACCACAACAATAACATTAAGTCATTCACTGTGAGAACTTTTCATGTGTGACATCGTTTAGTTGGGAAATTTTTTTTCAAGTTAGGAGATGATGTTAACAAATTTTGTAAAATCATTGTTTTTTTTTTTAAGTTTTTACCAGTGCTTACAATAGTAGTTGTAAAATGTTAACAAATGATTTTCAAACATAAAATTACCTGTTGTGTTTAATTACTTCTTAAGCAGATATTTTCCAGTTCAGCTAGGTCAGAAAACCACATATGTGTGGTTTTGCTTATCTATTTCTAATATGGAAAAAATAAAAACCACTGAATTAATCATTGCAAATTTTCCATAACTTACATCATGCTCACAGGCCCTTGTTTCGATATTAAAAAAAAAAAAATAAAATCCATTGACCCTAACATAAGATTTATGTTAGGGTCAAGGGATTTTTTTTTAAATATCGAAACAAGCACCTGTAATCATGCTATAACTTGAAAATCCTATGTCAAACTTGTCATGTGTTGAGATTTGCTGTAAATCAAAGATAATTTTGTGTTGAGATTTGCTGTAAATCAAAGATAATTTTGTGTTGAGATTTGCTGTAAATCAAAGTTATTCAAAGATAATTTTGTGTTGAGATTTGCTGTAAATCAAAGATAACTTTGTGTTGAGATTTGCTGTAAATCAAAGATAACTTTGTGTTGAGATTTGGTTATCTTTGTGTTGAGATTTGCTATAAATCAAAGATAACTTTGTGTTGAGATTTGCTGTAAATCAAAGATAACTTTGTGTTGAGATTTGCTGTAAATCAAAGATAACTTTGTGTTGAGATTTGCTGTAAATTAAAGATAACTTTGTGTTGAGTTTTGCTGAAAATCAAAGATCACTTTGACAATAATTAACACAAAACTTTTTTCATTTGTTGATTTTTAATTAGGTTAAATTTGTATAATCAACAGGAGGATAAACTTATTACCAACAAGAGGATTAACTTATTTAGACATACAAAATACTGAAAATGCCTTGATATGCAAACGGGTTGTACTTCACAGTAGTCTATCCTGTAGACTTTACCACAGTCTGTTTTCTATCTGATATTAAAACTGCATTCTCTCAAAAACCAATTAATTATAAAAATATCATCCCTTGAAGACAAGGGCTGATTTTAAGTTCTACATGCTATGAATATTATACTGTAGTTCTGTTATTTTTTCGAACATAAAACAATCATTGTAATTAGCTGTCATGCCGTATATAAGTTTTGTGACAGAAAAAATGACGCCATGATTGATGTTGTTTTATAGACACATACTGATAAATACCTCCTCTACTATTGTAAAATCACTAAGGAAACAGGAAAAATGCTGCAAACACATGGTAACTTCTTTCAATACATCTGTTTTATCTTAATAAAGAACTAATTCTTTTTGACATTTAAGCATAAATATATTAAAATGGGCAATCCAATAAGGTTTTGTTTAAAAGAAACTATGCATTTGAGGAGTTTTCAAATTAAGAGGGTTTTTCCTACTGTAAATGTGCCGATGATCTAAGTTTTAATAAAAATTAGTACTACCAGTAACTTGATATAGTTGGGTTGAAATAAAACAAAATTTTTGAATAATTATGTAACAAATATTTTTACAGATACAACTGGATAAAATAATTATCATTTAAACAAAAACAAAATATCTCATACATGCTGATATCATTAATGATTTCCTGTTAAAAGCAATTAAAAATTATATTTTTTCATAATGAATATTTCCTTTTGGCTGCTTTGATTATTAGAATGTTTACTGTAATTTTAAAAATTGTCTATAAGACAATAAACAAGAGGCCCATGGGCCTTAACGCTCACCCGAGAAAATGTCCAAAAACTTACAAAGAACTTAATTACAAAAAGTTCATAAAATTACTCAAGTTTGGAAAATCCTGCAATAATTAATCAGAAATGTCTAGTCACATTTCATTTTTAAATAGCTCATATGCATGATTTAACTATAGTACAATGAATAATTTCCAAATCATTAACCATATGGTTATGCAGCCATGACTTTGATCTTTGAACATATGAACTTGAACCTTATATCAAAATGTTTGTAATATCAACACCTACAATATTCTAATAATCATGCTTGTACAAAATGTTAATGGTTTTCAAGCTAATTTACAATTTCAGTCTTCTTCTACAGCTATGACCTTGACCTCTGAACATGTGACCTTGAACCATATATCAAAATGATCGTCATATCAAGTCTTACAATATTCTAATATATATGCCTATACAAAAAGTTCATAGTTTTCAAGATAATTAACAATTTCAGTACTTATGCAACTATGACCTTGACCTTTGAACTTATGAGCTCGAACCATAATGTATCAAAGTGATTGTCATAACGATATCTACAATATTCTAATATACATGCTTATACAAAAAGTAAATAGTTTTCAAGATAATTCACAGTTTCAGTACACCTAGCTAGGACCTTGACCTTTCAAAATATTACCTTGAACCACATATCACAATGACTGTCATATCAATACCTACAATATTCTTATATACATGCCTATACAAAAAGCTTATAGTTTTCAAGCTAATGCACAATCTTAGTATTTATAAGCCAAAAATAACATTTAAGGGGCAACAACTCCTACATGGATTATCATATAGATACGAAACTTGGTACCTTTTTAAATTTTGTCATGGGGAACATTTTAACAATGGTTTGAATTCATATATCTCTTAATATTTGCAAAAAAAATTGCCTAAAACTGCAAAAATCACTAATTAGGTCATGACCTTGATTTGTGACCTTGACCCTATTTTAAAGGTCATTTCAAGAAAAAGTCAAAACTGAAAACCCCATGTCATTATCTGTTCAAATAGTCAAGTTATAACAATTTGAAGCCATTTTACGAAATTTTTTAAATTAACGCAAAAACGCATTACCCATTTTTTGACCAAATTTCACTGAAATGAAAAAACTATAGGTTAAGACCCTAGAGAATCCAAATATCACATCAGATTTTTTCTCCCATCATCATTTTCAGAGAAGAAGATTTTTAAAGATTTTTGGACCCCTAGGTCACCTTGACCTAGTTTTGGTAGCCATGGCAACGCCATGAACAAATCTGAATTGCACCAGCCCATATATGCTTCTGACCAAGTATCATTGAAATCTGTCAAGCAGTTTTGGAAAACAGGTGTTAACGACGCACGCACGCACACATGCACTCACGCACATACACACGTCCCGCTATGCCATAAGCTCACATGACCTTTTGGTCAGGTGAGCTAAAAATCTACAGATATGTTTCATAATACAATATATTTGTGACATTAATCAATATTGCTTTCTTAAAACATGTATACCACACATATAACTCCCTAAATATTCTGTCCACTTTACAGGTCTGGTATATCTGGGTGACATCTTAAGATAAATTATCAAAATCTACAAAATCTACTTAAAAATTTCTATGCACAAAATATACCACATAGCATAAATTCAAAATTTAATACATTCTAAACACCAGTTTTTAAATTGCAGTCGCAACATTTATTTTTGTCTTGTAGTCACACAAAATGGTAAACATCATCAAACAGAGGAAAATGGGGAATTTCATTAATAAATGCAACTAACATTTTATATATGCATCACTTGTGTAAATTCCAAATAATCTTTTATAAAAATTTTTAAAATGTATTTACTATAATCTTCTTTTTTTAATTTATATTTGTTTTTCAAAGCCAGATTGCATGGTTTAAAACAGGGCATTTAATAACACATTAAATGATACACATCAATCTGCAGATCAAACTTATTTTTCTGTATGTTACCAGCATATAACCATAAACAAATTATCTCTATTTTATCAAATTGTGTTTATTAATTTGTTTCTGTTTTGAACAATATGAATTCTAGAAAATCAAACATAACCTGTATGTATCATGTCATAGGCAATCATTCTCATGTCTCATTCTTAATGTCAATACTGTAATACTGCAAAACAGTTTACCAATTTAGGAGCCCACAGTCAGGTTACAATATGGGACCTTATAAAAATAAAAATAACAGTGAAACAACTTGTCTATTAATACCACAATACAATAAACATTTCAAATTTAGATAAAACTGGGAGTTTTAATAAAAAAAGCTTATTATTCTATAAGCAATGACAATGTTTTATAGTATTAGTGTACAGTAGAACCAGTATAAACAGGACACCTTCTGGTCTGATGATTTATGTTTGGAATAGACAAGTATTCAGTTTGCTGAACAATACATATGGATTGTTCACATAAAATAGTTCCCTTTTTGATAAGATTTATTTGTTTAAGGTTAGAATAAGAGGTTTTTTATTTATTTAAGCAAGAAGGTTTCAATGATACATGTATATACAATGGAATTCCCAAGCGCACCATATGTACATCATAATGCTTCTGCAGGTTATTTCTATTGGCAATGGAATCGCATAAGGCAACATTTTCCTGTAATAATGGCATTTTCTGATTATTTTCAAGTAAACACCATCCATTTCATTCCACACAAACATTAAGAGGTAATGATCACATGGTACACTGGCGAGTTCCATTATAGTCATGTTATATGCAAGTATAGGTCAGGCAGCCAAAGCACTAGCTAACAAATGACTTTTATTTCACTACTTTGATTTCATTTACTGAGACCAATTGTACTAACTGTAATTTCACTGACTATTCCAACCTGAAAACCTCAGCAAAAATAGTGTTACTTAAACTTTGTATCTAAAAAGCAATAAAACAATGACAACAGCAATAGAAAAGTGACATCTATGTCTTTTGGGGCCTTAGTGGATGAGTGGTCTGATGCCAGCATATGTATCAAAGAGCCTCTCACTGACTAGGTTCATTCCCTCTTCAGCAGTGTGAGAAAATTTTCTCACTTTAATTGCTTGCTGAAGATTGGTGGTTTTCTATACTTAGACAATTTCCTCCACCAGCTAAGAACTGGTTACCTTCATAAATATAAAAAAATCTTGACAAGGTTATATCACACCATATCTCAACTGCACTCAAAGCCCCACTTCCCCATCTTGAAAAAATTCAGAAAAGAAAATAAAGAGCACCTAATTAAGGATAAAAAATATTTTATAGTACAAATGATAAAAAATCTAACTTTGTGAATATAAAAAATAAGATTTCAAAGCATAGGTAAGTCCAATGCTATAGATGTAGGCATAGCAACCAAATATGACAGCATGTATTTACTAACACATAATACCAAGTATATATGTATGAATGACCTGCATATCTTGATATTTTAATGTTAATTACGGGTAGTAGTTATATATTTCCCATCAATTAAATTATAAATAACATTTTTCATAAATCTGAATCCCAAAAAATGCTCAAAATGAAATAATTCTATCATTTTCAGGCCTTTCCAGCCAGAAATAAAATTTTAGTGACAGGTGTACATTAGTAACAGAAACTCTTTGCAACATATGTAGTTCTATTGCATTGGTCTGCTCTCAAATACTTTTATAACCTTTAGGTAAACTTATCTTATTTTCACAATTCCTAAGAATTCTATCAACCAAACTTGTAATAATTAAGACGATGGTACAAAAATGGGGTTGACTTGCCTAACGCATAAAAATCCCACTACATTAATTATGAACATTTATTTACAGCTTCCTGTAAAAGTGATGTCAAATTTGCAATGTAAACCCATTACATTTCTGAGTACAGATCATGTGGTAAACTCTGTTGGTCTAAACTTAGTATTTGGTGATTATAGAAACATGTGCCATATCTAGCCATTAAACTTACATCTATGATATTAAACCAGTCATTGTTATTCTAGGAAGACTTGAATTTCTAAAACAAGTACACATGTAGAATGTAGTAGCAGTCATACAACTGAAACAGCAGTTCATATAGTTATATTTCTTCACCAAGTGTGTAGTACAGATCTTGATTTGAGTATTTTAAAAACAAATTACTAGTACTAATGTACTAAGAATGATAAATCTATGTAATAAAAATATCCACTAGTAACAAAAATAGTAAAAAATACTACTATATCAATTTATTTGAAACCTCTATTCCAAGTGTGATAAGTCATGATAAATCAAAAGGCTACAATAAAGAACAATCAGCAAATTGTGGAAACTACAGTTTAATTGTCAGAGTGTAAAAATCACCCTGGTCTGCTTGAAATCCGTTTGGTCTGCTACAGATGCATCTAGTACATACACACTTTATTATAATATGTGACTACTACACATGTAGTTCAACAATCTTTTCAAGGCTTGGCCAACTAGTTCTTAGATATAACATAAATAAATGTGTGTACTTCATCATCATTTCAAGTTGTTGACCAAACTGAAGTTCAACCACCTTCTTATGATTCAACTGATTAATTCTTCAACAATGCATAAATAATTTTGTGTACTTCATCATCACTTCATGTAGTTGACATAAGTGAAGTTATTTGACTCTGAGTAACTGTAGTTTTCATTAATGCTGTTGGAACTACATTGTACACCTACATAACATAATCAACAACAAGCACATTATGACCACATTAATAAAAGCATGGTAGGACATTCAAAACAAAGATATTTTTATAAATAATAACACAATTGATGAAGAAAACTTTAAAAATACCAGTACTTTGGCCATACTTTATGCAGAATGCAAAAATGAATCTTCTTTCAACAAAACATATAATCAAACTCTGAATACTTTTCAAATTATTTCAGAATCCAAACAATTTACCATGTGGAACTTTTCAACATTTGTCAAGAACCTTTATTTCAAGGTAACCAATTAGATGAACATCTCCAACAAAGCCAGGATTGATTAGCTTTTTTGTTTACATTATAAGCTATGAAAAAGGTTTATCCAACATTTTTTAAAATCTTCATTCTCAACTATTCCAATAAAAATGAAATAGATTACTTTGTAGTTTCCTATAACAAACATTATACTGTGGCATTATGATAAAACTCCCTATAATGACCACATATCTATAAAGACCACCTGTTGATAAAGACCTATTTAAAGGTTCCATTGTATCCTGATTTCAAACAAAATAACCTCTATATAAAGACTACATGTTTTCTGTCCATATTTCTTAGGCCCCATGGTTTGTCTTTATATAAAGATTATACTGTACACATGTTTCAATAAGTGGTGACATCAAGGCTTTATAATCAGCAGAAGACAAAACTGCTGTACAATGTTTTGGCTTACAATGTAGTATGAATTGGGTCTATAAGTCTCAGTACACGACAAGTGCAAATTTGTGATGTCTAAGTAAAACAATTAATTGGGATTAATTTGTTAACAATGTTATTGACCATTCATTACATTTTACATAAATGATCGCAACGTTTTGTTTTCTGACATGGTAAAAATTAAGTGGCAATTTTTATATCCCAGTATAAAATCCAAACATTAACACAAGATTTACGGTTACTATTTCAGTCAAATACATGTACATTAAAATCTTTTAACTTGCTGTCATTCATACAAATATGATGTAAATGATTAGGATTGTTCCAAAACAAAGAATTACAACAAACAAACAGACTAAACAATATCATAAAATTGATGTTACATTATTAAGATTATATGAACTAAATCATAAATATAATGCTATGTATTTATCTTAAAACAGATATTCAAAATAAAAATAGCCGAAAATAATAACATAAAGTGAAATAGAACTTTAAATGATTATTAATTAAAGACAGATAAAAAATCGTTGAATACAAATCTAGATAATATGGCAATTTTTCTCTAAACATACCGGAATATAGGGAAACCTATCTAGGTTCAAAATCTATTGACCTACAACACTTTGGGGGTATTTCAAAGAATATCAAACAGAAAATTTGATTTTTTCTTAACCATGGTATGAAAAAGTGTTTAAATTATTTTACTTGACTTCAAAATCTTTACAAATTAATAAGTGTCCTCATAATGTAATATGATGATGATTCTAACTGATCAAATTTGTCTAGTTTATGTACATGTAATATACCTGTAACAAAAAGTAATAGGATATAGCTACAGTGGGTCAATATATATTGTAAATCTGAATATTTGTTTATTTTACCATAAGTTAAAAAAAGTAACAAAAATAACAAAATACAGAGAGAAGTGAATATAAACTATCTTTATTATTTGAATTTTATATGATTTTTGCAAACATCTATTAATATGGATTATGCAAATACACATGCATTTGAATAAAAATGGGCATGGTTAAATTTGTGAAAAAAATCAAATCTAAGCAAATTCATTTCCTGATTTGCAGTATTTAAGAGTTGCTTGGCAAGATCAGTTAGTGGCTACAGAAGAGCTGTAGGGTTTATGATCCCCTGTCATGTGACCTCCACTACAGAAGAGCTGTAGGGTTTATGATCCCCTGTCATGTGACCTCCACTACAGAAGAGCTGTAGGGTTTATGATCACGTCATGTGACCTCTGCTACAGAAGAGCTGTAGGGTTTATGATCCCCTGTAATGTGACCTCCAAGTGTGATAAAAATAGATGAAACAGATCTAATACATGTATAACCACATTATTTATCCTTCAATATAGAGTTGCAGAAGAACAATATAAGACTTGGGTACAAAATCATACATCACCATGTCTATACCTCTAAACATGAAACTTAAAATAATATATATAATAAATTATAAAAATTACCATGTTTAAAAATGTAATGCATGGAAAAAAAATCAGGCATCAATTTACTAGTATTGAAATTAAATTAAAAGTGGATAAGGACATTATATTATTGCATTTCATGAAAAATTCAGACATTAAAGTGGTTTTTTTTTTTTTTTTTTTTTTTGTATTGTTACATCACAGAACAGATGGTACAATGGATACTGTCATTATCCGTTTAGTATATTCACACCAAATGTTCTCGTACACAGTAATACAAAATTGACAATGGCAACATGACAATACATATCTTACTGGTCAAATGACAAGACACATTATAGGTCACATGACTGACATGCCTTATTACTGGTCACATGACCAGACATACGTTATTACTTGTCACATGACAAGACACATCTTAAATCTTAATACAGGTCATATGACAAGACAAAATTTATTCAAAAGTGTAAGCATAGGCTTTCACTTTGGAGAGCATATCATAAGGTTGATTAAAATGGTATCCAGAAGACAAAGTTTTTAAGAAATGTTTTAATAATTTTAAATAAATTTGTTTTTAATTAATTATGAAACCAACATGCATTTCTGTTTATATTTCATTGACAGTGTATGATATCTTCCTAGAAGGGATTTGATTGATAAAATAAGTCAAATTTCTTGTTACGATGCCTAATTTTATTTATGTTAAGTTTTGCCTTGACAAATTTGTGATTTCTGGATACAAGAACAGTTAATGTGAACAGAAACTACGTGTATGTTAAATAAAATCATGGAACAATTCATTATTTGACATTAGCTGATGACGTTTGTTTTCTGACATAAAATTTTGGAAACACTCATATCCAAATTCATATTACGATATGAAATTTATCTTTCCTGACTTGCTTCATTTTAGCCCAAAGATCTGTTAGAAATATTATTTAAGAGATGCAATGTCTTGACTGGCAGCAAGGAATGGCAGCAAGAGGCACTATATCATTTAACTAAAACTTAAACACATCCATCAAAATTCTATACTCTGAGAATGTTAGTTTTTTTAATTTCAATATTATCAAAATTCGACTGTATTTTTGTAACATGTTTGACAAGTATAAAAAAAAAATTTAAATGCTAAAAATTATTTTTCATGTAGCAAAACCAAGCTTTGATTAACCATTTATAACTCAGTGATGATGTCCCGTTCTGTGGTGTCCATGACGATTCAAATGTTCTGAATCTTCATCACTCTCTTCATGACTATCACTTGCATATCTATTATCTACCTCTAAGTCATTATCATAAACGTCCCTTGCAGAGATTTGTACAATTTCTTCATCTTCTTCATCATCCTCAACATGAACGTTAAATTCATCTATCACAGGGCCACTATCTGAATGAAGTATGTAGTGTTCTTCATAATCTTCAAAATTATCATCATAAAAATTTTCATTGTCAGAATTTTCCCGATTATTTTCACTTTCATTACCAGATGACCTTTCTTCAAAATAACCATTCATTAACATTGAATCACTACTTTCGTCATTTCGCCTGATTTGTTGTGAATCATTATTCCTCTCAGCGTTATCTATATTATCAGATATTACTTCTATAACATTTGCATTGTTTGATTCAATTAAACTATTGTCTAGCTGAATTGCCTGTCCACTTCCTTGACTTATAGGGTCATCATAGTAATGTTCTAAATCTGGATTTTCTATTTCTTCTTCATCTTCCTCTTCTTGTTCCACCGGTTCATCTGCCTCTTCTGAGTCCAATTCTCCAAGATCTCTTGCTATTTGTCTATACCGTGTTTCCCGTAGAACTCCTTTTGCACGCTGAGTTTTTGGGTGCTCAGGTCCGAGAATTTCTTCACTAACACGTGCCCATTTTTTAAAATATTCATAAGCTTTTTTATAATTATTATTGTCTTCATACACTATTCCTATATTTATATATAACCTTGAGGTAAGTATATGGTATTCACCATACATTTGCATACATAAGTCCATAGCCTCATTGTATAACTGAAATGGAAACAAATTAGAGAACGAGTTAACAAATACAAATAAGAATGTATATTCTAATATAATTTAAATACATGTACATCTATTTGTGATAATAAACACATACCAGGTACATGTATATACAATAGACTGTAGAGGGTTAAAAACTCTATTTATGTATGTGTTTTAAGCAAGATGATTTTGTTTTAAATTTTAAGTCTGAAGTTTGATAGACTCTAATATTAAACTTGATCAATAAATAAAACTACATTGTTATCATATAAAAAGAGTTGTGAAATGAAAAACTTTTATGAGCATTTATTCAATTAAAAAACTTCAATCATTTGATGTCAATGTTGACACTCACACTAATGCTGGAAGTATGATACAAGCTATTCTGTACTCCATGACTTCAATTTAGAGCCCTAAAATAAGTGCAGCAATGAAGAATGGCTTTCACTAATTCAAATTCTTACAAAACAGAAAAAATTACCTTTAACTGTGTCATACTTCCTCTAGGCGCTAATACACCTTTTGTCATTAAAGCTTCTGCATAGTGACCCATATCATTTAACTGAAAAATTAAAAATTATTACAAAAAATCAAATTGTATAATTATCAAGAATTGATATGGTACGACTTTATAGCTTTGGTGAAATAAGAAATTGTGATATAAACATGGACATTGACAATATTTTTTCTGAATAACATTGTTTGTTCCTTAATTGCAACGGCTGCTATTATAGTACATTTTCCAAATCAATTTTGCCGACTAAGAAATTATGGTGTATCCTGTAAGTAAATAATTGGACCATCTCATTGTAAATCTAGTGGTAATAAGATTTATAACAATAAACAGCATAATGGATGCTTAAAAAATTAAAACTTGTCACTTTCTTATATGTATAAAAATTTACACAATTTGTAATGTTATTTTCTTGCCAAACCTTTTAGTCCCACTTTTTTTTTATTTATTACCTATATTTTATCAGTACATGAAGGTACATGTATGTGTAAAAACTTATGAAAAGTGCAATGTTGTAAGATACTTTAATTATGTCTTAATTTATATTTTTCTTAAAATACTAGTAAAATGTAGACCTCCAGTTATCAGGTTAAGTCATAAAAAATTTAAATCAATTAACGTATTTTCTTTAAATATTCTAAAATTCAAATCCCTGCTTTCTGTTTTGAGATAAACATTAAGGAGTTTTTAACTTACCTCTTCAAATATCTTTAAAGCTCTATCAATGTATTTATTACCCTCAGCTAAAGCTTCTACCCCAGTCAACTCAGGACCGCCACCACAAGCTTCCCAACTCTCCATATTAAATGCTAACTTCATCAAACTCATAGCTAATTTAAACTGAAACATCAAATAACAAAATTACAGTCCAATTTCACATTGAAATGTCTTGTCATAAAATTTAATTTCATCAGAAAGTACCAGGGTAAATATGAAATACTTTTTCACATCTTTATATATCTTACGTAGCTATCTTATTTTACCAAAAAAGGTCAAGTTTATGACAAATTATTCTTATTTTTATAAACAGGCAAGGTTTCAATGTTTAATGATGATAGAATGAATAAAGTTGACAGATACAACTATTAAAGACACTTTTAAAAGAGGTGTGATTAAAAAAGGAAAAAAATAATCTAACTAATATCTATAACCATATAGCATTGTACAAAATTTAAGATACATGTATACACATGTCATAATCTTTTTTTCCATATCATGCTAGACATTATGTCAACAAATCAATATCATGTCTCAACCCATGCTGAATATTATCAAATGAAATCAGTATCAGGTAAAGATTTGATAACATGATATGGGAAAGAAAAGTGACAAATATTTTATCTATAATCTAAACTGAAAACATTACAAATTATCAAAATTTGCATGGCAATACAAAATAGAAAATTTAAAAAATGTGCATTTATTGAGGGATTTTTAAGAATTTATCATTCTTCGTTTCATCCTGCTGATGGTATAATGATACATGTATGTTTGCTGCATTTTTTGCCATATTGGCCAAGTAGAAAATACACAACTTACTCAAAAATTAAAGGACAAACATGTATAACTAACCTTATGATAAGCACCTGGTAATGTTTTTCTAAGTGCAATAGACTTTCTACCATAATGTATAGTCTTTCTTAAATCTGGTAATTGACTTGGTGAAACAAAATCATTTAATTTTAATTTCTGAAAATAAACAATATACAAACTGAATGAGCTCATATAATAGATCCTGCACAAAGATTGAATTCAATTATTATTGTTTTATGTTCAAGTCGAGGTTCTATCACTTAAATTGAGGTGGTCAGTTCTTGGATGGTGGAGTAAACCTAAGTGCCTGGAGAAAACCACCAATGTTGAGTAAATAAAGTGATAAACTTTATCACACTATGATTTACCCAAGTGGTATTGGAATCTAGGTGGTGAGAAGCCATGTGTTTTAGACCACTCAGCCACCATGGCCCCTTCCTGTCAGAGGAACAGTGTAGCATAGAATGATGTAGCTTGTCTGTACACTCAGTCCTCTAAAGCACCTAAACATTAAGCAACACAAACTCAAATTCATTCTAAGCTATTTTGTACTTTACACAGATGAGTTTTGTTGATTTTAAAAGCACTACATAGGATCAAAGACAGGATTAACATAAAGCAATTTGCTTCATTTCACACTAGTTTTGTCTACCCTAGTGTTATGATAAAAGACTGGCTGCCTAGGAATCTTTGCAATGGTTGTCTCTATGTGGTAGCATCTAAAAGTAGCCTTGTGTATGCAATTACTCCTGATTAGTTATATTGAGATGGCCAGAGCAGTGAACTCTCATTAATACTGAGGGACATTAACTTTGTATTATTCAGAACTGAATTAGAGTAAAACTAGAACCAGTTTTTATATGTCAAACGTACCTCATCATAAATCTCAGCCATGAGAGCGTAGAGCTCCACCATACGATGAGGTCTTGCTCCTAACTCTTTCTCTTCTATCTTCATTGCAGTTTTTAATAACTCTAAAGCATCATAATATTTTCCTGCTTGTATTCTGTAATATTGACATGTAAAACTTAGGAAACCATATATTTACTGATAAAAATTAACAGTTGCATACATACACATTTCAACAAACCCAAAATATGAAATAAAACCCGTCTTCAAAGTGAAGAACTTCTCATAACTTAAACCTGCTCAATAACCTGTAAGTATGTATAAAGATACTAGTAGTTCTAGAAATAAACAAGAGTTCCGCATGGCAGAGCATGATACGCCCGTCAAATCTGCAAGTCATTTATGTGGATATTTTGTTTATTATGAACTGTAAAGGGACTTATACAGTTCATATGAGCTGTTCATAATCAATAAGTCAATTCAATTATTCATCACAATGATACAAAATGCAGTGCACAAGTCAACAAGTACAATAAAAAACAATAGTAATTATTGAGATTTTGGTATTATTTTCAGTAACAAAATAGACTTACCACCAGCCACACCATTTATATAATTTTACCATCATGTTCTTGTTACCTTCATCACAAAATTGAGGTAATCTCTAGTATACTGGGTTGTTTCAAAGACAGCAAGTTCTTCAGCCTACAACTCTATGTGTATCTGCTCCCTGGTAGAATAAATTAAGGAAGCTAGAGTTACGGCTCCTAAGCACTGCACTTCGGATCATCGTGGTAAGTAAGCATACCAAGTTTAAAGTCATTCTGACCATAGATGTCAGAGTTATGGGCCAGACAAACCCGCCGCGTACTCCGGCAGCACACAAAGGGGAATAACTCAAAAATTAAGGAAGCTAGAGTTACGGTTCCTGTGCACTGCACTTGGCATCATCGTGGTAAGTAAGCATACCAAGTTTCAAGTCATTCTGACCATAGATGTCAAAGTTATGATCCGTACAAACATGCTAACAGCATTCAAAGGGGAATAACTCAAAAATTAAGGAAGCTAGAGTTACAGTTCCTGAGCACTGCACTTCGCATCATCGTGGTAAGTAAGCATACCAAGTTTCAATTTATTCTGACCATAGATGTCAGAGTTATGGGCCGGACAAACCCGCCGCCAGTACGCCCGCCCGCCCATCCGCCCGCCCACCCGCCCACCAAGGGTGATCCCATAATACGCCCCCTCTTTGACGGGCGTATAAAAAAATAGCTTTTTACAGATTTACAGTCATAAATGAATAACAGAAAATTTACAATACCAAAGGTCATTTTTGAGATAGCAAATCTTAATACATGTACTTTATTTTACTGAATGGGATTTTACTGTCAGAGTATTTTCCTTTTCATAGAAGTTATAAATTTTATATTATATATTATAAATCTGTAATATGCTCAATGTCAATGAGCAGTATTTTTTTTTATTTGTTATGTTTCTTGTAAAGTGCCAAGTATCATAGAACATACATGTTTTTAACTTTAATACAAAGCACTCCATGTTTTGTTGTTATTGTATCTATTGTCTTAATGGACTTACACAACTCTACAGACTTTTTCATATCGTATAGAAACAGCCTCTTCATTCACTGTATCATCCTCTTCAAATCTTGTAAGAGCACTTTCATACTGCGATATCATTTCTGTAGCTGTTCCAAACTAAAAAAAAGTAAAACATAAGAAAAATAGTGCTTAATTTGTTAAAGCTAAAAACTTATTATTCAAGGGTTGTGGGTTCAAACCAAAGCCTAAAACAAGAATATCACACTGCTTCAGTCTGCCAAGCTGCCAAATGAATTGGTGCCTGTGGATATGATTTGATATAATCTTGCAATAGAAGGACCCAGATTCAAAAATTAGGTTGAAAATCTTACCAGCCAAAATTTCTAATTTTAACATTTTTTTATAGACATAATTGTAGGAAAATTACCAAAATGTTACAGGTCCAACTATAGGTAACTTGTACATGCTGAATAAAAATTTCAGGTCTTGGTTTGCCAGAATGGCTGACTTAAAAGATACAGGTGTTGGGTTGGCAGAATAGTCTACTGAAAAGTTACAAGATTAGGCTGGCAAAATGGCATTAATTTCAAAAAATAGCATACAATCTAAGATGAAGTCTTGTACTGTCAGTTGCTTGAGGCCACACAAATCAGATTAAGTACCAGGCTAACAAACTTTTAGACGTCACTTTTAATAAATCAGAAAACCAGTGAAGGTTATACTAGATAATTTTTAATTATATATTACATTTTTAAAATTTATAACTGTTGTTAACATCAGTATTACAAACCTTTCTCCAATAAGCTAATAACGTAGAACTATACTCTTCATGATAAAGTCTGTCAAATATTCTCCAATCACACAAACATTGACCGAGTCTATATGTATCATTTAAACACACTAACTGATATGGGTACTCCTACAAGGAAAATTATTTTATAACACATCATTAATTGTCCAGTCAAGATTTCTGCAGTCAGTTCTAGTTGAGGGAATGCCTGGGGTAAAAATCTGACATTTGGTAAGACTCTCACACCAGGATTTATCTGCATAAGATGTAAACAAATGATGAAAACCAAGATCTCTGTACATTATAAAAGTTTGCATCAAATAGTTTTTTTGACTATATATTGTACAAAAAGAGTAGTTACGCTGATACTTTTACAGATGCCATGTGGTACGGCACTCTACAGAGTCTTTACAGATGCCATGTGGTACGGCACTCTACAGAGTCTGAACAGATGCCATGTGGTACGGCACTCTACAGAGTCTGAACAGATGCCAAGTGGTACAGCACTCTACAGAGTCTGTATCCTTGTGTAAGGTTTTTGTGTCTGGATATGCAAGTATAAATAATATTTTGATATTAGAAAACAGCATGTAAAGAAAAAAAACTGTCACCAATAACATCAATGATGCCATTAAACAGTTTCTAATTGAGTTGATGTTTATACCATAATAGTGAAGAGTGGAGTGGAGTAATGGTGTTTAATGACCAAGTCAAGACTCTTTTACTGTCAGTTCTGGAATGGCAGAGGAACTCAAGTGCCTGGAGAAAACCACTGACATACAGCAAGCTACTTGAAAAACTTTTACACTTGGATCTGCCAAAGCAGGATTTGAATCTAGACAGTGAGGGGAACTCTGATCCATAAGCAAACCATCTGGACCTGGCCATGGAGCCTTCTCAACCCTTCCCGGACCCCCAGTAAAGTCACATGGTGAGATCTATAGACCTAATTGGTTAATGGTATACATGTAATATCATACCTCAACAAACCTATCAGTTGTATCATGTTCAAAGAAATCAGCTAATTTTTTATGCCACCAGTAATAAGCATCAGGTTTCTCTTCAACAACATCCTTATCATCTTCATTCTTCAAAAAGTATCTATAATATCAAAATAATTTTTCTATTTTGTAAAAAAAATCTACTTTAAAAGTAACTATAATAGAATAAATACATGTTTGTATAATATACGTGTATGATGTTATTTATTTTTATACTAATAAAAGAAAAACAATTATAATAGAATAATTTAAAAATTTACATTAGTTTACTTAAAATGCATATGTAAATAGAATTAAAGTAAGTCATGCCAGTGACAATTCTCTTATATATATTTATATTAGTTGCTATTGCACTAGCTATCATCTCAAATTACAATGAATAGTGTTAGTCACATTTTGGTTGTCTCGAAAATTGAGTTAAACAAATTGGGTTCACAGGTGCTTAGTCACCTCTCAAAAGAAGGACACTTGCATTAGAAATTAAGGAAATGTAAAAATCTACCTTTTTCTAACAGCTTTGCTGAGAGCTCTATGATAAAAGTCAAGTCTTCCCTCTTTACTATCACCATAAGGTCTTAAAAATGGTTTTATTTTATTGAACACAATTCTCCACTTCCGTTCTGACAGGGGACCAGCCCCTTTACAACTCTCCTTCTCTGAAGACTCTTTTTCTTCTAAAAAATTGAAGTAAATTACACTTCATTTGTTAAAATGTAATACGGTACTTGTATAATGATTCAATTGTGTAATTTTAGGTTACACAATAATAAATTCTGTGATGTATCTATCATTGCTGACAATGATATTTGTTCTACAGGCAACACTATAAATAAATGATGTACAAACTAAAATACAAAAAATAACAAATTTGAACAAATTCATGTTCTTTTTTAGCTTTCCTTCTTCTGTGTATTATACATTAAAAGCAATAAACCAGTATTAAAACAGGACATTCCAATTAAGTGAGATATTTTTGGCTTATTGGATGCTCTATCTCACTGAATTATCTGACATCGTCTTTACCCACCCCAATTCATATCAGGATATGTTGAATAAGAAATAGGGAGGCTCACAGAACTTATACATGCATAACTTTATGCTTTAAAAGATCTTAAGCAAGGATAAATATATGTAAATCAATTAAAAGATATATGATTCACAAAACTTATTTGAATATGTTCATCTGTTACCTTTCTCATCAAATGGTGAAGGTGGCATAAGTGTTGCTTCGTCTCCTAGTATTTTGCGTAACTCTGTTTCCAGTAAACCAGCAGATGAAGCTTCCAGTAAACATAATGTAGCTACCACTAAATTCCCATTGGTCTCATTTTCTAATCTCATTAACAGGTTGTCAAATAAACTACAAATTATAATACAAAATTATTGTTTTAACTTTTAGTCACAAGTACCAACTTTACACATCTAGGCTATCATTCCTTGGATATTACAAATCATTTTCTTGTCCTTTTCAAATCTAGCATTTCAGATCATAAAGAGAAACAAATTGTGCAAATATTCTGTAAAGTTGAGCAAACTTAATGACAGAAAATTTCTATTCATTTTGTGAATTAACATAGAAAAGAGCTACTGGTACTTGACATGTTTCTGAACTAATTTTTCCTTTAAATATCTTTCTTAATTGCTGTTAATTTTTCTTTTTTACTTTTCTGTAATATTTTTTATCAAGTGTAATTACTTTAAGCATTTGTATATCAAGTAGTTTGGTCATTTTGTATGTGTTGATTTATTTAACTAACTTTTTTTTTGCATAAAAGTGGATATTCTGCTGTCATGGTAACCAAAATTATTTTATAATTGTTAGAAACAAACAAAAAAAAAATAATATGCCTTAAAAATATACAGAAGCTGGTATTAGGCTGGAAAAATTGGTTTGTTCAAATTACAACTAATAAAACACAAAAACATTTTCTTAATTATCTACAAATATACTGCTCTTCTTAACTTTAAAACAGAGATGTTTTTAGGGTACACAGAGGCACAAGGCTTTTAATCCATTCAAAAGACTACATGTATTTAAATAGAAAGTCACGTAATTTTAAACCTAAATAAATAAATAAATAAATAAATACATAAATAAATAAATAAATAAATAAATAAATAAATAAATAAAATTGGAGTCATGGTTTGGGTTTAATGCCTTAATCAAAATCTGTTTGATTTTAAAAGAAAATGACAATTCACCACCGATATTTCTATTTGTAAGAAAACTTTACATTCAGTAGTAAACTAAAATAAAGAGAATCATACTTAAGTAATCCATCAGGTAACTCTCTTATTTTTCTATCTATTTCATCCTCTAACTCTAATAACTGTAATTCCTCACAGGATACACAAAGCCATAATGGATTTTCTGATGATTTCTTATCCAAAAGCTGATTCATCTGATTTGGCGATAAAGTCTTACCATATTTTTTCAACATGTCATTCACAATGCCCTGAAATGTTTAGAATAATGACAGA
Source organism: Tegillarca granosa (assembly GCA_029721355.1). NCBI lineage: Eukaryota > Metazoa > Mollusca > Bivalvia > Arcoida > Arcidae > Tegillarca > Tegillarca granosa. The sequence continues at coordinate 37,459,996 of CM056598.1, read as the reverse complement.
TATTATAATTGTCTTAACAATTTCTCTGAAAAAAAAGTATCCAAGTAAGTCGTTCATAGACAGTAGATTTGAATGCACACTTGAAAATCTATAAAACAGGATTTGAATTAAAAATATTATGTAGAGATATCTTTCTTGCATATGCAGGTGCCCTGTAATTATATAATGATAATTTGAACATCAATGTCTAATGTTTTGTCTACAGTAATCACTGACAATAAAACCTAAATTACATAAATTAACTGACAAGAACAAAGGTAAACCTAATCCTCATTGAAAGATTGTTAAATGACAAATACAACAGATGGCATTTAATCTTCTTCTTTTAAAAATATCATCCACTTCTTTTAAAATACATTTTTAACCTTATTATCAAACTTGATTAAGTAAATTTTCACAAAATAAAATACAATAAACCCTGCTATAGTATTGACCAGCTGTATGTAAATATACATCTTGTCTATTAAGAACAGTGCTTTAAGGTTATTTTTCATCATATTTCAACTAAGTCGATCTTCTGACCACATGTCTATAAAAGTATGTGGTTTTTATATAAACTTTTACAATGTATAGTATATCTTACCTTCCTGGACTCCTTATCTAATGCAGGAATCGGAAGTTCTATTGGTTTAGTCTCTCTTCCAATTAGTATTTTATGTTGAGGGGTATCTTGTACTGTAGTAAAGATACATCTGACTCTAGGAGCAAGTTTCTGTGGTAACCAACTCATAACTTTTGCTGCTTGTTCATCTGCAAACTACATTGAAATAAAAAATTTTATTAATAAACAAGTTTAAGTACAATAAAAGATCCTATATTGATAAGGACCATATGTTTTTATAGGAAAAAACCTGTTACTGACAACCTCTGTGTAAGGACCACCTGTTTATTAATACAAGTCTTCTAAGGTGGTTTTCTTTCAAACTTTAATCAAAACAACCTCTATATCAAGACCACCCATCTGAAAATCATACATTAGGTTCAGTAGGTGAATTTTATTTGAAGAAAAATTCCAGTAATTGATAATTGCATGTGTCCTCAATTTTAACATGAGAATTATCCAGGTGCTGGGGTTTTTGAATGTAAATAGACTTTTTGAATTTGAACGGACAACAAAGAAATACTCTGGGGATCTAAACTGACTGACTTCTAGTTATCTATGCAATTAGAGAAAAACTATTAATCATAAAAAGTCTACTGTGTATTTATATAACCCTTATTCATCATAATTATTCTATCATACAGCTGACCACTTTTAAAAAATTCAGTCTTGTCACTACACAGTTTTAAATCAAACAAAGGACAAATTCCAGTGTGAGAAAGTTTGTCAGGTCACTTGACAAAGTTCAGTGATTTTCTACAGGCACTTTGGTTTCCATGATTGTGTCTTATGTCTTACAAATTTAAAATTCACAGAAATTAACACATAAAAATATTTTCATTTCTTTTAGGGAAATGTTAAGCAACCTTAAGGTTACCTTCAGTAAAGATGACTGTATACCCCTTAACTGACAAGTAAATTTTGAAGGTGTTAAAAGATGTCAATCTCAATCATTCCCTTGTGCTATTACAGAGTGTTATTAAATTTGTCTACAAAGATTTTAAAAACTTAACCACATTTTGAGCCTAATGAAGAAAAAGAAACATTTACATAAAGTCTTATTTTCTGCTCAGTTGACACAATTGGAATATACATATACAGAATATTTACCTGATTAAGAGCATCAACAAAAACAATAACAGGTCGAGTATTTGGATTTGACAGCATACTGCAGCACATTTGTGCCATGGCTTCAATACCTCTTGGAACATTAGAATTCTAAAAATATAGATGTTTTAATGAGATTTTTAACATTATCATGGCAAAAAAAAAAAAAAAAAAAAAAAAAAAAAAAAAAAACAATAGCATTTATTTCAGTACTCTCTTTTTACATCACATTTCTATGAGTTACAAATTCAAATACATATTACTAAAACCTCTCTAATTCTGACAAAGTTTGGGATTCAAATTTTCTTTGGATAGAGTGGATAGAGTCTTGATTACAGGGATTTTAAGAATTTCTCGAAATCTTTATATTCATACTCAGATATGAAGTGTTCCTGATTACAAAGAACTGATTTTTATGGCTAAAATCAAATACTCCATTGTTTAGCAACATCATTTGATATGGTTTATCATCATTTCTATTGTGTAATCAAGTTTGTCACAGTATCCTTGCTGAAGTTCAGATACTCCAGTTTCAACCACCATCACAGAACAGAACACCTTGACTTATATGTAAGTGAAGGGATCTTACTGGGGCATAGAATGACTTCACTCCACTTTCTAACAATGGCTATGTAAGTACTCACATTAACCACATCCATTTCACGTAGAAGTCGCTTTAACATTGTTTCTAATTCTGTAGATCCCGGCACAGCACCAACAAAGTGGAAAAATAAATGCCATTGTTGGTTACCATGTCTGTAAAAAAAAAAAAACTCAAACTATCAACAAGAACTAACATAAGTCCTTACATCTAGTCCATAAAAAAGTTAACAAAGAAAGCCAATACCAATGATCAGGCTGAACTACACATACATTATTACATACATACAAACATCTCTGTGCATCAGAGAGGTGAGCTACTCATGCCATGCAATTACCCATAAAATTCTGACTGAACTTAAAATAGCCAAAACAAATTGGTGCTTTTTTTAAACTCTTGTACTCTAAAGCCAAAAATATTTTAGAAAGTATGAACAAAATGATTAAAATTATCAACCCAGTGCAGGTTGTATACGTTTGTAATACCATTTATGGCTCACTGATACTGAAAACTGCACTGGATTTAATGAAATTGTCAGACTGGTAAAAGGAAGCTATTAACTGGACCCAATTCCTGAAAGCTTAATAATTTTAATAAAAGATAAACAAAAATTCAAAATAACACTAAAAATCAATGTAGCATTATTAAATCAATAATCTCAAAACAAAACTATTTAGCTGACAACTTCTTTTAAGTTTTATAGGTTGACAAATAATATACACAAAATATTTGATAGTATACAAGAAACAAATTTTTATTAATTGATAGAACTAATGACACTTTAACCAAGTGGGTTCTGGTTTATTTCTGTGATTTAATGACAATGATTATGTGACATGTAAACACATCAAAACAAAGGATAAGACAAATGAGGGGGGTTCATCTCTCTCTCTCTCTCTCTCTCTCTCTCAAATGTTAGCAAGTACAAATAAGTTTTAATCAAAACCCTTTAACTTTGATAGCCAATGCTTGAATCACCCCTCTTAAAGATTTTAGTGTTAGTTAATTATCTGAAAGTTGATGGTTTTCTCTGGGCACTCCAGATTGTTCTACTATCTCAGAACTGATGACCCTAATGTAAGTAAATGAAACATGACTTGGATGTAAAAACACTATTGCTCCACTCCACTCCATGTTTAAATCGACATTACTGGTTAAGCTGATGCTAGTATTTGGTTATGACATAAGCTCTCCAATATTTACTACAAGCGATCTAAAACAAACAAATTTAAAAAATACTGGCAATGTAATAACCCCTGAGGTCTACATACCCTGGAAATACTCCATCTGTGATTTTCTTATCAATGTTTCTTACAGCTTTACATAGTATTGATGATTTACCACAGCCAGGACTACCAACTAAAAGTAATGGTACATCCTTTTCTTCCTTTAAAATGTAATCTTCAATCTACATATACAACAAGTGATCAGGATTGTTAGAGAGATGTTTTATATTTGTGAGGATCTTAAAGCATTCAAAGCAAACTTTACACAGATCCTTATGATCGAGTTTTCTTATCTGTTTAAATATTTAAATAAGGCACAAGATTGATTAACACATAATCTGGATAATAAAACTTCAGACAAGCACAAGCTATAATGGTATCCTACAAGACTGTCTTCTTTTTGAAGTTTCTTAATAATTCTTCATCAAAATTTATCAAAATATTTATTGGTTTCAAACATATTTATATTTTCACAATGATTTTCCAACTTAAACTTTAACTGAATATACAAAGTATTCTTAACACAAACATCTGTGTTCAATTAAGCAGGGACCCTTGTGCAATTTGTCAAAAATATGAATACATAAGTCCCAAAAATACTGTCAGATGGCATACTTTGGCCCCTTTTTTGATACATTGAGATGTCAGAAATCTTGGAAAATTACCTTTTCTGTTTTCCTTTTATTCTACTTACTATAGTATCATTACTCAAAGAGCTAGTGTATAATTGTATATATTGCAAATTACAAAACTCGTTATTTTTTCAAAACATCAGAACAATTTATGTTATGTTAATCCCGTCTTGAAAATATGACCCTAATTTTTAAAAAGACCCATGTCAGTATAGCTCCATTTACCTTAGTTGTAGATTAAACATTGCAAACATATTAAAGTATTCAATGTTTCAATACAGGGACTTTACCTTCTCAGGGCTCTCACAAGCTCGTTTTGGGAATGGGGCCAGGGCTCTTAGAATTGGGAAAATTAGTGTCATTTTGACTGATTTTGGGAAAAATCAAATAGTGTTTAAAAACTTTTTAATGATTGCTTTAATATCTATATTTATTATAATAAAGATTAATAACTATCTTTCTGATGCTTTTACCTGTATTATGTACAAATGTTAACAAAGTGACTAATATCATAATTCTTTTTGTTTTTTTTTCAATTGGGAAAAATCTAGGTTCCAATTGAAAAAAAAAAAAAAAAACACCAGCCTTTTTTGCATTGGGAATGGGGCAGAATTCTGGCCCCAATTCAAGCCCAGTGAGAGCCCTGCTTCTGTCACATAATAAAGTTTTCAATGTTTCACTACAGTGATTTTACCTTCTGTAACATAATAAAGTGTTCAAAGTTTCACTACAGGGACTTTACCTTCTGTAACATAATAAAGTGTTCAATATTTCACTACAGGGACTTTACCTTCTGTAACATAAGAAAGTATTCAATTTTTCACTACAGGGACTTTTCCTTCTGTAACATAATAAAGTAATCAATATTTCACTAAAGGGACTTTACCTTCTGTAACATATCAGGTCTACCCAGAACTACACTGCTTTTGTTCTTCATAAAATTATAATGTTCTTGTTGAATTTTGCTGTCTTCACTTGTTACAGATTTGGGTTGTTCTCCAAGAAAATCAAAAGAAATCCTCTGTTTACAAAACTCCAGTATCTGAGGAGAGCAAAATATATATTTTATAAATGCAGAGGAAATAAATGAATCATGATATTACAATAATTGTTGTCATGACTAAATTACTCTATTTTTCAACTCAATTATTTGAGAAAAGAAATTCACAAAAAAGTCACAGTGATTGAAAAAAATTTCAAGAAATATAAAATGGAATAGTTGTCATGACTATGCAAATAATGTAAATTTCAACATCTAAGTAGATAAATTAGTTAATAATAGTAACTGTGATTAAAATCCAATTTTCTGGATTAGAAAAATAAATCAAACTACAAAGAAGTTAGAGGTCTAGTATTTTGTTGCTTTGGTGGATTGAAAAAGTTTAACTATATTTTGTGACTTCGTTATCAAAAAACTTTAAATGTTCTCAATAAATGTGACTTGTATCTATAAAACAGCTTAAATTAAATATATAAAAAGGAAAGTTCCAATGCCTTGTGATTGATTGGTGGTGCTGTAAATATCCTACATGATAGATCTGAAGGGATGTAGGTGTATGTAGTATTGAGTACTAATTAGTAGTGAGGATAAACACACCAACATCTTAAGATATTATATATTTATTGTAGATACTGAGGTGCTGGTCAAGTTTTCAGCCAGGGATGACCCAAACCTGCTATTTTATAAATGCCATTTATCATTTCAATTTTTATTTCTTTATTAAAAGCTTTATACAATCTATTATTTTTACAGTTATTTCCATTTTTAACAGTTCATTTGGCGACATAACAATTTGTACTTTAATGTTACACTGTATATTCTATTGGTCCTGAAGAAGGCCACCCCTGGTCCTATAATTGCACCAGCACCTCAATATCTACAACAGTATATGTCAATGTTTTATCCTCACAACTACTTAGTATAAAAGAGCTTATAATCCAACATACCTATTTTGGTTATAAATAAATATAGAAATTTCCATCTACAAACTTACTTTTTGTTTTAAACTTTCATCAAATGTAGTTTTAGGCCTTTTCTTTGTATCAATGTGAGAAAATTTCACATTATATTTTACAATCCTTTCAGCCTAAAACATAACAGTAATCAAAACATGATTAAAAATTACACATAGACCTAAACTAATTTAATTAATGATACAAGTTTATGTAATTAATAATTGCCACTTCTATCTATTCATTTAGGTCATATACTTGTGGCATACTTTCTTGATATGATTATAATTACATTGTATTATATTTCTTACAGTAATAATTAATTATACATCAAAATGGAAGTTCAAACAAGTTTAAACATTCTTTCTTCATACTTCAATAAAATATCATACATATTTTACAAAATCTTGACATCAAGCCAATGAATTAAAATAATCAACATTGGATGCTGATTCTCATCCTCAGAAAAAGAAGCCTTCATTAGGATATGACAATTATGACAAGGATATGTCACTTGTTTCGAAATTTGACACATTCCCAGAATATACAAAATGTAATACTATGCCCCAGGATTTGACACTCATCCTTAGGATATGACCTTATTTCCATGATATGAAGATCATTCCCATGATATTACATTATTCTCCAAAATATGACACTTGTACCACGACATTGCACTCATTTCCAGGATATGAAGATCATTCCCATAATGTGACATTTTTCTCCTAGATATGACACTTGTCCCAAGACATTACACTTATTTCCAGGATATGAAGATCATCATCCCCATGATATGTTACAAGCTCATATTATGCACTAGATTTTCAAATTTTCAAACTAAAAACTCTTGAAGAAAAAACAAGAATTGAGCATGATAATAAACTTACTGGAAATGCTTGACTTATTTTATCACCAGAATGTTTTAATTTCTCAGATGCTGATGATGGCTGAATGAAATGCATTCTATCCTCTGGGGGTACACTTTCCATAAATTCATCTTTTCTTATTAGAAATAAAGCTGCAAAGTTAACAAGGAATATAAACCATTATAAACTTTAAAGCATAAGTTACCTGAAAGAAATAGTTAGAACTTGAAAGGGTAAGATAAAATGGTTGCATAAAAAATCGAAAATCAAGATTTCTTATGAAATGTTGCCAAGGAAGTTTAATAAATTTAATTCTGTGCCCAATGAGCACTCAGTAGTTATAATATTCATTGACTTATTAAATACAATGCACCATTTTGACTTGTGACTGACAATATCTATGAAGATAGCAATTAAATCGTAATAAAAGCATTACGGCTGTTGACTGAATAAGGGAAACTGAAATGAAATTAAAACTCAATTCACCATTTAGAAACCTCAACTGTTTTTTTACAGAAACAAGAGGCCCATGGGCCTTAACGCTCACCTGAAGATATGGCCAAAATTGTTTGCAAAGTGCAATAGACAATATATCATGTACAGAAACTTTAAAAGTTTTCTCAAGTTAAGAACTCCCACAAAACTTAATCAGAAATATATCCAGCCACATTTCATTTATAAGTAGCTTATATAATATGCATGAAGTAACTGAAGTGCAATAAATAATTTCCAAATCATTAATCAATTTCAGATTACTTATGCAGCTATGTCCTTGACCTTTGAACATATCACCATGTCAATACCTACAATATTCTAATATACATGCCAATACAAAAAGTTAAAGTTTTCAAGATAATTAGCAATTGATGTCTTCTTTTGCAGCTGTGACCTTGACCTTTGAACACATTACCTTAAACCATATATCAAAATGATCATTGCTGCAATACCAACAATATTCTTATATACATGCCTATACAAAAAGTTTACAGTTTTCAAGATAATTAGCAATTTATATCTTCTTTTGCAGCTGTGACCTTGACCTTTGAACATATGACCTTGAACCATATATCAAAATGATCGTTGTCACAATACCTACAATATTCTAATATATATGCCTATAAAAAAAGTTAACAGTTTTCAAGATAATTATCAATTTAAATCTTCTTTTGCAGCTGTGACCTTGACCTTTCAATATATGACCTTAATCCATATATCAAAATGATCGCCATATCAATTCCTACAATATTCTAATATATATGCCTATAAAAAAAGTTAACAGTTTTCAAGATAATTATCAATTTAAGTCTTCTTTTGCAGCTGTGACCTTGACCTTTGATCATATGACCTTGAACCATATATCAAAATGATCATTGTCACAATACCTACAATATTCTAAAATACATGCCTATACAAAATGTTAATAGTTTTCAAGCTTATGCACAATTTTGGTATTTAAAAGCCAAAAATAACATTTCAGGGGCAACAACTCCTACATGGATTATCATATAGTTACGAAACTTGGTACCTTTTTAAACTTTGTCATGCTGAACATTTTAACAATGATTTGATGTCATGAATCTCTTAATATTTGCAAGAAAATTGCCTAAAACTGCATAAATCACAAATTAGGTCATGACCTTGATTTGTGACCTTGACCCTAATTTAAAGGTCATTTCAAGAAAAAGTCAAAACTGAAAACCCCATGTCATTATTTGTTCAAATAGTCAAGTTATAACAATTTGAAGCCATTTTACGAAATTTTTAAAATTAAACGCAAAAACGTGTAACCCATTTTTTGACCAAATTTCATGAAATGAACAAACTATAGGCTTAAGACCCTAGAGAAGCCAAATATCACATCAGATTTTTTCTCCCATCATCAATTTTGGAGAATAAGATTTTTTAAGATTTTTGGACCCCTAGGTCACCTTGACCTAGTTTTGGTAGCGATGGCAATGCCATGAACAAATCTGAATTGCACCGGCCCATATATGCTTCTGACCAAGTATCATTGAAATCTGTCCAGCAGTTTTGGAGGAGAAGTCGAAAATAGGTGTTAACAACGCACACACGCACGCATGCACGCACGCACGCACGCACATACACACGCCACGCCATGCCATAAGCTCACATGACCTTTCGGTCAGGTGAGCTTAAAAGTAGTTCTTTCAAAGATAGAAAATTTAACATTCAATAAGGATGCAGAAAGTGAGTAATACATACAATTTTGATTGTCTTGTCTATAAGCTCCATACATAACTTCTAAATCTTCTACCAATAAACCATAAGCCTCTAAGTAGTCTTCTATCTGCTCGTCTGGGTACTCACCCCACATTGGAACCCAACCTAGTGCCTCGCTATACAAGAAATATACATATAATATCCATAACTTATAATAAAATTGAAAATGATAATTATATCCCCTAGTTTGACTTGTCATGATCCATCATAGTGTTACAACATGCTCTGTGTAATAAGTAAAAAATAGCAAAAATCTATGAAAATATGTAATCCTAAGGCTGTGTCTTTGTACAATGTCAAGTGCTTGCAGTAGCACATGTTGACAGACCTTTACAGTCTGGTAAAAACATTTAAATTACAATTACATTTCACATTTAAAGGTTTTTCAATTCAATTATTTTATTTTTTTATAATTAGTCAATGACCATATAAGTAATTTTTCTGGGGTGAAAGCAATTTATTATATCAAACCAAAATTTAAATTGGGCATAACTGTTTATTTACCAAACATTCAGCAGTAGGACATAAAAGCTATGTGTTTTTAGATGGGATTTTCAAACTGATGTTTTGTGAAGCAAAAGATATGGCAGGACAAATACCCACATCAAGATATGGAATAATTATAATGATAAACCTGACTGACATTTACACTCACATAGATCAAACCTGATATAAAAGTAGATATCATATATAAATCATAAATCTACAAAACAATGCAGTAATATTTGTTATATACCTCTCCATAAATGACACCTGTTCATAAAAGACAAAATTCTTTAGTTGTTATAGAAATATCTATGTATTTTCAAATGAATACATCAGTTGTGTATAATGATATAGTGAAAATTTTAAGTCTCATAGTTTCCCACAGAGACTCTGCTGCAATAACTACATGTAAAACAAGCAAATTCACAGAATTTATGTCCCCCCTTTCAAATGAAATACACTTCTGTAATTGTAATGATATATGAGGGGTAATATGGACAGTCCTAGCATAAAATGCAAAGAGGGAAATTGGAACTACGGTATATCATTTGTTTGTCTTCCTTTCGGTTAACTTTTAAATGACTGGAAACCGATTTTCTATTTATAGTTACAGTGACCTTGACCTTTGGCCTAGTGACCCAAAAATCAATCACAAGCGAGTTCTTGTCATAAGCTACCTCTGTGCTGAGTTTCATTGAAAAATCTTGAACGGTTAACCTTTAAATGACTGGAAACTGGTTTTCTATTTTTAGTCAGTGAACTGACCTTTGGCCTAGTGACCCAAAAATCAATCCCAAGTGAGCTCTTGTCAAAAGCTACCTCTGTGCCAAGTTTCATTAAATACCTTTCATTAAATAGCTGAAACTGAAGTTTTTGCACAGAAACCAAATGTGACAGACAGAATGACGTACAAACCCATATTAATGTCCCCTCTTTCTGTAAAAGTGGGGGATAAAAAAATCAATGCTTGGGTTTCACTTTTAGCTGTGTTTTCACTTTCAGCTACATTCCCATCTATATCTGTTTTTACCTATCATTTTGACCAAGCAGAGTTGAAATATACTATAATGATAAGTCCCATTTAAGTAAAGAATGCTTTCATTTAACAACATAATTTTTTATCAATAATATCTATTCAAAACAAACCTAGTTATATTGATGAAAAATGGCATCACATCATGAAAGTAACATGTCTCTATGCTTGTCTGGATCTTCTCTTGTTCCAGTACATCCCTCCTTTCTGGGTGACGAGAACCCTGGAAAAATAGTCACAGAAAAATTAAAATGGAACATGTCTACCTCAGCAATGTATTACAAGAATAAACACATGAATTAAAAAGAACTGAAAATTAAATGTATTAACTGGGAAGTATTATAATCACTGACTCAATATTAAGTTTACTGTTAGAAGCTTTAGTTTCTTTGCAAAAAGATAATGCTTTATTTAATGCCAAGACAAGGATATCACATAGAGATTTTGAAACATTTTAAAATAATTATCTTGATGTATGTTAGATTTCTTTCTGACACAATATAATTAACCACTGAGAAGAAGAGTAATATATACAATTGGTTTGGTCCATTCATATGACAAATACTTTTTTTCTCTTAACCCCATTTCTAGCTTGAGTACTTGAGTTAATATAATTTAAAATGTTCAAAAAAAAACAAGTACATGTATACCAAAGACATGTTATAAGACCTACCCATTTCACAAAATATTCATTAAGAGATAGTTTCTTTGATTCACACCAACATCTCAAATCAGGAAGCACCTAATAAAGTTAAAATAAAAATAATTAATATCATGGGTAGATAAAAACTATTTGTAATTTGAGTGGAGTGGAGTAATTTCATGGAGTAATACCCCAATCAACATACTTTCACTTACACCCAAGTACCGGTAGTTATTTTTCATATGGTTGAAACTGGAGTACCCAGAGAAAACCAACTGTTACCATCTTTAAATAGCCAATGCTTAAACTTTCTTAAAATCAGATCTGCACTAGTTGGAAAGGCAGTGATCTGTAATCTGTAAGCCAGTGTTATAGTCCACATAAAGATGACTCTGTGATAGAGACTGTCCATAATTTATTTTCTGTCACAGTGGTGTGAAAATTTCCTAAGTCTGATTATGTATAATGATTAGTTAAAATATGGCAATTTTAAAAAAGATAAAAATTTCTAAAATGCTAAAAAAAGTAAACTTATTTAAGTTTGCATCTAACCCTTTACATTTTAAGAGTCAAATGTCATTTTTTTTATTCAGTCTGTATGTCAGTGCATACATCTTGTTTAATCAAATAAGATTTTTGACTGTATTTTCGCCTTTGTTTCTTATGTAATCAGGTTTAAATTTTGACAACTTGTAACTTGTAAGGAATGAACCCCAGGAGGGTGCTACATCATTTCATTTTCTGAAATTTCAAAGGACTCTAGAGAAATCTGGTTTAAACAACAAGCCAGGAATTCTATTGTGACACAGATGCCCTCAGCATATCTCCCATGAATTAATCTAAATATGTTCTATTTTTTCTCTCATGTTAGTACTTCAAGAGTTAACTGATAGGCAGACATAAACTTGCTCACAAGTGTCTATTTTAGTTTTCAAAAATATTGGTAACTAAAACAATGAATATTCAGAAGTCGAGACCATTTCATGTCTCAAAAGAAAAAGAAAAAGATACCATTGTGGTGGTCAAAAAGATAAAATCAAAGAAAGGTAACTGCATATTTTCCATTTAAAAAGTTTAACTAAACTTTACAGTCAATTCTTACTAGGAACATAAGAAGATACTAAGTTTGTCTTACCTCTTTTCGAAATAGTTCCCTTTCTGAATAGAATTCATCTGAATAAGATGTTATAAAAAGTTTAACTGTTCTTGTGTTCTGTTCTCCATTATTTTTCCTGGGAACTGGTGCACCCCCTGTTGCCATGACACCTACATGCTCACAATGTTACCTGCAATCAACAAAAAAATTATATAAATACTACTTATGATAATAATTATTTAATGGGATTTTATTTAAATAAAAAGGCTTCTTTTTCTACGATCTCTGAAAACAAACAAGAAACCAAATGGGTTTAAATGGTCACCTGAAGACATTTAAGTTCATGATAATAAGAACTACTGGTGTTGCTGGAGCATCTACATACTATGCACTTACAATATATTTGTTTTTAATTTACCACTTTTAGGATAATGCTAAACTTAAATTTGTTGTCCATTATGCCTGTATACTTTTTATATGAACCTAAAATTAAAAATTTGTGAAATTATACAATAATGGACTCACTACCTTGATAACTTAATGAGTCTGTAGAACACCTATGTTTGAGTTTCAGATTAGATATTGCTTTCCCCCTTTTCTGTTACATTTCATTAGTTTATTACCCTTTGGAAATCACCAGTCAACAGGCTGGCATAGGCTGAGCCTAGTGGTATTCAAATTAAAAATTAAGAAGAATGTGACAGACAAAACAAGGTAGTTTTTCTTCAGTCTAGAATACACCCTCTAACTTTCCCTACATTGATATAGCATGTTTTTCCACCATGCTGTTTATGTCTCATTGGAGACAATTGTCTCAATAAACAATTTTGTACCATATTTTAAAGATGTTTTATATGAACTAATTTTTACTGCTTTAAAAATATGTCCCAATATGGCATTTGTGATACCATTATCTGACAAAGGAGTGAATTTACCAAACCTGTTGAATGTCCGAATACATCATGAAACAAAATGTCTTATAGGACCAGCCTTTAAAAAAGTCCAATGTAAGGTGCAACATTGCATGGCACCAATGTTCTATGGGGTGAGATGCCATGTGCTTTTTTGTCAATTCTCTAAGAGGTGCTGTGTATGCTACATGTATCTATTTAAGACTGGGTCCATTATTGGCAGAATCACAGAGTATCGGGCAGTTTTTATCAGTTTCTGTTATGTTGTACTTAAAGAATTTGGGTGCTTTTTTTTTTATTATTTTTTTTTAATTTTAATTTTTTTTTTTTTAATTTTATTTATTTATTTTTTTTTTTGCCATGTGATCATTGATAAATCAGAGACATATAAAAATTATAAATGAAAAAAAAGCAATTGGTGGTGTTACCTGCTAGTGTTACAAACTAACAAATTTAAACGTCTTGTTTCAAATCTTTATTTTTGAAGTTTATAAAAGCATCCTAAATCCGTCGTGTTAAGGCGCGCCATAATCTAGCGATCTCTCTATAATCGTACATAAACTACTATATAGAGTAAAATATGCAAACCAGACCGAGTTGTTGCACGAAACAACAGGTCACATTATTTTTCTGCAACAAAACTAAATGCATTTGTGTGTCTTCTAAATTTATATTCTAACAAAACAAAAATCTCTTACTTTGCACTAAAAGTTCTACTGTATGTTACAACAAGAGGTGTGCAGAGCTCAAGGAGAGATTATTTACATTTTTCAAGATCTTTCTGGTTTATGTATTCTTTTACCTCCCTAACAAAAGAGCTGAGTCTGTAAGAGTTGTGTCCCTTTGTCATATTGCACCACCAAACGACGTTTTTGTTTGTGATTTATTTTCACTACTTAAAACTAACATTTTTTTTATTTATGTTAAGATTTAATTAAACGACATTTGTATTACATTTACATTGATCATTAAAGATATTTACATTTTAAATTGTCCCCTTCAGTGGAAAAAAAGGTTAACTTGAGAAACTGAAATGATATAGATATAAATTTAATATAGTGGAAACAACGACATTTAATACGGTTCTAATATGTCGTGATGAAAAGCAATCCGCAACGAAACGCCAAAAATTCAAATAAGTGACCCGCAGTAACCCTTTATTGTGATAAATTACATTCAAGTCCCCAAATTCAAGTTGTACATGATATAAATGCTTATAACTTGAATAAACGCGTTATGTTTTAAATGATTTAAGTCAAAATTTGCACATCAACGTTCACAGAAAACGATTCATTTGACTATTTTTTGCGGGAAGATTTTGTCCATGAACATGTTTATAGACCTACGGAAGCGTATTAGGCTCACCTGCGAAAATATTTTTCTCGAGAGTGAAAATATTTTATCTGGCGGCCGCCACTTAATTATCTGGCGGCCGCCATTTAATTATCTGGCGGCCGCCACATATTTATCTGGCGGCCGCCATTTAATTATCTGGCGGCCGCCACTTAATTATCTGGCGGCCGCCAGATCATTATTTTGATGGCCGCCATATTATTAATTTGATCTAGCCTTCTGTCTTTGATTTGGTGCCATGGAAGTGGCTATAATATTGTTTCACAGTCTCGGGCTTTCTGATCAGGAAATGTTACAATATCTTCAGAATTATGTGCTTCGTACGACAGCTTGTTAATGCCATTTTATACACTAGAAAAAAATTGCTATCTCGTTTAAACGAGATACTAACTCGTTTAAACAAGATAATTATCTCGTTTAAACAAGATACTTTCTCGTTTAAACAAGATAATTATCTCGTTTAAACAAGAAAATTATCTCGTTTAAACAAGATACTTGCTCGTTTAAACAAGATAATTTTCTCGTTTAAACGAGTTAATACTTCATTGTAATTCTGGTAATTTCTGACGAAAGCAGTGATAGATAAGAGCAGTATTAGTACCTGGCTACTTATAGCTGGGGCTGGCTACTTGTAGAAGAAAAGTTAGCTACTAGTAGCCAGTTATTTGATGATTAAAAATACAAAACTAGCAATTATTTCTAGTAACAAAATTTAGTTTTTATTTACTTATAGAAACAAACAAATGTTTACCGTGTGTAGTTTGGTTTTAATCACGGCTTTCGCGGATATCACTTCCGCATTCGTTTTCGTGTACCAGTACATCATGATTTTAATAAATCACCCACTTTTTGTAATAATTAAAAACGTTATTCAATTCTGCTCCGATGATGCCAAATATTCTAACATTTAAGTCTTCATACGCACATATATACGCTTACGCAATCCGATTAAAGTATAGATTTTTATAACATTTCAAATTAAGTACGAGTAGCTGAATATTTATTCCAAAAATATTCAGTATTTATTTATATCATGATCAATAATATTTTATTTTGTGTACATTGATATCAAATATCAGCCATAAAAGCTTTAATACGCACATATACGCTTAACGATTCGACAGGGGAGGGTTACATTTAGGTATAGATTTCTATGGGTTCCTTTTTTCGGCTTGAATTTCTTTTTTCTTACATATATTTACATTCATATATTTGTCCTGTATTTGACAAACATTACTATGAATAGAAAAGCAAAACAAACTGAGTTGTAACTGTGGCAAGCACAATGACTAAAGTCTTCCACCACCCAAAATTTTGACCCCCTTTAGTTTGCACAATAAGACTGGTTGGTTAAAATGTTGTGAAATGTCAAGTCAGCAAATTTTCAGCTATATGTTTTTAAGAATATCCTTATGACAGTTTATGTTTGTGTTATTCATGTAAAATGTACATGTAAAAATTAAAGTAAGTACAATTGCATGTAAGTGTGTGGTGTGCATTTGTGTTGCCTGGTCTGTTGTGTACTAGCACAAACTCGCGGTGTCTTTTTGGTAAGGTGCTGGCTCACCGAGTCAGTATGCCGCAGACAAGTAAACCATTCCCTTAGTTCAATATCCTGGCAACAGGTGAACTGGTCTAAATTTCAAATTTCAAAGTCATTTGTATGACCCAGACACACTTCGAACCCATGACTGTCGAGGCAGACAGTCTACCAATGAGCCACAGAGGTGGTACTCGCTCTTAAGGCAGACCCTCTACAACTAAGCCCCCAAAATAGTAACAACAATGAATGAATATGTAGTCTTATTCTGGTGCACGACGTTTCATCGAATGGACTTTTCGTCGAACTGACACTTGATAGAATGCGACATTCTATCGAAAATTCACTTATAGTACGACATTTCGTTGAATTTTTTTTCAATCCCTTTAAATATCATATTTTTATTCAATAGGTCTAGAAATGTTCCGAGCATGAACATATCATAAAAATGGTTATTCATTTGAAAAAAATCAGTTTTTCCAAAAGTGACATAATACACAAATATTTTAAACTGTATCACAAATTATTAGTTTAACTTCTAAATTCTTTTATTAATTGGTCTAAAGTGCGTGTGTACACTTGTTGATCACAGTTTCTCCAAATGCCTAGACTTTAATATCTCTTGGGGAGATCCTAATTCATTATAACTTGTAAGTTTGCTTTTAAAAGTCTATGGTTTTCTCTGGAAACTACAGGTTACACCAGCTTCCAAAACTGACTGAATCAATATAAGTTAAAATATCGTGACTGGGGTGATATAAAACAGTATTAATGAACTCTTTTACAGTTCTTATTGATCTCTCTAAAAGTTGATTTTATCATTCCAGTGATTTAAACGATTCGAAAAATTGCTAATTGGGTGTAATTTTTGAATTAGTTAATTTTTTGAAAAATTTTCAGTGTACTCTAGTTACTACATACACATTAGATACTTATAACTGAAATGTCGCTGGATATTTCTGATTAAGTATTTTGGCATCTCTAAGCTTGAGAAAACTTAGAAAGTTTTGTACCTATTGCACTTTGAAAACAATTTCGGACATATCTCCAGGTGAGGCTTAAGGTCCATGGGCCTCTTTTGATTTTCTGAAATAAATATTATGTTGTCTCGGTTTTCTGAACATATGCAAAAAAGGTCTGTTATTTCAACTCTTTTATCTGAAAAACCCCGATTTTCACCAGGCAATAGTAAGACCAAATTTGTGGTGAATACTCTTGGTTAGTCATCAAATATCCGAGATAGCCACAGATACTTAAATAACATCAAATAAACAACAATTACATTTTATTTTTAATCAATAAAAGCTAACTAGAAATAATTGCTACTTTTGTATTTTTAATCATCGTTCAACTGGATACTAGTAGCTAACTTTTCTTAACCAGCTTCAGCTATATGTGGTCAGTTACTACTACTGCTTTTAACTATCACTGCTTTCGTCAATATACCAGAATAAAAATGAAATATTAACTCGTTTAAACGACTAAGTATCTTGTCTAAACGATATAATTATCTTGTTTAAACGAGATAGTTATCTTGTTTAAACGAGTTAGTATCTCGTTTAAACGAGATAGTAATTTTTTCTAGTGTATAAAATGGCACTTTCAAGCTTTCGTAGCTTCGGCAATACTGACCGACATGTTATAATCCGGTAGATAAATAAGTGGCGGCCGCCAGATAAATATTTGGCGGCCGCCAGATAATTAAGTGGCGGCCGCCAGATAAAATATTTTCACTCTCGAGAAAAATATTTTCGCAGGTGATATTAAGTGGCGGCCGCCAGATAAATAAATGGCGGCCGCCAGATAAAATATTTTCACTCTCTAGAAAAATATTTTCGCAGGTGAGCCTAATACGCTTCCGTATAGACCAATTTATAAATGTTACATCATTATTTTACTATTCTACTTGAAATAGACGTGCTAAAACAAGAGTATACGAAACAGTGTAAAAAATATAATTTTGTTTATAATTAAAATAAAATTGTAAAGGAATTGAATCAAAGCCGTATTAAATTTTTCATACATCTACGTAAGTTTTAATACACACCGTAACTGACGAAGAGGAAAGCATTGGTAAAGGATGAAATTAGACATGAAATACATGCCTCCGAATTTAATAATACCGATGTTGCCGATTCAGAAACTTTAGCATTATTAAAAAGCCGTTCGGAGGCAAGCATTTCAGGTCTAGGATGAAATTCGCCAAAATATTGTCAGAATTTAACAATATTGTGAATACATATACTTAAAAACTGTATTCAGTATATTAATAAATCTTGAACATCAATTCTTCGGATTTTTAAAACAATTCAGGATTGTGTTAGCAGAACATTTTCGTTTATAATTTGTTGGTTATTAACATTTGAGGTTATAATTTGTTGGTTATTAACATTTGAGGTTATAATTTGTTGGTTATTAACATTTGAGGTTATAATTTGTTTGATCTTATAATTTGTTGCTTATTAACATTGGCGTTTATAATTTGTTGTTTATTAACATTGGCGTTTATAATTTGTTGCTTATTAACAACGGCGTTTATAATTTGTTGCTTATTAACATTGGCGTTTATAATTTGTTGCTTATTAACATCGGCGTTTATAATTTGTTGTTTTTTAACATTGGCGTTTATAATTTGTTGCTTATTAACATCGGCGTTTAGAATTTGTTACTTATTAACATTGGCGTTTATAATTTGTTGCTTATTAACATCGGCGTTTATAATTTGTTGCTTATTAACATTGGCGTTTATTATTTGTTGGTTATTATAATTTGTTTGAGCTTATAATTCGTGCACCCGGCTTATTAACATCGGCGTTTATAATTTGTTGCTTATTAACATTGGCGTTTATAATTTGTTGGTTATTTACATTTGAGGTTATAATTTGTTTGAGCTTATAATTTGTTGCTTATTAACATCGGCGTTTATAATTTGTTGCTTATTAACATTGGCGTTTATAATTTGTTGCTTATTAACATCGGCGTTTATAATTTGTTGCTTATTAACATTGGCGTTTATAATTTGTTGCTTATTAACAACGGCGTTTATAATTTGTTGCTTATTAACATTGGCGTTTATAATTTGTTGCTTATTAACATTGGCGTTTATAATTTGTTGCTTATTAACATCGGCGTTTATAATTTGTTGTTTTTTAACATTGGCGTTTATAATTTGTTGCTTATTAACATCGGCGTTTATAATTTGTTACTTATTAACATTGGCGTTTATAATTTGTTGCTTATTAACATTGGCGTTGATAATTTGTTGCTTATTAACATCGGCGTTTATAATTTGTTGTTTATTAACATTTGAGGTTATAATTTGTTTGAGCTTATAATTCGTGCACCCGGCTTATTAACATCGGCGTTTATAATTTGTTGCTTATTAACATTGGCGTTTATAATTTGTTGGTTATTTACATTTGAGGTTATAATTTGTTTGAGGTTATAATTCGTTGCTTATTAACATCGGCGTTTATAATTTGTTGCTTATTAACATTGGCGTTTATAATTTGTTGGTTATTTACATTTGAGGTTATAATTTGTTTGAGCTTATAATTCGTTGCTTATTAACAACGGCGTTTATAATTTGTTTGTTATTTACATTTGAGGTTATAATTTGTTTGAGCTTATAATTCGTTGCTTATTAACATTGGCGTTTATAATTTGTTGCTTATTAAAATTTGCGTAAACAATCTGTTGCTTAATAAGATTTGAGGTTATAATTTGTTGCTTACAAACATAAGCGCGTTAAATTTTATGCTTATATACAATAGCGCTTGTAATTTCATGCTTGTTAACGTAAGAACTTATAATTTGATGCTTATTAGCTTTTGCGCTTACATTTTGATGTTTATTAAAATTTGCGCTTTTAATTTAATGCGTGTTAATTTGATGCTTATTAACATTAGCGCTTAAAATCAGATGTTTTTTTTAACATTAGCGCTTAAAATGTATATTTATATATATATATATATATATATATATATATATATATATATATATATATATATATATATATATATATATATATATATATATATATATATATATATATATATATATATATGTATGTATATATAGTGAAACTTGTTATGCAGTGACATATTTATGAAGACAATTTTTCAAATATTTGCACAAATAACCAAGACTTCGTGATTTCTAGAATTTAAAAGGTTAGCTAGTTTTAATATACATGTGTATTTGGTTTTCGTAAAATCTATTCGAAATCATTTGCTTTCTTAAATTCTTAAAATGTTTACGATTTGTCATTTGTAAATCTAGGAAATGATCTTTAGTTGAAGAACAGCCCATATTTGACCTACCATTTTATTATTATTGTTATTTATTTATTTAATTTTTTTTTTTTTTTTTTTTTTTTTTTTTTTTTTTTTTGTATTTTGCGATTTTATTACAATCCACGGAACTTTACGATCTTTACGATCTTGTTTTTTGAGTTGCACCAACTGAAAACAAGAGTATCTTCTCGTATTAATAAAACGACCGCGACAAGCACAATGGTCTGGTTGTTTTAGAGAATCGTCAACACGACAAGCACAATGGTCTGGTTGTTTTAGAGAATCGTCAACACGACAAGCACAAAGGTCTGGTTGTTTTAGAGAATCGTCAACACGACAAGCACAATGGTCTGGTTGTTTTAGAGAAACGTCAACACGACAAGCACAATGGTCTGGTTGTTTTAGATAATCGTCAACACGTCAAGCACAATGGTCTGGTTGTTTTAGAGAAACGTCAACACGACAAGCACAATGGTCTGGTTGTTTTAGAGAAACGTCAACACGACAAGCACAAAGGTCTGGTTGTTTTAGAGAATCGTCAACACGACAAGCACAATGGTCTGGTTGTTTTAGAGAAACGTCAACACGACAAGCACAATGGTCTGGTTGTTTTAGAGAAACGTCAACACGACAAGCACAAAGGTCTGGTTGTTTTAGATAATCGTCAACATGACAAGCACAATGGTCTGGTTGTTTTAGAGAATCGTCAACACGACAAGCACAATGGTCTGGTTGTTTTAGGGAATCGTCAACACGTCAAGAATATATCTCTCGTACACAAGAATTACTAGATCATTTTCTATCAAAAACGCTCCAATATTTTTAAAGACACGGCCTAAAATTTAAAATGAAAACTTATGTTCGGGATATAAATCGTTATTAGTTACAATTGTTACAATTAGTTGTGGATTAATTACAGATGTGAAGCTGGTTTCACAATTATGTTTAAATGTATTTTTTCATGGTAAACAGTTAAAGCGAAAACTAATGTCCATTTCGTGTATTCAAACTTGTCCCAAGATACTTATCGTATTAAAACACGTTTTTATTTTGTTAAGTACAGTTTTAACGTTTTGCAGGTGCTACATTTCTGTCTTGTAAAAGATTTTCGTTCATTGTTTAGCTTTTTACTATTATTATTCACTTGTTTGTGTGCTGTAAAATATGAGCACATCAGTTTTTCTGGAAGCATTCCATCTTACTTGTATTTCATTGTAAGAAGTTCAGAAAAAATGTACAGATATCTAGAGTTATTTTTATTTTTGTGTTTACGACATCTTACAAAAGTTATAACAAACTAGATATCTTCCATGTATATTATTGAATGACAAAGAGTCCAAACAGTATTCAATGATAACGAGTCCAGACTATTTTCAATGATAAAGATTCCATAATACATTCAATGATAATGAGTCCAGACTATATTCAATGATAAAGATTCCATAATACATTCAATGATAACGAGTCCAGACTATTTTCAATGATAAAGATTCCATAATATATTCAATGATAATGAGTCCAGACTATTTTCAATGATAAAGATTCCATAATATATTCAATGATAATGAGTCCAGACTATATTCAATGATAAAGATTCCATAATACATTCAATGATAATGAGTCCAGACTATATTCAATGATAAAGATTCCATAATACATTCAATGATAACGAGTCCAGACTATTTTCAATGATAAAGATTCCATAATACATTCAATGATAATGAGTCCAGACTATATTCAATGATAAAGATTCCATAATACATTCAATGATAACGAGTCCAGACTATATTCAATGATAAAGATTCCATAATATATTCAATGATAATGAGTCCAGACTATATTCAATGATAAAGATTCCATAATACATTCAATGATAACGAGTCCAGACTATTTTCAATGATAAAGATTCCATAATATATTCAATGATAATGAGTCCAGACTATATTCAATGATAAAGATTCCATAATACATTCAATGATAACGAGTCCAGACTATTTTCAATGATAAAGATTCCATAATATATTCAATGATAACGAGTCCAGACTATTTTCAATGATAAAGATTCCATAATACAATCAATAATAATGAGTCCAGACTATATTCAATGATAATGAGTCCAGACTAGATTTAATGATAAAGATTCTAAATATATTCAATGATAATGAGTCCAGACTACATTCAATGATAAAGATTCCATAATGCATTCAATGATAATGAGTCCAGACTGTATTCAATGATAATGAGTCCAGACTATATTCAATGATAAAGATTCCATAATACATTCGATGATAACGAGTCCAGACTATATTTAATGATAAAGATTTCATAATACATTCAATGATAATGAGTCCAGACTGTATTCAATGATAATGAGTCCAGACTAGATTCAATGATAAAGATTCCATAATATATTCAATGATAATGAGTCCAGACTGTATTCAATGATAATGAGTCCAGACTACATTCAATGATAAAGATTCCATAATACATTCATTGATAATTAGTCCAGACTATATTCAATAATGAGTCCAGACTGTATTCCATGATTAAGTTCCCAAAATATATTCGATGATAATGAGTCCAGAATATATTAAATGATAATAAGTCCAGACTGTATTTAATTATAAAGATTCAATGATATATTCAATGATAATGAGTCGAGACTACATTCAATGATAAAGATTCCATAATACATTCAATGTTATTGAGTCCAGAATATATTAAATGATAATGAGTCCAGACTGTATCTAATGATAAAGATTAAATAATATATTCAGTGATAATGAGTCTAGGCCCCAGTTTCACAATCATTCACTCAGCTGAGTGTACACTCAACTCAAATGTTCTCATTTTTCTCTATCAATATTTTAAAATTTTTATGTTTTATGAGCGAATGTTTCGTTTTGTTTTACAAAACTTCACTAAACAATTTAAATATAACATTAGATATTCAATTTTAACTGTGTATTGTCTTAGAAATTGACATTGAAATATTCCCGAATTTGAGTTGAGTGTACACTCAGTTGAGTAAATGATTGTGAAACTGGGGCCAGACTATATATTAAATGATAAAGATTTCATGATATATTCAATGATAATGAGTCCAAACAGTATTCAATGATAATGAGTCGAGACTGTATTCGATGATAATAAGTCCAGACCTTATTTAATGATAATGCATACAAACAATATTTAATAATGATGAATACAAAAAATATATAATACAATGAATTGAAACGATATTTAATGATAATGAGGACGAACAAATTTTAATAACCGTATTTAACAGTGAGTTTAAACTGTTTTTTAAAATATGATAATGACATGGGTAATAGTGATGCTAAATCTAAAGACACTAAAAGCAAGAAAGTTGTCCGTTAACATTGAAAATTAAAAATAAAATTTGTCAATTTAATATTTTCTTAATATGTTTATTTTAAAACATTTTCATACATTAAAAATATAAAAGCACACGGCACTCGCAAAACAGACAATGCTTAATATTCCAGAGCATCTAACCTTACAGGATGTGTGAAGCGTTTGTTAGGCACAGGCAATGAGTATTCCCACTTTGTTTTGATATTGTAATTTCTTTTTTGTATTGAAGGATACGTTGTGAAGTTTTGTCAAAACAGTGGTGAAATATATCGGATGAGACTTTAATAATTGATGTCAAATACGTTTTCAAAAAATCCTTGCAAAACAACAATTCTTCAAAATTCCGGAGCATCTGACATCACTGAATGTATGGACCGTCTTTTGTACCTATTGACAATGTATATTATCACTATGTTTAACTTAAAAGTTGCATGTGTATTCATAA
Source organism: Tegillarca granosa (assembly GCA_029721355.1). Classification (NCBI taxonomy): domain Eukaryota; kingdom Metazoa; phylum Mollusca; class Bivalvia; order Arcoida; family Arcidae; genus Tegillarca; species Tegillarca granosa. The sequence continues at coordinate 37,435,589 of CM056598.1, read as the reverse complement.
AGTTAAATCCTTCAAAACGAAAAGATATATCCACTTCAGTGTATTCAATGGATTTCTTTAGTCAAGGATTTCTCAAGTACTTCTCACACTATGTACAGGTAAATAACACGAGTCTTGTTAGGCTCCTTTACAGGTGTAAAAGTTTTGTCATGTAATGCCTTAAAATGAAATTTACTGTTAGTTAAACAACTTGTTTAAATGATGTTATGTTTTTATACATATTGTTAACATTTTACAGATTTTAAGAAAACACTTTTAAATAAGATACACACCAGGGTATTTTAAAATAATTGTCTCAGTTGTTGAAGTATAGGTATTGTATTTACCATGTAGATGTATTGTTATAACCGTTACAATAAAGCTTATTGGTCATGTTTTTGACACAGTTTTTAAATCTTTTAAGTTTATTTGCTTTTATCTTTTATTTATGTTACTAAATGAACAAAGCGACATTTGTATACAAATTTTAACAAAATATTAGTAAATAGAATTAACCGCTCGACACATTTTCTGGACTTTCGTTGACATGTATCCAATTTTTACGATTAAAATAGATCTTACTTTTGAAGTCTTTAAATTTAACACGTGAGTTAGTAGTTATGATCTCTCAAGTGGGTTTATGTTCTACGTCACGTATAAATACCCTTGGTCCCTTTACACTCAGTTTTTAGGTTTAATCGAACTAAGTTTTGGCAATTCCGACAGTTTGAGATCTCTGCAGTTAGTTAATTTTTGGACCAATAAAATGTTAATTGTACAAATTTAAAGGTTCAGATCGAGATTAATTTCTGCTTCTGTTGATGGCTCTTTAAGAGTTACGTCTCCTTTAATTTTACAATTTTGACATTTTGAACTCCTTATAGCAACAGAGGTTTGTGTCATCGTATGATGTTTAGAAAATTACATTCAGAAAATTGTAAAGTTTGAAATATGACATTTGTCCTTAGCATACCACGCCACGCCATATAAGATAATCGTGCACAACTTAAGGTTTTTTTTTTTTTTTTTAATTTTTTTTATCTTTTATTTTGTATACCTCCTCTTTGATTTTTTGTTGGTCATAATGCATTAAATATATGTTTTCACACTTGTCAATGCATGAGACTGCGTTTTATCACTTCAGAGCTCTACCCAATCACTTGTAAAGACTTTAAAGAAACTAGAAACAGTCTGCACTGTGGTTAAGAGGTAGAGCGTCCGACGGGTATTGCCTCCTCGCCTTGCTTTCAGAGGTAAGAATATCGACTAGTGTAAAAATAATGTGAATAAGGGCTGAGTGACACGCTTGTCTATGGCGTACTGACATCATAGACACCCTGACCGCGCGTTAGATAATAAACACACTTGCACATCGCATCCATGTACGAACTTGTTCTTAGATTTGCTAAAAATTGCTGATGTGATGTTAAACATTATTACATACGACCAATATTTTAAAGAAATATTTGTAAGGTAGAGTAAGGACTGCGCCAAACTCAAGAATTTCTCAGACCGGTATTTTTTCCGATTCAGTGGCGAGAGGCGAATGAGAGTACAGTATTCCGTAATGAGATGCAAGTAAATCGCAAATTTCTTTCAGTATTCTGTGGTACTGATTAAAATCTAAGAAGATTGGTGCAATTTCCGTGGATATTGTTCCAGTCCGGCTGGAAACCGAATATAAGACCACATAATGAACATTGCTTCCATAGCTAATAACACTTGGCCCAGTCACGTGTCCCCACTAAAGGGAAAGTCAGAAGTAGAAAATATATTCTAAGATATAATGTTAATTTTGCTAGTGTAAGATGAAATATTTCATGAAATAAAATAAAAAATAAATATTTTTTTATTTATAACATGACACTAGTCCCCTAGAATGTTACCATTTGTTCATTTTCAACACGTTTACTTTTATTTACAACCCATTTGAGATTATTTCCAGCAATTTTGCAAAAGCAGCAATATTTATATCTTATAGATATAATAACATTTGTTATCCCCGACACCTGTAAGAAATTGTAACCCCTCTCGAACCAAGAGACTTTTCGCTTAGACGTAAGTGACCCATTTTATACTGAAACAATAAGATTGACTCAAATGATAATCACTTAAAATTAAAAATTCAAACAGTTTTTAAGTAGCCAACTTGTATTTCGCCAGAATCTTGTGTAAATGCATTTTAAACATTTATTGAATAACTTTTCAGCTTATTTTCCACAAATTGGAATATAATGATAGTACAAAGGCTTATATACTACTTAAAATAAACCCAGAGTCAAATATTATCTCTGGTAGGGGTTATTTGCTGTGTGTGCAGGTAATACCTCTCGTTAAAAATGTCGTATGTTTTACTTATTACTTCTGTTAATATTTTCTTAAAGTATATATGGTAAATAAAGTCTTATCACTGTATACTAATGAGGAAAATTTGTACTTAATTTAAGTCTCCTCCAACTGGGCGATAGACGCTAATTAGAAAAGTTCCAGAAATTTTTAACAGGTAACATATTATTAATTTTATTATTATAATTATTATTTATTTATTCATTTATTTATTTATTTATTTATTTATTTATTTATTTATTTATTTATTTATTTATTTATTATCGTTATTTTAACTTAGAATCAAGGAAAATCTTTATCGATGGGAAAAAACATGAAAATTAAGATTATATTATAAATGTTTAATATTTTATAAAAAATTTCGGCTGAAATAAAAAAAATAATGATTGTTTTAGGAACCACTGATTGAAAAAAAAGTGGGATGAGTTTGGTCTCAAAATAAGTACCAAACCGTACCACTGGACATCATTTATCATGATAAGTACCAAACCGTACCACTGGACATCATTTATCATGATAAGTATCAAACCGTACCACTGGACATCATTTATCATGATAAGTACCAACATTTATCATGATAAGTACCAAACCGTACCACTGGACATCATTTATCATGATAAGAAGTGATCGTCGGAAGTTTTATAATAGCTGTTTGTCTTGTGTTTCTTGACGTCTTTTTGTTTTGTCTTGTCTTCTTTTTTTTCTTGTTATGACCAGACCAGGTTTTGAACCCAGGTCCTTCCGTTCTCGAGACGAAGACATTCTTTCACCGAGCCACATAAACTGTTACACGAATGAATACTAGCTATTTAATTAAACATGTCTCAGAAAAAATACTGCTATGAAAAAGTTTATTTTTTGAAAAATAACTGTATTGGTTTTGCCCACTAAACGTCAAATCAAATGGCATTTTTTAAATTCAAATGCCATTTTTATATACAAGTCATTAATGGCATATGCTTTTTTGCTCATTGTGTCATAAGTATTCAATTTTAACATATTCGCAATTAATTATCGCTTATTCAGCTGATTCAGCCAATATATTTTTCTTTTTCTTTGTTCATGAAACACATTGTTCTAACTTTATCAGGTTGGTTTTTTATTGTTAACAAAAATTAAAAATTTAAAGAACCAAGTAGTGCGTTACATATTTAATCTTTTTACAAGAAAATAAAGTTATGCACATTGTCCGCATTATTTAGCAGTTTTTTTTTGTGTGTGTGTGTGTGTGAAAGAAATATCATATTTAAAATTTGGAATAGTTTATTTCGAAAAAAAATAAAATATTTTACAATATCGGAAACACAAAACCGCCAGTAATAAGCTGAAATGTCTAAACGGAACCATCATCTGAAGATTCTTGGGAGGGACTTTAAACTATTAAGGGAATATTACGAATTTATTTTGCGTCGGAAATAACGTACAGTTTTATCATTAGCTTTTTGATTACACCTAGAAGTCAGGTTTATAGTTAAAATTCCAAATTTTATTGTTGTCAAGAAAAAAGCCATTTGTAATTGGAATGTACTTTAAAAAACTGAATATTGACTGTTTAAAAATATGTGAAATTATCTAACTGAGGCGTAAAGCACGATACCCCCCCCCCCCACCCCCCGCCACCATCGTCACAATATAAACCAATACACATACAGGTATATAGGTTTTTTTATCATCCGGATGGTGAAATGCGTCCGGTTTTCAGAATCCAGTTTATTAAGGTTTTTATCATAAAGAATAAAGAAGAATGTAAATTGGGACAAGCATAGACGTCCGGTTTTCACAGGATTCTGGTTTTTACAAGTTTCGCTGTATATATTTTTCAGCACATGGATATTGTATGAGAATTACAGATAATGTTTCGATGTTTGATTTGGTGTTTTTTGGGATTAAATCTTCTCCATGGAACTTTTTCACAGTCTAGCGGTAAGTTTACTTCATATATACCAAATCCAGATTCAAACGGCCACTGCAACATTTAATTCCTAAAAACACCAGTTTATATTTACAAAATTCATACTCTAAAGTTAAACATATTTGTTCAAATTAGATTTTTGACATTATCTCGTTATTTTTTCTTTTTTAATTCGTTCACTTGTTTTAGGTTCATTAGTAAAATAAGTAGGTTGGTTGTACTGATGTGTAACGTCACATCAGTATTTTAAGCAAAGGGCCACTGGTAAAGGTTTGTATAAATCTATCAGCTTTGATGGTATTATTATAAGTCATAACAAATGTAACTGATTTTTTTTTTGATAAATCAGTTATATATATATATATATATATATATATATATATATATATATATATATATATATATATATATATATATATATATATATATATATATGAATATATAACAATTGTAATACATTCTATCAATTACAATATTTAAAAGAATTTTTTTAATGTAGCAAGTAAAAAACCTAAATATGGTACACACCAATCATCTGGTACCTACCAATATTTAATAGAGAATTGGCTTTTGATACAGACAATTTTCCAAAAATGAAACGGATGATAAGCGATTTATTCATGTTATAGAATCTATCTCGTATTGGTGTTTAAATATCTTGAACTGAAATAATTATAACAAAATAATAATAATAATAATAATACATATGTAGTAATAAAATAAAAATATCTCACCATTTTTGATCGTTATCATGTCAACATGGAGTAACCTTAGCCAATCCCTGGCACCAGAATTAACACAAAGACATATTTTGTAAGTTAAATACTGTATATATTTAGTAACATAAATTATGTGTACAAATCAATTATTTTTACAAATTATAATAAAATTGTAATATTTTACACCAGATAACAAAATCATAGATTTTTTAATTAAAATGTCTAACCGTGGCAACGAAAGTCCTAAAAAGGTGATTTTTTGGCCATTTTTTCCTAGAACTAGAAGACAGATACGAATTAAATCTGTCAATAATTTTTAGGAAAGAACTTTCTATTACAACATATTAAAAATAAAAATATTTAACCTCTTTTTTTTTTTATAGATGCTGGCTAACAACAATGCCCTTTTTAAATTTGTACCAAAATTTACTAATGTATTTTTTAAAAAGAGAACTAACTATATATGCACCGACACAATAAAAAAATTGACATACATATGACGAAACTTGATTGTAAATGTTTTATGAGGTAACTGTGCAAAATATTTTCTGTTGTAACAAACGTAACCATGGAAAACATCAACTGATAGCATTTAATTCGTGAAAAAGAACTTTTTTGTATTGAATAAAGATATTGCATCAAATTTGTTTACAAGATAATTGTTTCATTAATGATATTGTAAACACAATACTTTAGAAATAACTAAACAAAAGTAGATCTAATTCTAAACTTTTTAAATATTGAAAATATGTAACCATAGAAACAAAAAATCATTTTTATATTTAAAAAAAATCAAAGATTTCTTTAAATGTGAAAGGAAAATTGTATCAAATTTTATGAATGTTTTGAAAAAATTACTTTGTATTGCCTGTATATACCGTGTGACACTAAATGACAAAACATATACCATGTGACACTAAATGACAAAATATATACCATGTGGCACTAAATGACAAAATATATACCATGTGGCACTAAATGACAAAACATATACCATGTGACTCTAAATGACAAAACATAAACCATGTGACACTAAATGACAAAATATAAACCATGTGACACTAAATGTCAAAACATACCATGTGACACTAAATAACTAATCATATACCATGTGACACTAAATGGCACTACTATATCACGTGAAAAACATGGCATTATAAAAACCAACACGGCACAAAATGGCAATATAAACCTTGTAAAACAAAATTACAATATCATAAAACATTTGTCACAAAATAAAAATACAATTAATCATTTAACACAACTAGCCTCTCAAAAATCAGGTCCAATCATAGTCTAGCAGATCTTTGTTCAAAAAGATATGCAGTTAGCTTCGCTCATTGAAGGTATGTAGTTTGACTCACAATTAATATATTAAGGTAGTTCCCGACACCAGAGGCAAAAAATTTCCCCGCATTGGGATTTCATGTCTGAAAATTTGCACACGCCTTCCTTAGAATGTACTTTGTTAAATAAAAAAATAAAATACATATATTAGGGTTTTCGTTTTTCAGTAGAGCGCATTCAACCTACCCCACTTGTCAACAATCACTTCTCATTTCTAAATATCCCAGCAGGTTAATTTCATATTTGTTATTAATTCAATAATGGTAAGATGTAATAAAAAAAATTATTTTTATGATTTTAATCAATATTTCAATAAAAGATGTGTGCAAAAAGTGTCTTCATTTTCATCGACAGTTTATCACAAAAATCCATATTTCATAAAATCTGTGAATTACGTTTCTTTAAAAACTGCACAAATGAAACTTGAAACATATTCTTCGAAATTAAATGAAAAAAAAAAAAAAAAAAAAAAAAAAAAAAACCATATGCTTGGGTTCTTGTTTTCGAGATATGGGAAGGATTATCTCCCCTACCCCTTATTTTTTAAATTGCTATTAAAAAATTCAAACCAACAAAATGACAGGTTTAAAGAACTGTTTGAGTATTACAGTATGCAAAGCTTTACAAAAATTAGTTTTGTATATTCCAAAAACAAAATTCGTTATTAAAGCTGCATTAAGTTTTCCAAAGAAAAAATTAAAACGGTGCTAATCTAATAAATGATGTTCCTAATGAACAATGTTACATTTGGTTCAACGATAAAAGCTCGAATAAATACAGAAATTACATTATTAACCCAGCGAGATGCAGCATTTGGGATCTAATATTAGAACATGGTTACGTCATTAAAACCCGGGTCATTTAAACACAACTTTCAAAATGTTGAAATACGATAAATTAAACACAGAACTTCGTTGAATTTGTCATTTGTGACTTAGTAAGGGAAAAATAACACCATTTCAAATACATCTGGATATTAATGAAGGACAATTAATGCAATCTGTCATGTTTCACTTTCGATTCTAGGCTTTTCCGTACATCCGTGCGCATGCTCCAAGCTCATAATTACCATCGTAGAACACTGACCAACCGGTCAGAGGATTCCGTTTATTTACAGCTAAAAGAAATGAAATTCTAGAAAATGAATGTCACGGATCGTGGTTAGAAGATATCTACTTTTAAAAAAATATATTTTTAGAAAATCAAAAAAAAAAAAAAAAAAAAAAAAGAAAAAAAAAAAGAAATTTGGTAAACTTAATGCAGCTTTAAAATGTTTGATAATTAACTTTTTAATTTGTTTTTACTCCTTTAAGAACGAATTACGATGTCGGGATTTTGTCTCAACCGTTTTCGAAATCCTATTTTCTGACAATCTTCCTGAAAGACCAGTATTGCAAGATTTGTTATGAGTGAAATCGATCTATTTGATATTTTGGACATTTTACAAACTTATTATGTATGCTTATACACATATCATCATCGAAATTTGTCGCTATCCTAAGTCTGTTAAACAAGACTGCTCTGCTCTGCGGGATCAGAGGTAAACCTTATGCCTATTTTTTCTTTATTTTTGCACAAAAGCGATATAGCCTGTTAAAGATTATGTCTAAAATGCATGCAGGTATTTTATTGAAGACCCATAGACTCATGTAATTATCTATTCCTGTGTACAAGGCCCCTAGATGCAATTGTTATATTATGTTTGATGCCAGTGTCATATACCATTTTTTGAATGTATTTTATGATTAAATTAAAAAAATGGTATATGACACCAGTATCAAAATAGTGTGTTGATATCTGTGTCAAAGTAGTGTGTTGATGTCCGAATCAAAGTAGTGTGTTGATGTCCGTATTAAAGTAGTGTGTTGATGTCCGTATCAAAGTAGTGTGTTGATGTCCGTATCAAAGTAGTGTGTTGATGTCCAAATCAAAGTAGTGTGTTGATGTCCGTATCAAAGTAGTGTGTTGATGTCCGAATCAAAGTAGTGTGTTGATGTCCGTATCAAAGTAGTGTGTTGATGTCCGTATCAAAGTAGTGTGTTGATGTCCGTATCAAAGTAGTGTGTTGATGTCCGTATCAAAGTAGTGTGTTGATGTCCGTATCAAAGTAGTGTGTTGATGTCCAAATCAAAGTAGTGTGTTGATGTCCTTATCAAAGTAGTGTGTTGATGTCCAAATCAAAGTAGTGTGTAGTGTGTTGATGTCCGTATCAAAGTAGTGTGTCGTTGTTTAAATCAAAGTAGTGTGTTGATGTCCGTATCAAAGTAGTGTGTTGATGTCCAAATCAAAGTAGTGTGTTGATGTCCATATCAAAGTAGTGTATTGATGTCCGAATCAAAGTAGTGTGTTGATGTCTATATGAAAGTAGTGTGTTGATGTCCGAATCAAAGTAGTGTTTCATGAAGTTGAAGACATGGAGATGAAGATGGACATTCTTTTTTGTTGCTCTCATCCTTTTTTCTTAATTTTTCTTTCTTTATTATTATCATTATGTGTGTGTGTGTGTGTGTGTGTGTGTGTGTGTTACTGAATAGCGTTTTATTTTGCTTTTTACCATGAAATTAATTGCCATGTCACCCACACACATATATAAAATAATCCAATTTTTAGAAATATGTCAAACTTTACTTTAGGAATGACTAAGTAATAGAAGATAAAATAAAGTCTTTTCTAATTCTTAAATAAAATCCGTTATAAAAACGTCCCTTTGATAAAGACTTTGTCTGTTTTGTGTAATACATGGAAACTATTCAATCAGATGTTTCAATGTTGTATATTTGTGTATAACAATACATATATGATAGAGACGACTATTCATGGCAATGTAGGATTGACTTAATACATTAAATATCTATTTAAATAATTCAAATACCTTACTAATTTTAATGACCCTATACAGTAATCTAAAAGGGTCGTTTTTGTTAAAAGTACTAAAGTTTAATGATAAAACTATTCACATGATAAAATACTATCGTCCAAAACCAGAAATACAATATTCACATGATTAAAATACTATCGTCCAAAACCAGAAATACAATATTCACATGATAAAATACTATCGTCCAAAACTAGAAATACAATATTCACATGGTTAAATACTATCGTCCAAAACTAGAAATACAATATTCACATGATAAAATACTATCGTCCAAAACTAGAAATACAATAATCACATGATTAAAATACTATCGTCCAAAACCAGAAATACAATATTCACATGATAAAATACTATCGTCCAATACCAGAAATACAATATTCACATGATAAAATACTATCGTCCAAAACTAGAAATACAATATTCACATGATAAAATACTATCGTCCAAAACTAGAAATACAATATTCACATGATAAAATACTATCGTCCCAAACTAGAAATACAATATTCACATGATAAAATACTATCGTCCAAAACTAGAAATACAATATTCACATGATAAAATACTTTCGTCCAAAACTAGAATACAATATTCACATGATAAAATACTATCGTCCAAAACCAGAAATACAATATTCACATGATAAAATACTATCGTCCAAAACCAGAAATACAATATTCACATGATAAAATACTATCGTCCAAAACCAGAAATACAATATTCACATGATAAATACTATCGTCCAAAACCAGAAATACAATATTCACATGATAAATTTCTATCGTCCAAAACTAGAAATACAATATTCACATGATAAAATACTATCGTCCAAAACTAGAAATACAATATTCACATGATTAAAATACTATCGTCCAAAACTAGAAATACAATATTCACATGATAAAATACTTTCGTCCAAAACTAGAAATACAATATTCACACGATTAAAATACTATCGTCCAAAACTAGAAATACAATATTCACATGAAAAAATACTATCGTCCAAAACCAGAAATACAATATTCACATGATTAAAATACTATCGTCCAAAACTAGAAATACAATATTCACATGATAAAATACTATCGTCCAAAACTAGAAATACAATATTCAGATGATAAAATACTATAGTCCAAAACTAGAAATACAATATTCACATGATTAAAATACTATCGTCCAAAACCAGAAATACAATATTCACATGATAAAATACTATCGTCCAAAACTAGAAATACAAAATTCACATGATAAAATACTATCGTCCAAAACTAGAAATACAATATTCACATGATTAAATATTATCGTCCAAAACTAGAAATACAATATTCACATGATAAAATACTATCGTCCAAAACCAGAAATACAATCTTCACATAATTAAATACTATCGTCCAAAACCAGAAATACAATATTCTCATGATAAAATACTATCGTCCAAAACTAGAAATACAATATTCCCATGATTAAAATACTATCGTCCAAAACTAGAAATACAATATTCACATGATAAAATACTATCGTCCAAAACTAGAAATACAATATTCACATGATAAAATACTATCGTCCAAAACTAAAAATACAATATTCACATGATTAAAATACTATCGTCCAAAACTAGAAATACAATATTCACATGATAAAATACTATCGTCCAAAACTAGAAATACAATCTTCACATGATTAAATACTATCGTCCAAAACCAGAAATACAATATTCTCATGATAAAATACTATCGTCCAAAACTAGAAATACAATATTCCCATGATTAAAATACTATCGTCCAAAACTAGAAATACAATATTCACATGATAAAATACTATCGTCCAAAACTAAAAATACAATATTCACATGATAAAATACTATCGTCCAAAACTAAAAATACAATATTCACATGATTAAAATACTATCGTCCAAAACCAGAAATACAATATTCACATGATAAAATAATATCGTCCAAAACTAGAAATACAATATTCACATGATAAAATACTTTCGTCCAAAACCACAAATACAATATTCACATAATTAAAATACTATCGTCCAAAACTAGAAATACAATATTCACATGATAAAATACTATCGTCCAAAACTAGAAATACAATATTCACATGATAAAATACTATCGTCCAAAACCAGAAATACAATATTCACATGATAAGATACTATCGTCCAAAACCAGAAATACAATATTCACATGTTTAAAATACTATCGTCCAAAACAAGAAATACAATATTCACATGATTAAAATAATATCGTCCAAAACTAGAAATACAATATTCACATGATTAAAATACTATCGTGCAAAACCAGAAATACAATATTCACATGATAAAATACTATCGTCCAAAACCAGAAATACAATATTCACATGATAAAATACTTTCGTCCAAAACTAGAAATACAATATTCACATGATTAAAATACTGTCGTCCAAAACCAGAAATACAATATTCACATGATAAAATACTATCGTCTAAAACCAGAAATACAATATTCACATGATTAAAATACTATCGTCCAAAACCAGAAATACAATATTCACATGATTAAAATAATATCGTCCAAAACTAGAAATACAATATTCACATGATTAAAATACTATCGTGCAAAACCAGAAATACAATATTCACATGATAAAATACTATCGTCCAAAACCAGAAATACAATATTCACATGATAAAATACTATCGTCCAAAACTAGAAATACAATATTCACACGATTAAAATACTATCGTCCAAAACCAGAAATACAATATTCACATGATAAAATACTATCGTCCAAAACTAGAAATACAATATTCACATGATAAAATACTATCGTCCAAAACTAGAAATACAATATTCACATGATAAATACTATCGTCCAAAACTAGAAATACAATATTCACATGATAAAATACTATCGTCCAAAACTAGAAATACAATATTCACATGATAAAATACTATCGTCCAAAACTAGAAATACAATATTCACATGATAAAATACTATCGTCCAAAACTAGAAATACAATATTCACATGATAAAATACTATCGTCCAAAACTAGAAATACAATATTCACATGATAAAAATACTATCGTCCAAAACCAGAAATACAATATTCACATGATAAGATACTATCGTCCAAAACCAGAAATACAATATTCACATGTTTAAAATACTATCGTCCAAAACAAGAAATACAATATTCACATGATTAAAATAATATCGTCCAAAACTAGAAATACAATATTCACATGATTAAAATACTATCGTCCAAAACCAGAAATACAATATTCACATGATTAAATACTATCGTCCAAAACCAGAAATACAATATTCACATGATAAAATACTTTCGTCCAAAACTAGAAATACAATATTCACATGATTAAAATAATATCGTCCAAAACTATATATACAATATTCACATGATTAAAATACTATCGTGCAAAACTAGAAATACAATATTCACATGATAAAATACTATCGTCCAAAACCAGAAATACAATATTCACATGATAAAATACTATCGTCCAAAACTAGAAATACAATATTCACATGATTAAAATACTATCGTCCAAAACCAGAAATACAATATTCACATGATAAAATACTATCGTCCAAAACTAGAAATACAATATTCACATGATAAAATACTATCGTCCAAAACTAGAAATACAATATTCACATGATAAATACTATCGTCCAAAACCAAAAATACAATATTTACATGATAAAATACTATCGTCCAAAACCAGAAATACAATATTCACATGATAAAATACTATCGTCCAAAACTAGAAATACAATATTCACATGATAAAATACTATCGTCCAAAACTAGAAATACAATATTCACATGATAAAATACTATCGTCCAAAACTAGAAATACAATATTCACATGATTAAAATACTATCGTCCAAAACCAGAAATACAATATTCACATGATAAAATACTATCGTCCAAAACTAGAAATACAATATTCACATGATTAAAATACTATCGTCCAAAACTAGAAATACAATATTCACATGATAAAATACTATCGTCCAAAACTAGAAATACAATATTCACATGATTAAAATACTATCGTCCAAAACTAGAAATACAATATTCACATGATAAAATACTATCGTCCAAAACTAGTAATACAATATTCACATGATTAAAATACTATCGTCCAAAACTAGAAATACAATATTCACATGATAAAATACTATCGTCCAAAACTAGAAATACAATATTCACATGATAAAATACTATCGTCCAAAACCTGAAATACAATATTTTATCCAAATTATTTAGTTAAGAAAAAAGGTTGTTATATCTGCTTAATAACAATAACAAACATCGCTAAAATATGTAGATATTCGAACCAGGTAACTAGTATGTAAATCGATCGCAGACAAAACAAAAGTAATCTAGAATATAAGTAGAGGAAAAACGAGGGTTCTGCGACCGGAAGTGATACAGAACCCTCGTTTTTCTTCTACTAATATACTTTTTTAAGACAAACATCCCTGTCCACATCTTAGCTAAGAAAAATTATTCAATCTAATCGCCGACGGGAATGCACGATTTTACCTCGTGACCTTGACTTTTGAACTGCACAACCAAATATGATATTTGGCAACGAATGGCGTTTAAATTTTGAAGTTATGATTCAAGGCGGAAATAATATTATAACGGATGGACGGACAGACAGACAGGGTGATACTTATACATCACCCTTAAGTTAGTTAACTGGGGTACAAAATGGACAATTCATGTTGTATAGTTTTAAAAAAATAATCTGAGTTAATATATATATATATATATATATATATATATATATATATATATATATATATATATATATATATATATATATATATATATGCCCTTAGAGTAAATCATCTAGACAATTTCACCAGAACCCAGACAGCATGTCAACGTTGGGCCAACGTTGGGATATGGTTGTACCGTTGGGCGACCGTTGGCATTGGATTTCCAATGTTGGACCAACGTTGGGCCAACATTGTCATTTCAATGTTGGATTAACAACGTTGGTCCAACGTTGGGTCAGCGTAGTAATTTTAATGTTTGATTTACAACATTAGTCTAACATTGGACCAACATTGTAAATCTGGTGTTAGATTAACAACATTAGTGTAATGTTGGGCCAATGTTGTAAATCCAACATTGGATCAATGTTGTAATAAACACCAACAGTATCAAGGTGCAATTTAATTACATTACGTCCTCATTTTAAGTTAGACAACACATTTTTGGGCAATATATATATATATATATATATATATATATATATATATATATATACATTTACAATTATAGGACTTTATCTTTTTAATTTTTATTTTTGTTTCATTTATTTATTTATTTATTTATTTATTTATTTGTTTATTTTATTGATTTTTTTTAATATGATCTATTTATTTTATACATGTATTACATTTATTTTTTTCAAATAATATTAACTTTCATGTGCTAATTTTTTATTTCTATATAAAATGGGATACTCAAAACATAGGCAAGACATTTCATCTGATACTAAGGATATATTACTTGATTCTATCCAAAGATAAAAGATGTTGTACAAATATACAATAATACAAAGAATTTGATTTGCTTGATTTTGAAAAACTTGAAATTATTTACTTAAACCCCAAATAGAAGTTTAGGTTTAAAAAGAATTTTTTGTGTGTTGAATGATCAGTAAAATCCCTGAGGCTTCTACCAGTAATTGAGTTTTGGTCATTTCCCCTCATAAATATATTGACACTAGTCTGACCATTGTCCTTCCAACTATCCCATTCACATCAAGAACTATTTAATTACTAGGTAGGGTTAGTGCACACAATAGCATTGCCAGATTGAGTGAGATTGTAACAACTGTTACCTGAGGTAGTTTGATTTGAACTTTTGAATATTCAAATTTTCAAGAGAAGGTTGATGTGCTGGTGAGTATAAATTATTATGAAATAAAACTAGTAAACTCTCTCTCTCTCTCTCTCTCTCTCTCTCTCTTACACAATGTATGATACATTGTCATTCTTACACAGTACATTATTAGTATCTGTTTTTTAAAAACATTCTAGATAAGAGACATCTTATGTTAAACATTAGAAAATAACAAACGGAACTACAAAATTTAAAAAAAGTGATACATTATGGTTAATTTACACTCACATTCATAATGTGTTATTGGTATTAAAACATCCCAGTGGATTTTTCACAAAAGCATATGATCTTATTACCATTTGGGATGTCTTTGAAATTAAAAATGCCTATTTCTTACTAAATCTACCTATCGTTAAAATTTTAAAAACTACTTTACCTCCAAACTACGAGCTGAATTGAAAAAAAATTATTTATTTATTTATTTATTTATTCTTCCTATTATTACATGTATTATTATCAAATACGCATCAAGTAAGAATTAATTACTTTGTAAATGTATAGCCTATGTTTATTTATTTATTTTATCTATCTATCTATCTATCTATCTATCTATCTATTGTTGTTGTGCACCGATCATCAAACACAGATCAAGTCAAAATAGTTGCTTTTTAAATTTAGTTTATGGTTTATTTATTTATTTATTTATTTGTTTATTCTATCCATCTATTTATCTATTTATTTATACATTCATTCTTCCTGTTATTATCATTATTATTGTTGTTGTTGTGTACCGATCATCAAACACGGATCAAGTCAAAATAGTTACTTTTTAAATGTAGCATATGGTTTATTTATTTATTTATTTATTTATTTATTTATTTATTTATTTATTTTCATTTTCATTTTTTTTCCTGAATAAATTCTTTAATAAAAGTACAGACTTTAGTCATATATTGATGAAGTTGGTAGTTAAAATTACTACTTCTTGGTTTTCAAAATTATTTTATATGCTTCAATATAGTATAATATATCAGTAATGGTGTTCTACAACCTAGTTCAAATATATCAACTTATACCAAGAAGTCAGATCTGAGATGGTGGAGAAAGTCGAAGTGCTCAAAGAAAACCAACAATCTTCAAAATATTAAAATAACTTTCTGACACTTGGAACTGTTCAAGTGGTAATCAAACTATGTGGTGATAGGCATTATCATCTGTAAACATGCAATTTCGACTACTAAAATACTATTATAAAGTACACTAAAGCCACTAAGTACTATAATATATAATAGAAAAAAATACAAAAAGCTGGAAAATAAAAAAGACGAGCAAAAAAAATATGAATTCAAAATTTAAAAATTTAGACTTAGTTTCTTGGTTCTTTTATTTTTAATGTACAAGTAACAAAAAACATGTTGATTTGTACATTTCCCTGCTAGTAGACTGTAAGTTGTGAGGACCAGAGTATGAAAATTAAATGTATATGTGTCTAAATCTTTTAAGTTTTCATTTTTTTACATATATATTAGATCATATTTGATGCAATCTGATACAAACAAGATAGATGAAACACAACACAATAAAATACATGTATAAGGATTTCAATTAAAGCTAATAGCTAAACATTAAGCATCTGAATTCAATTTTTTTTTCAAAAATGATCTAGAATTCTGTAAATAATTTTAAATTTACACATTTTTTCTGCAAAATAGTACCATGTATGCCAGTTTATAAGATGTGTTTATCATATTTATTTACCAGTATACAATTTCAATTTTAACAGATAACATGGTGGAAAGTTTAAATAGTCAACTTACAGAAAAATACAACAAAATGGATACATACTAGTGATTCGACAAAGTTAGATCTTGCATCAACATCCTTGTATGACATTGGCAATGTTGGTCACCATGAAGATTCAGAGAGTGTCAAAAAGTACAAATTTGGCAATTATTTGTGACATGTAAAATATATGTTATGGTTCCTAGGATCTTCACTGGAATTATTTTTGGAATTGGAAAATTTATTACAAAGTTTATTTAACAAATATTCTTCTGAAAAACTTTCTTTTTGAAAGTTGGCACTTGATGTATTACAGGGATATTTTTAGAATACACTATTTAGTAGTCACCCATAAGGGACTGGAATTTACATACAACAGCAGCAGCATCTTCTTTTTTATATTTTACAAAACAAACTTTATCGCAAGTATCTTGAATACCAAATAATTTATATGTGATTTAGACAGTCTGTTTACAGTTGACATATATGATTATATGATAAATCTGTCTGTAATCCATAGTGTTTTATTTTAATACATGTATTAAATTGTTGAGAAGCATAGTATTATTGTTTATAATTTTCTGTTATACCAATAACAGGGCCCTAAACCAATTTTAATCACCTTGGTCTAGTTGTTCAACAGCAATTTAAAAGTGGTAATTATTCATAACAATTCTGAAAATGTATGTTTATTGTACTTACAAATATATTATAAACTTTTTAGCTTACAATTTTTCTGACAGAAAAAGTATAAATATGAAAAACCGTATAAACTAACACTTTGGTCAGGTTAACCATAGTGCTTTCAACAGCCACTCCCAGTAACCTATTTGTTCAAGTACTTAAAGATATACATGTAAGTATATGACAGAGACATCCGATCCCCTATAGCACCTGATCTAATTACCTATTTTAACTTTATTATCATGCATACTTCATATATAACTACACAACAGTTACTGTACTGTATAAAAAACCTTAGTCCTACAGTTATGATGTAAATGACATTGTTGGTCCAATGTAGAACAGACATACAAGTAATATGCCAGTACTGGTTCCAGTTTGATTTTGTATTTAACAGTGTTTAGCCAACATAGCTCAAACATTATGCCAACATTGGGTCAATGTAGAACCAACTTTGGCTCAACCATAACTTTATATATTTCCAACACTGGTCATCGTAGAACCAACATTGGCAAAATGTTTGTTCTACGATGGCCCAATGTAGAACTAACATTATGTCAATGTTGGGCTAACATAGAACCTATATTATGCCAACCTTGGGTCATTATAGAACCAACATTATGCCAACGTTGGGCCAACGTAGAACCAACATTATGCCAACGTTGGCCCAACGTAGAACCAACATTATACCAACGTTGGCCCAACGTTGGGCCAACGTAGAACCAACATTATGCCAACGTTGGCCCAATGTTGGGCCAACGTAGAACCAACATTATGCCAACGTTGGCCCAACGTAGGCCCAACATGTTGGGCCAACGTTGCGCCGCTTTGCACTTAGAACGTTGGCCCAACGTTAGTTTACAACGTTGGCCCAACGTAAAAGTGAACGTTGGGCCAACGTTGGCCAAACGTTATCATGCTGTCTGGGAAGACTCTTTTCTTTGTTGTATTTCAACTGCAAGCAAAGAAGAGAAGTATTATGTAAAACAAAACAAGTGAAACAGATAGATTAGCTATTTATAGTAGAAAATCTGTAACTGGATACGACAGTCAACGTACCAACATCATGACACAATTCAATTTAATGATAAAGCAACCTAGATTAAAAAAATGGTATTTGGACCACTGATGATAAAGTACCTGGTTTTGGAGGGACGCTATGGTTGATATCTAGTGGTGTGGATGAGTACCATCGGCGGACCCAATCGTCAAAATAATTTATATAAAGGATTAAATTGAGACCTTTGATTTTGCGTCTGAGATGTATTTTGCATGCCAGATTGATCAAAAATATATCAAATACGCGCTTATTTATAAACAAGAGACACAACTAATTTGACACGTGTCGCTGGTTGTAAAATTCGCACCTTCAGACACTTCTGAAACAATCGCCGTATGTATCCTGTGATGTGATTCAGAGTAATTCATTTAGAAAAAAATCCAAAGTTATTAGACCATCGTCTTTGCTAAGACATATCTAATTCAGTGAGACAAGGTGATCAGGTGTACATATACTATCACATCTGCTTGATGATAATGTTTCAGTCTTAAAGAATCTGGAACATTATTATATGTATAACTCTTTCAATTTGAATATCTTGCATATAAAATCTTTTTATACACCCACCCTCAAATACAAACGAATTATTTGATGATTTTGTAAAGCGGTTTACTAAATATAGTTTATAAATGTTTCTGAAATTACCTGTCAGGTTTAATCTGCATTATTAATAGAATCAAATGTCAGATTATCTTGAGTTTTCAAGAATTGTGTTAGTGTTAATTTTAAAACAATATATACTAGTTTTTTTTATTTAATTGTTTTTATCGTTTTACCAGGTTTGGCCACGTTAGGTCATATTGACCCAGATGGAAGGCTGATAATGTTTTCACACTTCTCAATGGTTGTTGGTTCTGTATGTTCATCGAAATGGGGCATAGAAGACGCTGAAGTTGTATGTAGACAACTTGGCTTTCCAGGTGTTGTGTCATTTTTTACCTTACCAAGAAGTAAACAATATGACAGGGCTGTATTTGGTTTACACTGTACTGGCACTGAGCGATTCGTTGAGGAATGTCCATTAGATACGTCGGATTTCAGTGGTATATGTAGTACCATGGATGATGCTGCGGTTACTTGTGGACAACCCAGTTAGTATAGATAAAACCTATTCTAGCGATTTCCTATGAAGTCTGTCAGTAATACAATAGTTTTATATAACTTATGCCAACCCATTTAAAGCTGCATTTAAAAAAAAATCTGTTGTCGTTCTCGCACAAAAATGTTTACTTACTGTCGACGCCATTGCTTATATATTTGTAGAACTTCCACACAGTCTCCAAGCTGATAAATAACGTTTCATCGAAATGTCCCAAGCTTTTAGGATTTCCATTTATTATAGGCTAATAAGAGTTAACCTAAAGAATTAATCGCACAGATCATGATTATAACCAATTAACATCCATAAAAATTGTTGATTTTTTTTTAAAAACTGGTTAAACTAAATGCAGCTTTAAAATAATATATGTACACAAAATTTTGCCGGGACATCGATGGCCGATTGGTCTAAAGCACAAGCTTTCGTATCACAGTGGCTCTCACCACCTTTTACTCCGGCAAAGCTAAGTGTGAGAAAGTTTGTCGGTTCGCTTGCCGAAAGTCAGTGGTTTTCTCCGGGCACTCCGGTTTACTCCGCTATTCCGCCCCGAAGTAATTAATGGGGCTTAAATACCATTAATTCAATCCAAAATTTTGTCAAAATTGTGTTTCGTAACTATAAAGATGGAAAGGTTTAGCAAATACCAAATTATTTAATGTCTCGTTCAACCTAGGTTGAATCTTATTTTTACTTTTTAAAAATGTATTTATTCATTTATTTATTTATTTATTTATTTATTTATTTTTTGCTTTAACTTGGGACATTGTGTGATTTTGGTTTTAATAATATTTAAGATTTTTTTCTGCGTTGTAAACAAAACCACTTAGGCTAGTTTGAATTCAAGACGGTTTAATTACGGTATTGTACACTTTTGAAATATGTATCCTAGTTTTACGAACAAACAGAAAGTATTTGTTTACTTTAACGTACGTTATATATTGAGTTTCTGAAAATCTCCTGCGCTTGGTTAATTTTTAGTTAAAGTCTCGAAGGTTATCATCTCTGTTCTCATTTTACATGTCTTCTAGCCCAGATGAAAATTGGTTTTTGGGATGGATTGGAGAATTACAATATTGCTACTGGACACTTAATCATGTCTAGGTCTAAAGCGCGCTTACGGATCACAGTGCCTGTCACCCCCTAGGTTCGAATCCTACTAGGGACATATTCTAGTGTGAGAAAGTTTGTCAGTTCGCTTGCCGAAGGTCGGCGGTTTTCTCCGGGCTCTCCGGTTTCCACCACCATCCCAGAACTGACCGCCTCGAAATAAGTAAAAGATTCTTGACTGGGGCGTAAAACATCATTACTCCACTCACTCCACTCCACTTAATCATGTGTCCGTCTGGTTTTTTTTAGTCGGTGGTCCCAATATGTGTTAGTCTCATTTAGTTGTTTTATCAGTAACTTGGATCTGTGTCATATTTTGGTTGAGTTGTTACAATAATAACCACAATCGATTGGTCAAATTTGTCAATTTACAAGACATATCAGTTCAAATTAACAATTTTTATTTTAACAGTTCACAATTCCACTTTATCCCATTCCCATATTTTAACAAATCTTTCCTATCCGCTTATCAAACACATTCCAAAATGTTTTTTACTATTGATTTTGATTTTATCTAGGCACAACAAGTAATTCATTTCCGTCAACCGCGTCGACGCTACCCCAAATACTGGCATCTCTTGGCCATATTGAGCCAGATGGTAGGGTAATGATGATTTCTCATTCCAATGGATATATTGGTACCGTGTGTTCATCAGGATGGAACAAAGAAGACGCCGATGTAATATGTAGACAGCAAGGCTTTCCTGGTGCCGTTTCTTATTTTACTTTACCGAGAAGTATCCAGTATGTCAGAACTATATTCGGTATACATTGTTCAGGAACTGAAAAGACAGTTGAAGAATGTCCAGTAGATACAATAGATTATAATGGAATGTGTAGTTCAATGGAAGATGCTGCAGTTTCATGTAGTCAGTCAGGTATAGTAGTGCAGTTAATTGAAAATCGAGTCACTAGGACCAAAATGTTCCCAAAGTTTGTTTTAAAGTGTTTTGAAATTTTGTTTTTAAAAACTATCCTTGCATGTAAGATAAACATATATTTATATTTATAGCAAGACATTGATGTTATCAAACACAAACATTTCAAAATCATAATCCCAAAAGCAATTGTACATAGAGAATATATAAATTTAAAAAGTACTTTGCCCATAGATAAGTAAATCAGAAACCAATATAGTCGTATAATCTATGTTCTTATATATCTAACGTAATGTTCTCGCAATGTTTTTATCACTGTGGTAGCTCAGTTGGTAGAGTGCTCGATTGGTAAGTGGAAGGTCGTGGGATCGAACCCAAAACGGGTTTGACACAAGACTTGAAAGTGGGTAGTGTCTATTTTTTCGCCAAGCAATCGGCACTACAAATTGAAAGTCATGGTTCTTTCGGATGGGAACCTAAAATAACGAGGTTCCGTGTCACGATAGGCTTGACACGATAAAGAACACTAATTTATAATGCCATCGGCGCATTTTTGCATATAGCTGGCGACGTCTCGATATCAATGGAATATACTTGACTGGGACGTTTAAAACCATTACTCAACTCAACTAAAAAATTTTTTTTTCGGTAGCGTTTCAGTTGGGTTTGTTAATAAAAATAATTCACTTATTCAATTGCAGGTACCACAAGTTATCCAATTTCATCAACTTCTTTACCTCACATACAAGCATCCCTTGGCCATATTGAACCAGATGGAAGAGTAATAATGATTTCACATTCTAACGGATACATGGGCACCATGTGTGCATCAGCATGGGACAAAGAAGATGCTGATATTATATGTAGACAACAGGGATTCCCAGGTGCTGTTTCATTTTTCACGTTACCAAGAACTTCTCATTTCGACAGAGCTGTTTTTGGAATCCACTGTACTGGATTTGAAAAAGCAGTGGAGGAATGTTCATTCGATACGTGGGATGTCAGTGGAACATGTGGTACCATGGAAGATGCTGCCGTTGATTGTGGACAATCTGGTAACCGAATTTATTAGTGTAATCATTGGATGGGTTTTGTTGAATTTCATTTTATCTCTTTAATATTAAATACAAATTAACGTCTGAAGTAGAGAGTTTCATAGTAAGTGGGTCAAGATGTGTTCACTTGTCTTGCTTGTGTTTTGTTTGTGCTCCATGTTTTTTTTTTTCAGCAAACTTAATTTACTAATAAATTGTTAGTAGCGTACATAAACATTGAAGCTTTTCAATCCTTGAAATTTTTGAAATGCGAAATTGCTACTTTGTGATTAAGACTGATTGGAGAAGTTTAATGGAAGGATTTTAAACTTTATTTTCCGATTTGGTTTTTTTTCAAAGAGATTAATGACCACTTAATACAAAAACAAATATGGTAGACTTTCATACTTTACTTTTTCGATTTTAAAAAGTTATTTAGCATCTATTTTTGTTGTAGCTTCAATTGACATCTTCTTAGGAGATCAAAATAGAATACTTGTCTTCGACCAATCAACAAATCAAGTGGGAACCATATGCGCCAATGGTTGGGATAACAACGACGCTATGGTATTTTGCAGATACATGGGTTTTCCAAATGGAGGAATCGCTACCTATACACATAGGAACTACAACTATACCAGGATAGCGTACAATGTGCGTTGTCTAGGTAATGAAACAAATATAAAGGACTGCAGTAAAGATGACGTCGATTATTCAGGAATGTGCGGAACTATGGAAGATGCAGCTGTACAATGTTATAATCAAAGTGAGTCCTTTAAACATAACATAAACAACAAAATTCATATTAACTTATAACATAGAGCGCGTGTTCGTGTGTGTGTATGCATCTGCTTGTCTGTTTTTTTTTTCGATTTCTCTTAAACAACTGGATATTATTGCAACATGACCAGAAGCATATATGAAGCAGTGCAATTCGTATAATTTGCAACATTGCCTTAGCGACAAAAACTAAGTCATAGTAGCCTTGGTGTAAAAATCTAATAAAAAATCATCTGCAAAACCGATGTTGGGTAGAAAAATCAGAAGTTTATTTTAGCTTCTCTTGAGTCATTAGCAAAATAAAATGCTGCTTATTTCGTGAAAATCGGTCGATAAGATGAGAAATGCGTTTTTTGATACATTTTGAAAATTTTTAAATGGCTTTAAATCTTTATTTTTTTATATCTCGATTTTTTTGTCTGTCAATTTTTATTTCAGAAGCTATGATAAGAATTCATGACTAACAAATTATGTACCCTTGCTGCATAAAAAAGTGAATAAAATGTACTTTTTTCATGGAAGTTCTTGCATTGGAATTATTAATTAATAATTATCATTTATTATTTCCGATATTAAAATAAGACATGCTTTGGAGTATTTCATTCATTTAAAAAAAGAGGTTGCTTTCAACAGAAGCCTACATGTAAGTCTTTTTTCATCTTACTGTGATCAAAATATCTTAAAATTTGAATGGGACAAGAAATTTTTTTATGAAACTGATTCATTAATGTTGTTTCTTATTTATAGAGATCTGGAAGTTTACAATCTCTTATTTGATTCTCTTTCGGAATCAGTAACGCACTATAGAGGTGCTATGAAACAAATTTAATAAGCATTTTAAATATTTAAAACATACAATATTTTGATATTTTTGTTGAAGGCAGTACAAGTCATCCATTGGCAAGTACGATATCTACGTTACCACAAATAAAGGCATCTCTTGGCCATATTGAGCCAGATGGTAGAGTAATGATGATTTCTCATTCTAATGGATATATTGGTACCGTGTGTTCATCAGGATGGAACCAAGAAAACGCCGATGTTATATGTAGACAGCAAGGCTTTCCTGGTGCCGTTTCTTATTTTACTTTACCGAGAAGTATCCAGTATGTCAGAACTATATTCGGTATACATTGTTCAGGAACTGAAAAGACAGTTGAAGAATGTCCAGTAGATACAATAGATTATAATGGAATGTGTAGTTCAATGGAAGATGCTGCAGTTTCATGTAGTCAGTCAGGTATAGTAGTGCAGTTAATTGAAAATCGAGTCACTAGGACCAAAATGTTCCCAAAGTTTGTTTTAAAGTGTTTTGAAATTTTGTTTTTAAAAACTATCCTTGCATGTAAGATAAACATATATTTATATTTATAGCAAGACATTGATGTTATCAAACACAAACATTTCAAAATCATAATCCCAAAAGCAATTGTACATAGAGAATATATAAATTTAAAAAGTACTTTGCCCATAGATAAGTAAATCAGAAACCAATATAGTCGTATAATCTATGTTCTTATATATCTAACGTAATGTTCTCGCAATGTTTTTATCACTGTGGTAGCTCAGTTGGTAGAGTGCTCGATTGGTAAGTGGAAGGTCGTGGGTTCGAACCCAAAACGGGTTTGACACAAGACTTGAAAGTGGGTAGTGTCTATTTTTTCGCCAAGCAATCGGCACTACAAATTGAAAGTCATGGTTCTTTCGGATGGGAACCTAAAATAACGAGGTTCCGTGTCACGATAGACTTGACACGATAAAGAACACTAATTTATAATGCCATCGGCGCATTTTTGCATAAAGCTGGCGACGTCTCGATATCAATGGAATATACTTGACTGGGACGTTTAAAACCATTACTCAACTCAACTAAAAATTTTTTTTTCGGTAGCGTTTCAGTTGGGTTTGTTAATAAAAATAATTCACTTATTCAATTGCAGGTACCACAAGTTATCCAATTTCATCAACTTCTTTACCTCACATACAAGCATCCCTTGGCCATATTGAACCAGATGGAAGAGTAATAATGATTTCACATTCTAACGGATACATGGGCACCATGTGTGCATCAGCATGGGACAAAGAAGATGCTGATATAATATGTAGACAACAGGGATTCCCAGGTGCTGTTTTATTTTTCACGTTACCAAGAACTTCTCATTTCGACAGAGCTGTTTTTGGAATCCACTGTACTGGATTTGAAAAAGCAGTGGAGGAATGTTCATTCGATACGTGGGATGTCAGTGGAACATGTGGTACCATGGAAGATGCTGCCGTTGATTGTGGACAATCTGGTAACCGAATTTATTAGTGTAATCATTGGATGGGTTTTGTTGAATTTCATTTTATCTCTTTAATATTAAATACAAATTAACGTCTGAAGTAGAGAGTTTCATAGTAAGTGGGTCAAGATGTGTTCACTTGTCTTGCTTGTGTTTTGTTTGTGCTCCATGTTTTTTTTTTTTCAGCAAACTTAATTTACTAATAAATTGTTAGTAGCGTACATAAACATTGAAGCTTTTCAATCCTTGAAATTTTTGAAATGCGAAATTGCTACTTTGTGATTAAGACTGATTGGAGAAGTTTAATGGAAGGATTTTAAACTTTATTTTCCGATTTGGTTTTTTTTCAAAGAGATTAATGACCACTTAATACAAAAACAAATATGGTAGACTTTCATACTTTACTTTTTCGATTTTAAAAAGTTATTTAGCATCTATTTTTGTTGTAGCTTCAATTGACATCTTCTTAGGAGATCAAAATAGAATACTTGTCTTCGACCAATCAACAAATCAAGTGGGAACCATATGCACCAATGGTTGGGATAACAACGACGCTATGGTATTTTGCAGATACATGGGTTTTCCAAATGGAGGAATCGCTACCTATACACATAGGAACTACAACTATACCAGGATAGCGTACAATGTGCGTTGTCTAGGTAATGAAACAAATATAAAGGACTGCAGTAAAGATGACGTCGATTATTCAGGAATGTGCGGAACTATGGAAGATGCAGCTGTACAATGTTATAATCAAAGTGAGTCCTTTAAACATAACATAAACAACAAAATTCATATTAACTTATAACATAGAGCGCGTGGTCGTGTGTGTGTATGCATCTGCTTGTCTGTTTTATTTTTCGATTTCTCTTAAACAACTGGATATTATTGCAACATGACCAGAAGCATATATGAAGCAGTGCAATTCGTATAATTTGCAACATTGCCTTAGCGACAAAAACTAAGTCATAGTAGCCTTGGTGTAAAAATCTAATAAAAAATCATCTGCAAAACCGATGTTGGGTAGAAAAATCAGAAGTTTATTTTAGCTTCTCTTGAGTCATTAGCAAAATAAAATGCTGCTTATTTCGTGAAAATCGGTCGATAAGATGAGTAATGCGTTTTTTGATACATTTTGAAAATTTTTAAATGGCTTTAAATCTTTATTTTTTTATATCTCGATTTTTTTGTCTGTCAATTGTTATTTCAGAAGCTATAATAAGAATTCATGACTAACAAATTATGTACCCTTGCTGCATAAAAAAGTGAATAAAATGTACTTTTTTCATGGAAGTTCTTCCATTGGAATTATTAATTATTAATTATCATTTATTATTTCCGATATTAAAATAAGACATGCTTAGAGTATTTCATTCATTTAAAAAAAGAGGTTGCTTTCAACAGAAGCCTACATTGTAAGTCTTTTTTCATCTTACTGTGATCAAACTATCTTAAAATTTGAATGGGACAAGAAATTTTTTATGAAACTGATTCATTAATGTTGTTTCTTATTTATAGAGATCTGGAAGTTTACAATCTCTTATTTGATTCTCTTTCGGAATCAGTAACGCACTATAGAGGTGCTATGAAACAAATTTAATAAGCATTTTAAATATTTAAACATACAATATTTTGATATTTTTGTTGAAGGCAGTACAAGTCATCCATTGGCAAGTACGATATCTACGTTACCACAAATAAAGGCATCTCTTGGCCATATTGAGCCAGATGGTAGAGTAATGATGATTTCTCATTCTAATGGATATATTGGTACCGTGTGTTCATCAGGATGGAACCAAGAAGACGCCGATGTTATATGTAGACAGCAAGGCTTTCCTGGTGCCGTTTCTTATTTTACTTTACCGAGAAGTATCCAGTATGTCAGAACTATATTCGGTATACATTGTTCAGGAACTGAAAAGACAGTTGAAGAATGTCCAGTAGATACAATAGATTATAATGGAATGTGTAGTTCAATGGAAGATGCTGCAGTTTCATGTAGTCAGTCAGGTATAGTAGTGCAGTTAATTGAAAATCGAGTCACTAGGACCAAAATGTTCCCAAAGTTTGTTTTAAAGTGTTTTGAAATTTTGTTTTTAAAAACTATCCTTGCATGTAAGATAAACATATATTTATATTTATAGCAAGACATTGATGTTATCAAACACAAACATTTCAAAATCATAATCCCAAAAGCAATTGTACATAGAGAATATATAAATTTAAAAAGTACTTTGCCCATAGATAAGTAAATCAGAAACCAATATAGTCGTATAATCTATGTTCTTATATATCTAACGTAATGTTCTCGCATGTTTTTATCACTGTGGTAGCTCAGTTGGTAGAGTGCTCGATTGGTAAGTGGAAGGTCGTGGGTTCGAACCCAAAACGGGTTTGACACAAGACTTGAAAGTGGGTAGTGTCTATTTTTTCGCCAAGCAATCGGCACTACAAAGTGAAAGTCATGGTTCTTTCGGATGGGAACCTAAAATAACGAGGTTCCGTGTCACGATAGGCTTGACACGATAAAGAACACTAATTTATAATGCCATCGGCGCATTTTTGCATATAGCTGGCGACGTCTCGATATCAATGGAATATACTTGACTGGGACGTTTAAAACCATTACTCAACTCAACTAAAAAAATTTTTTTTCGGTAGCGTTTCAGTTGTTTTTGTTAATAAAAATAATTCACTTATTCAATTGCAGGTACCACAAGTTATCCAATTTCATCAACTTCTTTACCTCACATACAAGCATCCCTTGGCCATATTGAACCAGATGGAAGAGTAATAATGATTTCACATTCTAACGGATACATGGGCACCATGTGTGCATCAGCATGGGACAAAGAAGATGCTGATATAATATGTAGACAACAGGGATTCCCAGGTGCTGTTTCATTTTTCACGTTACCAAGAACTTCTCATTTCGACAGAGCTGTTTTTGGAATCCACTGTACTGGATTTGAAAAAGCAGTGGAGGAATGTTCATTCGATACGTGGGATGTCAGTGGAACATGTGGTACCATGGAAGATGCTGCCGTTGATTGTGGACAATCTGGTAACCGAATTTATTAGTGTAATCATTGGATGGGTTTTGTTGAATTTCATTTTATCTCTTTAATATTAAATACAAATTAACGTCTGAAGTAGAGAGTTTCATAGTAAGTGGGTCAAGATGTGTTCACTTGTCTTGCTTGTGTTTTGTTTGTGCTCCATGTTTTTTTTTTTCAGCAAACTTAATTTACTAATAAATTGTTAGTAGCGTACATAAACATTGAAGCTTTTCAATCCTTGAAATTTTTGAAATGCGAAATTGCTACTTTGTGATTAAGACTGATTGGAGAAGTTTAATGGAAGGATTTTAAACTTTATTTTCCGATTTGGTTTTTTTTCAAAGAGATTAATGACCACTTAATACAAAAACAAATATGGTAGACTTTCATACTTTACTTTTTCGATTTTAAAAAGTTATTTAGCATCTATTTTTGTTGTAGCTTCAATTGACATCTTCTTAGGAGATCAAAATAGAATACTTGTCTTCGACCAATCAACAAATCAAGTGGGAACCATATGCGCCAATGGTTGGGATAACAACGACGC
This sequence comes from Tegillarca granosa, assembly GCA_029721355.1. NCBI lineage: Eukaryota > Metazoa > Mollusca > Bivalvia > Arcoida > Arcidae > Tegillarca > Tegillarca granosa. The sequence continues at coordinate 37,406,210 of CM056598.1, read as the reverse complement.
TATGGTATTTTGCAGATACATGGGTTTTCCAAATGGAGGAATCGCTACCTATACACATAGGAACTACAACTATACCAGGATAGCGTACAATGTGCGTTGTCTAGGTAATGAAACAAATATAAAGGACTGCAGTAAAGATGACGTCGATTATTCAGGAATGTGCGGAACTATGGAAGATGCAGCTGTACAATGTTATAATCAAAGTGAGTCCTTTAAACATAACATAAACAACAAAATTCATATTAACTTATAACATAGAGCGCGTGGTCGTGTGTGTGTATGCATCTGCTTGTCTGTTTTATTTTTCGATTTCTCTTAAACAACTGGATATTATTGCAACATGACCAGAAGCATATATGAAGCAGTGCAATTCGTATAATTTGCAACATTGCCTTAGCGACAAAAACTAAGTCATAGTAGCCTTGGTGTAAAAATCTAATAAAAAATCATCTGCAAAACCGATGTTGGGTAGAAAAATCAGAAGTTTATTTTAGCTTCTCTTGAGTCATTAGCAAAATAAAATGCTGCTTATTTCGTGAAAATCGGTCGATAAGATGAGTAATGCGTTTTTTGATACATTTTGAAAATTTTTAAATGGCTTTAAATCTTTATTTTTTTATATCTCGATTTTTTTGTCTGTCAATTGTTATTTCAGAAGCTATAATAAGAATTCATGACTAACAAATTATGTACCCTTGCTGCATAAAAAAGTGAATAAAATGTACTTTTTTCATGGAAATTCTTCCATTGGAATTATTAATTAATTAATTATCATTTATTATTTCCGATATTAAAATAAGACATGCTTAGAGTATTTCATTCATTTAAAAAAAGAGGTTGCTTTCAACAGAAGCCTACTTGTAAGTCTTTTTTCATCTTACTGTGATCAAACTATCTTAAAATTTGAATGGGACAAGAAATTTTTTATGAAACTGATTCATTAATGTTGTTTCTTATTTATAGAGATCTGGAAGTTTACAATCTCTTATTTGATTCTCTTTCGGAATCAGGAACGCACTATAGAGGTGCTATGAAACAAATTTAATAAGCATTTTAAATATTTAAACATTACAATATTTTGATATTTTTGTTGAAGGCAGTACAAGTCATCCATTGGCAAGTACGATATCTACGTTACCACAAATAAAGGCATCTCTTGGCCATATTGAGCCAGATGGTAGAGTAATGATGATTTCTCATTCTAATGGATATATTGGTACCGTGTGTTCATCAGGATGGAACCAAGAAGACGCCGATGTTATATGTAGACAGCAAGGCTTTCCTGGTGCCGTTTCTTATTTTACTTTACCGAGAAGTATCCAGTATGTCAGAACTATATTCGGTATACATTGTTCAGGAACTGAAAAGACAGTTGAAGAATGTCCAGTAGATACAATAGATTATAATGGAATGTGTAGTTCAATGGAAGATGCTGCAGTTTCATGTAGTCAGTCAGGTATAGTAGTGCAGTTAATTGAAAATCGAGTCACTAGGACCAAAATGTTCCCAAAGTTTGTTTTAAAGTGTTTTGAAATTTTGTTTTTAAAAACTATCCTTGCATGTAAGATAAACATATATTTATATTTATAGCAAGACATTGATGTTATCAAACACAAACATTTCAAAATCATAATCCCAAAAGCAATTGTACATAGAGAATATATAAATTTAAAAAGTACTTTGCCCATAGATAAGTAAATCAGAAACCAATATAGTCGTATAATCTATGTTCTTATATATCTAACGTAATGTTCTCGCAATGTTTTTATCACTGTGGTAGCTCAGTTGGTAGAGTGCTCGATTGGTAAGTGGAAGGTCGTGGGTTCGAACCCAAAACGGGTTTGACACAAGACTTGAAAGTGGGTAGTGTCTATTTTTTCGCCAAGCAATCGGCACTACAAAGTGAAAGTCATGGTTCTTTCGGATGGGAACCTAAAATAACGAGGTTCCGTGTCACGATAGGCTTGACACGATAAAGAACACTAATTTATAATGCCATCGGCGCATTTTTGCATATAGTTAGCGACGTCTCGATATCAATGGAATATACTTGACTGGGACGTTTAAAACCATTACTCAACTCAACTAAAAAAATTTTTTTTCGGTAGCGTTTCAGTTGTTTTTGTTAATAAAAATAATTCACTTATTCAATTGCAGGTACCACAAGTTATCCAATTTCATCAACTTCTTTACCTCACATACAAGCATCCCTTGGCCATATTGAACCAGATGGAAGAGTAATAATGATTTCACATTCTAACGGATACATGGGCACCATGTGTGCATCAGCATGGGACAAAGAAGATGCTGATATAATATGTAGACAACAGGGATTCCCAGGTGCTGTTTCATTTTTCACGTTACCAAGAACTTCTCATTTCGACAGAGCTGTTTTTGGAATCCACTGTACTGGATTTGAAAAAGCAGTGGAGGAATGTTCATTCGATACGTGGGATGTCAGTGGAACATGTGGTACCATGGAAGATGCTGCCGTTGATTGTGGACAATCTGGTAACCGAATTTATTAGTGTAATCATTGGATGGGTTTTGTTGAATTTCATTTTATCTCTTTAATATTAAATACAAATTAACGTCTGAAGTAGAGAGTTTCATAGTAAGTGGGTCAAGATGTGTTCACTTGTCTTGCTTGTGTTTTGTTTGTGCTCCATGTTTTTTTTTTCAGCAAACTTAATTTACTAATAAATTGTTAGTAGCGTACATAAACATTGAAGCTTTTCAATCCTTGAAATTTTTGAAATGCGAAATTGCTACTTTGTGATTAAGACTGATTGGAGAAGTTTAATGGAAGGATTTTAAACTTTATTTTCCGATTTGGTTTTTTTTCAAAGAGATTAATGACCACTTAATACAAAAACAAATATGGTAGACTTTCATACTTTACTTTTTCGATTTTAAAAAGTTATTTAGCATCTATTTTTGTTGTAGCTTCAATTGACATCTTCTTAGGAGATCAAAATAGAATACTTGTCTTCGACCAATCAACAAATCAAGTGGGAACCATATGCGCCAATGGTTGGGATAACAACGACGCTATGGTATTTTGCAGATACATGGGTTTTCCAAATGGAGGAATCGCTACCTATACACATAGGAACTACAACTATACCAGGATAGCGTACAATGTGCGTTGTCTAGGTAATGAAACAAATATAAAGGACTGCAGTAAAGATGACGTCGATTATTCAGGAATGTGCGGAACTATGGAAGATGCAGCTGTACAATGTTATAATCAATAGTGAGTCCTTTAAACATAACATAAACAACAAAATTCATATTAACTTATAACATAGAGCGCGTGGTCGTGTGTGTGTATGCATCTGCTTGTCTGTTTTATTTTTCGATTTCTCTTAAACAACTGGATATTATTGCAACATGACCAGAAGCATATATGAACCAGTGCAATTCGTATAATTTGCAACATTGCCTTAGCGACAAAAACTAAGTCATAGTAGCCTTGGTGTAAAAATCTAATAAAAAATCATCTGCAAAACCGATGTTGGGTAGAAAAATCAGAAGTTTATTTTAGCTTCTCTTGAGTCATTAGCAAAATAAAATGCTGCTTATTTCGTGAAAATCGGTCGATAAGATGAGTAATGCGTTTTTTGATACATTTTGAAAATTTTTAAATGGCTTTAAATCTTACTTTTTTTATATCTCGATTTTTTTGTCTGTCAATTGTTATTTCAGTAAGCTATAATAAGAATTCATGACTAACAAATTATGTACCCTTGCTGCATAAAAAAGTGAATAAAATGTACTTTTTTCATGGAAATTCTTCCATTGGAATTATTAATTATTAATTATCATTTATTATTTCCGATATTAAAATAAGACATGCTTAGAGTATTTCATTCATTTAAAAAAAGAGGTTGCTTTCAACAGAAGCCTACATGTAAGTCTTTTTTCATCTTACTGTGATCAAACTATCTTAAAATTTGAATGGGACAAGAAATTTGTTATGAAACTGATTCATTAATGTTGTTTCTTATTTATAGAGATCTGGAAGTTTACAATCTCTTATTTGATTCTCTTTCGGAATCAGTAACGCACTATAGAGGTGCTATGAAACAAATTTAATAAGCATTTTAAATATTTAAAACATACAATATTTTGATATTTTTGTTGAAGGCAGTACAAGTCATCCATTGGCAAGTACGATATCTACGTTACCACAAATAAAGGCATCTCTTGGCCATATTGAGCCAGATGGTAGAGTAATGATGATTTCTCATTCTAATGGATATATTGGTACCGTGTGTTCATCAGGATGGAACCAAGAAGACGCCGATGTTATATGTAGACAGCAAGGCTTTCCTGGTGCCGTTTCTTATTTTACTTTACCGAGAAGTATCCAGTATGTCAGAACTATATTCGGTATACATTGTTCAGGAACTGAAAAGACAGTTGAAGAATGTCCAGTAGATACAATAGATTATAATGGAATGTGTAGTTCAATGGAAGATGCTGCAGTTTCATGTAGTCAGTCAGGTATAGTAGTGCAGTTAATTGAAAATCGAGTCACTAGGACCAAAATGTTCCCAAAGTTTGTTTTAAAGTGTTTTGAAATTTTGTTTTTAAAAACTATCCTTGCATGTAGGATAACATATATTTATATTTATAGCAAGACATTGATGTTATCAAACACAAACATTTCAAAATCATAATCCCAAAAGCAATTGTACATAGAGAATATATAAATTTAAAAAGTACTTTGCCCATAGATAAGTAAATCAGAAACCGATATAGTCGTATAATCTATGTTCTTATATATCTAACGTGATGTTCTCGCAATGTTTTTATCACTGTGGTAGCTCAGTTGGTAGAGTGCTCGATTGGTAAGTGGAAGGTCGTGGTTTCGAACCCCGAACGGGTTTGACCGAAGACCTGAAAGTGGGTAGTGACTATTTTGTCGCCAAGCAATCGGCACTACAAAGTGAAAGTCATGGTTCTTTCGGATGGAAACCTTAAATAACGAGGTTCTGTGTCATGATAGGCGTGACACGATAAAGAACACTAATTTATAATGCCATCGGCGCATTTTTGCATGTAGCTGGCGACGTCTCGATATCAATGGAATATACTTGACTGGGACGTTTAAAACCATTACTCTACTCAACTCAAAAGGTCTTTCTTTATAGCCTTTCAGTTGTTTTTGTTATTAAAAATAATTCACTTATTCAATTGCAGGTACCACAAGTTATCCAATTTCATCAACTTCTTTACCTCACATACAAGCATCCCTTGGCCATATTGAACCAGATGGAAGAGTAATAATGATTTCACATTCTAACGGATACATGGGCACCATGTGTGCATCAGCATGGGACAAAGAAGATGCTGATATAATATGTAGACAACAGGGATTCCCAGGTGCTGTTTCATTTTTCACGTTACCAAGAACTTCTCATTTCGACAGAGCTGTTTTTGGAATCCACTGTACTGGATTTGAAAAAGCAGTGGAGGAATGTTCATTCGATACGTGGGATGTCAGTGGAACATGTGGTACCATGGAAGATGCTGCCGTTGATTGTGGACATTCTGGTAATCATTAATGATATTTTCATTAAGTGGGAAAATGTATGATGTACCGCAAATACATATTACAAAAAAAAACAAACAAATAGCCAACCATTTTTAGTTTTATTTTTATCTAATTGGCCTCTTTGGAGTATTTCACAAGCCTTATGCATTCTATAGCATAACAAATTATTTTAAATCAAAAACTCATAACATCATTCATTGTCAAGGTTTTAAGTTCTTTCTTTTTTTTTAATCTTTTATAATGACAATTTTTGACAGATAACAAAACACTGCTTACAAATGAATTTTTAAAAATATGTAGGGAAGAAATTCATATTCCTGATTTGACTGAATTTAATTTATTATAAAGACGCTTATATGATATATATTTTTATTGATTATACTTCATTAAATGAACAGCGAGTTACTATTATCGTGTAAAACCGGGAGTTAACCAGTATTATTATTTTAAGAGGAAAATTATAAATTTTGGTATTGACCAATCAACAAATCAGGTCATATTTGCTAATGGGTGGAATGAGAATGTTTCATGATATCTTAGGTACATAGGTTTTGCAATGAAGGAATCGTCCCTTTATACATAGAAACTAAATCCATACAAGAATATCGTATAATGTAATTTGTCTTTAAAATAGAACAAATATACCAAACTCACTACCTATAAATATTCTCAAGGTAACATAAGCAATGACGTATTTCAACTGTTAAATATCTTTGAAATGCAAATTTACAATCCATGTGATTATAATTGATAACACAATTTTAATTAAAGTCTTTCAAAACTAAGTTATTCGAGTTTGACAAACTTATTGAGCAATAACATTCTGTAGTAGCTTTAACTTAAATTTTCTGAAGAGAAACAAAGACAAGTAAAAGTGAAATTTTTAGATCAAAATTATATGTTTGCTTGTGACAATCTCATTTAATTGATCCAAGCTAAAAGCTTTTTGTTCTAAGAACAATTATGTTAATTTGAATGTATACTGTATATGTCAGCTGGTCTCCGTCATGCTCTCAACTATTGAATCTATTTACTTAATATTGCTGATGAGAAAACATTTCAGGGCGTAAAACTGACTCGATAAAAACATTGTTATATTTCAGGAAGCACAAGTTACCCATACTGGTCTTCAACAGCTCCAACATCTCATATGTCAGCATATTTTGGTCATATTGAACCAGATGGTAGATTGATAATGATTTCGGCATCGACAGGACAAACAGGAACCGTTTGTTCGTCAGGATGGAACAGAGAAGATGCAGATGTTATTTGTAGACAACAAGGCTTCACTGGTGCTGATACATTTTTTACTTTACCAAGAAATTATTACAGCAGAGTTGTTTTCGGAATACACTGTGGTGGAAATGAGTCTGCAGTTGAACACTGTCCTATAGATTTGGCCGATTATAGTGGAATGTGCAGTACTATGGATGATGCGGCAGTTACATGTGTTCATACAAGTAAGTATAATAGCTGAAATTCGAGGTCTGGACTGTAAGCACGTTCATATATGCCGTTTTGTTTTTTAAAACCTACCATACAACTTGATAAAACAAAAGAAATGTTTATTGTGCTGTTGACTCAGTTACAAATAACTGGATGTCATTTTCAAATTGAACACTTAAACGAAGTTTTACGAAAGAAAATTGAACACAGACAAACCAAAACCGTTGAGGTAAAACAACCTCATTTCGTAAAGGCAATTAATAAAACCCGAAATTGATGCCTATTCTATCGCTTCAATTACTCTGTTACTTCACATGTCATCTGTTTGTTTAAGATTGAGCTTGCAATGTAATTAGCATAGCGCTTCATTTTAATTCAAACTCTTTTTTTCAGGAACGCATATGCCCTACTTCGACATGAATAATAGAGTGATTGTGTATGATATGGCGACTAATCAATATGGTACTATATGTGGTGAATTCTGGGATAACAATGATGCTAGTGTATTCTGTAGACACATCGGCTATCCATCTGGAGGTTATGCTACTTTGGTTCCAAAGAATCAAAACTATTCAAGAGTAGCATATAATGTACGATGCTCTGGAAACGAAACAAATATGTACGATTGTCAGGTGGATTCATTTGATGCTACAGGCAATTGTCAATATTTTGAAGATGCAGCTGTGCATTGTTACAACCAAGGTAAATTTTTACATGATGCACAATGTGTCGAATTTAGAATAATGGTTCTTTCGTTTTGACCATGTTAATTCTGGTTTCCGTCTTTATTATTTTCATTATTAAATTTGATTTAGATGTTGTTTTATCTATAAATTGTACGAATATATTTTAGGTCTTTATTATCTTTGCAAGTGGAGCTAAAATTTTTAGATCAAGAGTAAATGTTGGCTTATGACAATCTCATTCACGTAATCCAGCTAAAAGCTCCTTGTTCTATGATTAAAAATTTTGTTTATTTGAATGTATACTGTAAATGTCGACTGGTCTCCGTCATGCCCTCAACTATTGTATCTATTAACTTACCTTGATATTGGTGATTAGAAAGCGTTTTATGGCGTAAAACTGACTCAATCATAAGATTGTAATATTTCAGGAAGCACAAGTTACCCATACTGGTCTTCAACAGCTCCAACATCTCATATGTCAGCATATTTTGGTCTTATTGAACCAGATGGTAGATTGATAATGATTTCGGCATCGACAGGACAAACAGGAACCGTTTGTTCGTCAGCATGGAACAGAGAAGATGCAGATGTTATTTGTAGACAACAAGGCTTCACTGGTGCTGATACATTTTTTACTTTACCAAGAAATTATTATAGCAGAGTTGTTTTCGGAATACACTGTGGTGGAAATGAGTCTGCAGTTGAACATTGTCCCATAGATTTGGCCGATTATAGTGGAATGTGCAGTACTATGGATGATGCGGCAGTTACATGTGTTCATACAAGTTAGTATAATAGCCGAAATTCGAGGTCTGGACTGTAAGCACGTTCATAGATGCCGTTTCATCAGTTTTGTTTTTTAAACCTACCATACAACTTAATAAAAAAATGTTTATTGTGCTGTTGACTCAGTTACAAAGTAACTGGATGTCATTTTCAACTTGAACAATCAAACGAGGTTTTACAAAAAAGAATTGACCACAGACAAACCGAAATCGTTGAGGTAAAATATACTCATTTCGTAAAGGCAATTAATAAAACCCGAAATCAATGCCTATTCTATCGCTTCAATTACTCTGTTATTTGGATTTATAAAATTTTGGAACTTTAGATTCATTATTTTCAACTGTTTGGCCTATGTTTTTTATCTATCAAACTTTTCGGTCTTAGTGTCACTGATGAGGAATGAATTTCCGAAATGTGCACATCTGGCACATCAAAATTTAACTGGTATTTGTTATATATTTACTTCACATGTCATCTGCTTGTTTAAGATTTGGCTTGCAATGTAATTAGCAAAGCGCTTCATTTTAATTCAATCTCTTTTTTTTCAGGAACGCATATGCCCTTCTTCGATATGAATAATAGAGTGATTGTGTATGATATGGCGACTAATCAATATGGTACTATATGTGGTGAATTCTGGGATAACAATGATGCTAGTGTATTCTGTAGACACATCGGCTATCCATCTGGAGGTTATGCTACTTTGGTTCCAAAGAATCAAAACTATTCAAGAGTAGCATATAATGTACGATGCGCTGGAAACGAAACAAATATGTACGATTGTCAGGTGGATTCATTTGATGCTACAGGCAATTGTCAATATTTTGAAGATGCAGCTGTGCATTGTTACAACCAAGGTAAATTTTTACATGATGCACAATGTGTCGAATTTAGAATAATGGTTCTTTCGTTTTGACCATGTTAATTCGGGTTTCCGTTCTTAATATTTTCATTATCAAATTTGATTTAGATGTTGTTTTATCTATAAATTGTACGAATATATTTTAGGTCTTTATTATCTTTGCAAGTGAAGCTAAATTTTTTAGATCAAAAGTAAATGTTGACTTGTGACAATCTCATTCAACTAATCCAGCTAAAAGCTCCTTGTTCTATGGTTATAAAATTATGTTAATTTGAATGTATACTGTAAATGTCGACTGGTCTCCGTCATGCCCTCAACTATTGTATCTATTAACTTACCTTGATATTGGTGATTAGAAAGCGTTTCATGGCGTAAAACTGACTCAAACATAAGATTGTAATATTTCAGGAAGCACAAGTTACCCCTACTGGTCTTCAACAGCTCCAACATCTCATATGTCAGCATATTTTGGTCATATTGAACCAGATGGTAGATTGATAATGATTTCGGCATCGACAGGACAAACAGGAACCGTTTGTTCGTCAGCATGGAACAGAGAAGATGCAGATGTTATTTGTAGACAACAAGGCTTCACTGGTGCTGATACATTTTTTACTTTACCAAGAAATTATTATAGCAGAGTTGTTTTCGGAATACACTGTGGTGGAAATGAGTCTGCAGTTGAACATTGTCCCATAGATTTGGCCGATTATAGTGGAATGTGCAGTACTATGGATGATGCGGCAGTTACATGTGTTCATACAAGTAAGTATAATAGCCGAAATTCGAGGTCTGGACTGTAAGCACGTTCATATATGCCGTTTCATCAGTTTTGTTTTTTAAACCTACCATACAACTTAATAAAAAAATGTTTATTGTACTGTTGACTCAGTTACAAAGTAACTGGATGTCATTTTCAACTTGAACAATCAAACGAGGTTTTACAAAAAAGAATTGACCACAGACAAACCGAAATCGTTGAGGTAAAATATACTCATTTCGTAAAGGCAATTAATAAAACCCGAAATCAATGCCTATTCTATCGCTTCAATTACTCTGTTATTTGGATTTATAAAATTTTGGAACTTTAGATTCATTATTTTCAACTGTTTGGCCTATGTTTTTTATCTATCAAACTTTTCGGTCTTAGTGTCACTGATGAGGAATGAATTTCCGAAATGTGCACATCTGGCACATCAAAATTTAACTGGTATTTGTTATATATTTACTTCACATGTCATCTGCTTGTTTAAGATTTGGCTTGCAATGTAATTAGCAAAGCGCTTCATTTTAATTCAATCTCTTTTTTTTCAGGAACGCATATGCCCTTCTTCGATATGAATAATAGAGTGATTGTGTATGATATGGCGACTAATCAATATGGTACTATATGTGGTGAATTCTGGGATAACAATGATGCTAGTGTATTCTGTAGACACATCGGCTATCCATCTGGAGGTTATGCTACTTTGGTTCCAAAGAATCAAAACTATTCAAGAGTAGCATATAATGTACGATGCGCTGGAAACGAAACAAATATGTACGATTGTCAGGTGGATTCATTTGATGCTACAGGCAATTGTCAATATTTTGAAGATGCAGCTGTGCATTGTTACAACCAAGGTAAATTTTTACATGATGCACAATGTGTCGAATTTAGAATAATGGTTCTTTCGTTTTGACCATGTTAATTCGGGTTTCCGTTCTTAATATTTTCATTATTAAATTTGATTTAGATGTTGTTTTATCTATAAATTGTACGAATATATTTTAGGTCTTTATTATCTTTGCAAGTGAAGCTAAATTTTTTAGATCAAAAGTAAATGTTGACTTGTGACAATCTCATTCAACTAATCCAGCTAAAAGCTCCTTGTTCTATGGTTATAAAATTATGTTAATTTGAATGTATACTGTAAATGTCGACTGGTCTCCGTCATGCCCTCAACTATTGTATCTATTAACTTACCTTGATATTGGTGATTAGAAAGCGTTTCATGGCGTAAAACTGACTCAAACATAAGATTGTAATATTTCAGGAAGCACAAGTTACCCCTACTGGTCTTCAACAGCTCCAACATCTCATATGTCAGCATATTTTGGTCATATTGAACCAGATGGTAGATTGATAATGATTTCGGCATCGACAGGACAAACAGGAACCGTTTGTTCGTCAGGATGGAACAGAGAAGATGCAGATGTTATTTGTAGACAACAAGGCTTCACTGGTGCTGATACATTTTTTACTTTACCAAGAAATTATTATAGCAGAGTTGTTTTCGGAATACACTGTGGTGGAAATGAGTCTGCAGTTGAACATTGTCCCATAGATTTGGCCGATTATAGTGGAATGTGCAATACTATGGATGATGCGGCAGTTACGTGTGCTCATACAAGTAAGTATAATAGCCGAAATTCGAGGTCTGGACTGTAAGCACGTTCATATATGCCGTTTCATAAGTTTTGTTTTTTAAACCTACCATACAACTTAATAAAAAAATGTTTATTGTGCTGTTGACTCAGTTACAAAGTAACTGGTTGTCATTTTCAACTTGAACAATTAAAAGAGGTTTTACAAAAAAGAATTGAACACAGACAAACCGAAACCGTGGAGGTAAAACATACTCATTTCGCAAAGGCAATTAATAAAACCCGAAATTGATGCCTTTTCTATCGCTTCAATTACTCTGTTACTTAACATGTCATCTGTTTGTTTAAGATTTGGCTTGTGATGTAATTAGCATAGCGCTTCATTTTAATTCAAACTTTTTTTTTTCAGGAACGCATATGCCTTACTTCGATATGAATAATAGAGTGATTGTGTATGATATGGCGACTAATCAATATGGTACTATATGTGGTGAATTCTGGGATAACAATGATGCTAGTGTATTCTGTAGACACATCGGCTATCCATCTGGAGGTTATGCTACTTTGGTTCCAAAGAATCAAAACTATTCAAGAGTAGCATATAATGTACGATGCTCTGGAAACGAGACAAATATGTACGATTGTCAGGTGGATTCATTTGATGCTACAGGCAATTGTCAATATTTTGAAGATGCAGCTGTGCATTGTTACAACCAAGGTAATAGCGATATATTTAATTTATTTATTAGGAATAGAACTGAATAATTTTGATTTGAATTATTCTTCGGAAACCATTAATCCATTCTAGACAATTTTACATGTTTTTCAATAATTGGATACATAAGAAAATTTTTGTATCAATGAGTATATAATACTTGATTAATTTAAAATAATATTTTAATTATGTTAATTTTAGTATACAAAATTTTGAAGTGTTTAAGATAATATCTAATATCTAATCTAATTGTTATTGTCAGACTTTGATAATTATATAAGATTCCTTTTGAAATTATTTAATTGACATATCTTGTATTTTCTTTGATAATACCTAATTCAAATGGTGTCATGATTTAGTTCTTTATAATATTTTATATGACAATACCCTTTTAAATGTAGTAATTTGTGATTTATTCGGGTATGTGGTAAATTCTAATTTGATAATAAAGAATAACATTATAGTCCTCAATAAAATTCGAAAACAACTACTAAATTTTTAAACGAAAAAATTGTGGTTTAAAAAGAAATTAAATAATAAAACAAATTTTCGTACTGTTGCAATTGGATCAACGCACAGTTAAAATTTATTTCTTAATCAATTAAACGGCGCTTAACTGTAGATAAACATTATCCTCTGTCTCTAAAGAGACCAAAATTAACTTTCTTTGTTGATTTGTTGAAGATTTAAAAAAACAAACGTTATATTTTATTAAGTATCTCATTTTCGGAACTCTAAAATACTTATCATGTGAATCATCATGCCTTTAACAAATAGAAATTACATTAAAGAAATTATAAATTGGTATTCACCTATCAAAGTTTATGTTTTTTTATTTAATGCGTCATATTTAAAAATGAATTTAAAAAGAAAAACCATTTGATTAAATTAATTTTGTTAGCGCTTGATTATTTTTTCAACCCATGATAGCGTTGATTGTTGCTTGTTACAAGAAAAATTATATTCATGGTTTTAAGGGATAAAAATTGGTAAAGAAATACCTTTGGACTTGATTGCATAGAAACTAACTTGCATTTATATAATTTCAGAACTTAAGGTTCCAACTGTTTGGCTTATGTTTTTATTATCAAACTTTTCGGTCTTAGTGTCACTGATGAGGAATAAATTTCTGAAAAGTGCACATCTGGCACAGCACATCAAATTTCAATTGGTATTTGTGTTATATATTTGCAATACTTAAAAATAATGGGATTGGGAAAAGCACAAAAATTAACATACACAGTTATGTTCTACGTACATATGCACTTAATCCCATGTAATGCGTTCAGTGAATTGGTAAGTAACTGTAACAGAGGAATTTAATTCAAGCTTTGTTAAAATGGGTATAAATCGGTATAGAAATATCCTTGTACTTTATTGCATGAAAACTAACTTGACAATACTAAAACAAAATTGGATTTGGAAAAGCACAAAATTAACTTGTAAACAGTTAAATTAACGTACATATACACATTAATCCCATGGAAATGGTAATGCGTCCAGTGGATTGGTAGGTAACGACTAATATTTCTTTTTTGAAAACAAAATCTACTAAAAGTCTGGTAATTGGGCAGTATTAATACACTTACAGAAGGATGTCGGTTACTTCAATTAATGTTTCAATGAAAAACGCTGTGTTTATTGAATGATGATGATTCCATTTAAGCTATCAATTCAACTGCATCAGTTGGGATAACTCAGTATACAACAGGAATAGTTCAGAACTCAGTTCCACCAGGAAGTGCTCACCATACAAAACAAACAGGAACAATTCAGCAAACAATGGCAACTGGAACAGTTCATCACATAGCATCAACAGGAACTGTATATCACATAACTTCAACAGGAACGTCTGTTTCCTATCCAGCAGGAACAGTTCACCATACATCTCCAACGACTACGCAAGGAACAGCATCTACCAAACCTACAACATTTCCAACAGTTAATACCGGTTCAACTTTCATTACTGGCCACACCAATACTCCAACAGTAACAGCACAAAATACATCCCCAACTAATATGCCAGGAACAACATCTTCGCACAGTTTATTATTTTCAACAGTTAATCCTGGTTTATCGCAGTCGGTGTCTGGTACCTCAAGTTCCAACCAGCCTCACACAGGTCACTCAGGTACTCCAACAGGAACAGTTCACCATACATCTCCAACAACTACGCAAAGAACAGCATCTACTCAACCTACAACATTTCCAACAGTTAATCAAGGTTCAACTTTCATTACTGGCCACACCAATACTCCAACAGTAACAGTACAAAATACATACCCAACCAATATGCAAGGAACAACATCTTCGCACAGTTTATTATTTTCAACAGTTAATCCTGGTTTATCGCAGTCAGTGTCTGGTACGTCTGCTTCCAACCAGCCTCACACAGGTCACTCACTTACTCCAGCAAGAACAGTTCACCATACCTCTCCAACGACTTTGCCAGGAACAGCATCTACTCAACCTACAACATTTCCAACAGTTAATCCAGGTTCAACTTTCATTACTGGCCACACCAATACTCCAACAGTTACAGCACAAATTACATCCCCAATCAATATGCAAGGAACAACATTTTCGCACAATTTATTATTTTCAACAGTTAATCCTGGTTCATCACAGTCGGTATCTGGCACGTCTGCTTCCAACCAGCCTCACACGGGTCACTCAAGTACTCCAGCAGGAACAGTTCACTATACCTCTCCAACTCAAGGAACAACATCTTCGCACAAATTATTATTTTCAACAGTTAATCCTGGTTCATTGCAGTCAACATCTGGTACGTCTGCTTCCAACCAGCCTCAAACGGGTCACTCAAGTACACCAGCAGGAACAGTTCACATTACCTCTCCAACGACTATGCAAGGAACAACTTCGCACAATCTATTTTTTTCAACAGTTAATCCTGGTTCATTGCAGTCGTCATCTGGTACGTCTAGTTCCAACCAGCCTCACACAGGTCACTCAAGTACTCCAACAGGAACAGTTTACCATACCTCTCCAACGACTATGCCAGGAACAGCATCTACTCAACCTACAACATTTCCAACAGTTAATCAAGGTTCAACTTTCATTACTGGCCACACCAATACTCCGACAGTTACAGCACAAATTAAATCCCCAATCAATATGCAAGGAACAACATCTTCGCACAATTTTTTATTTTCAACTGTTAATCCTAGTTCATTGCAGTCAACATCTGGTACGTCTGCTTTCAACCAGCCTCAAACGAGCCACTTAATTACTTCAGCAGGGACAGTTCACCATACCTCTCCAACAACTATGCAAGGAACAACATCTTCGCACAATTTATTATTTTCAACAGTTTATCCTGGTTCATTGCATTCAACATCTGGTACGTCTGCTTCTAACCAGCCTCAAACGGGTCACTCAAGTACACCAGCAGGAACAGTTCACATTACCTCTCCAACGACTATGCAAGGAACAACTTCGCACAATCTATTTTTTTCAACAGTTAATCCTGGTTCATTGCAGTCGTCATCTGGTACGTCTAGTTTCAACCAGCCTCACACAGGTCACTCAAGTACTCCAACAGGAACAGTTCACCATACCTCTCCAACGACTATGCCAGGAACAGCATCTACTCAACCTACAACATTTCCAAGAGTTAGTCAAGGTTCAACTTTCATTACTGGCCACACCAATACTCCAACAGTTACAGCACAAATTACATCCCCAATCAATATGCAAGGAACAACATCTTCGCACAATTTTTTATTTTCGACTGTTAATCCTGGTTCATTGCGGTCAACATCTGGTACGTCTGCTTCCAACCAGCCTCAGTCGGGTCACTCAAGTACACCAGCAGGAACAGTTCACCATACCTCTCCAACAACTATGCAAAGAACAGCATCCACTAAACCTACAACATTTCCAACTGTTAATCCCGGTTCAACTTTCATTACTGGCCACACCAATACTTTCAACAGTAACAGCACAAAATACATCCTTCGACCAATATGCAAGGAACAACATCTTCGTACAATTTATTATTTTCAACAGTTAATCCTGGTTCATCGCAGTCCACATCTGGTACGTCTGCTTCCAATCAACCATCACTTGCCAGTACTGGCTATACATATACTCCAATCGGAACAACCCAAAATACATATTCAACGAATATACAAGGAACAGCATCTTCGTACCCTACATCAAATCAGCTTCAAACTCTCAAGAATGGTCTTATAAATACTACATCGGGAACAGTTCAATACTTATCTCCAACAACTTCACAATCAGCAACAATGACCTCTTCATCTTTCCAAGGAACGTCATCTTCTCAATTTCTTACCAGCCAAACACAATATCCCAATGCAGTTCACACAAACACTGCAACCGTAACATCGCAGAGAGTGACTTCCCAGACGGCAGCTTCAACCAACAGTAAGTAATTCCATCAATAGCAAAACAACCAAGATTAATAATGACGTCATTTGCAATTTACAAGGATATTAAAATGAGTTGTATATACTTAGCTTGTTGTCCTTGCTTTTTTTTCAACAGTTTAAATTACTTGTCGAAGAAATATAAAGGTTTATATATCGGGCAGACGGTTTGGAAGACTCGTAAAATGAGAGTTCATTATCAAAATGCATACAAGACGTTAGAATGATATAACATTTTATAGTCACTTGAGAAATCGACATTTCATGTGAAGAAAACTAAAATCGAATTTCGTACCTATTTAATAGTGAGATATTTTTGCTTCACAAATATGCAATCAAATAAATTGGGAGGTCACAAAACGTAATAACTTCCTAGCCGTGAGATTTTGGCATGTCGCTTTTGATAAAATCTATATAAAGAAGAAAACGTCACGCTTCGAAATATTTTACTTCAAACCGAAATACTTCTTTATTTTAATTTGAGTAATTCTTCTTAAAAATAAAATAATAATAATTCCAAAACTGTCCCTTTTAGTTAAAAAAGCAACCTCCTATTTTATATGCCAATCACCCCATATGTACATTACCCCCATAAGTTACCCGATGGTCCATCATTAGCCAGCTAAAGGTAATTTACAACACATGTCAAATAATTCTTATATTGTTTTTGTCCTGTCAGCAGTTTTCATGTTGAAGTGTTCAAAACAATTTTAGACTTAAACCTTATTGTTTTAGTTTATAACATCGCTTAAGCTGTAGCATTAGGGATCTAGTTACATGCGAATGGCGCTTTGTTTAATAATGAAAATTTCATATTAAACTATCTAGACGAACACATTCATTTAAACAAGTTTTGGTCAACGATTTGTGTGACAAGTTCTGCTAAGCTGAATATTTAGAATCATTATGCTCTTTTATAAAGTATCTTGTTCAGTAATAAAAAGATAATCTAAATCCAATAATATTTTGTCATCAGCTAGTAGGATATTATAAGGAAATTTAATTAATTAATTAATTTATTTATTTATTTATTTATTTATTTATTTTGAGATTAACAAAATTAAATTGGGAAAAAGATTCATCAGTAATACGTAAATAAAATATAACAGCAACATTCACCTTCCTTCGTGGTGCAAGAAAAATTTCTATTTTCTTTTTTGTCTATAAATGTGTATAAAATCTTGAAGTTTAAAATTCAGCTTTATTAGCAGAATATCTAGCGTTTGTCCCAAGTGTAGCATGTACTATGTATTTTTTTTATTATGTATTAATTTTTATGATAATTTTGACAAAATTGGGTGATTAATCTGCAACTTTTTAATTCTCTAAGATGTTAAGTCAATAGTTCATTGTTTTGTTAAGACACGCAAAGTCCGGGCAATTTGGGTTTAACCATATGGTAAGTGTAAAGTGACAATGTTATCAAAATTGGATATATTTATTATTGACTTTGAATTTTGACTTGAACTGTTTAATTTGATAATAACATTTGAATTCATTAAGTTTTGAACATATTTCAAAAACTTTAACTCACACCAAAGATTAAATTTTTGCCTAACCAAGCGGAGATTTAAACAACTAGAGCGTATAAATAATTCAAAAATGAAAGCAGGAAAAAACGCTTTTAGATGTATAATACTTAAAGCTGCATTAAGTTTTCCTAGGAAAAATATTTAAAGTGTGCTGATCTAATTAATGATGTTCTTAATGAACAATGTTACATTTGGTTAAACGATTAAAGCTCAAATAAATACAGAAATAACAATAATTTCCCAGCGAGATGTAGCCTGTGGGATCTTATTTTAGAATATGGTTACTTCATAAAAAAACCGGGTCATTTAAACGCAAAAACGGTGAAATACGATAAATTAAACACAGAAATATTTCACTTAAGCGTAGTAACACATATTTTATCAAACAAGTTAATTCAATTTTTCGTCCGCCAAACACGTAAAATATAAGTAACACAAATCAGACAGTATGTATGCATGTATGGTTATATATATAAATTTATTCACATCAATTATTTGAATATTTCAGCTAGTACTTTGGACGTATATTTGGTTGATAATAACCGTGTTGTGGTTTATGATCAGTCAACAAATCAAGTAGGTACTATATGTGCACACGGTTGGGATAACAACGACGCCATGGTGTTCTGTAGACATATGGGTTTTGTGTATGGTGGAGTTGCCAGATATCAAACAAGAAACTACAATTATTCACGAATAGCATACAATGTAAGATGTTTGGGGAATGAAACAATAATCAATGATTGTAAGAAGGATGATGTTGATTATTCAGGAAGTTGTCCAAATATGGAGGACGCTGCTGTTAAGTGCTATAATCAAAGTAGGTGTTTAATTGCTTTTATTATGATTCCCTACCCAAATATTGTTTTCGTTCTGTTTCTTCTTCTTATTATTATTATAATATTTTTTCCTTAAAATTGTCCGGTGCAGAACTCGGAAACGGTATGATGGGTTTCGATGAAATTTGGTACCAACAATCTGCTATCTTGGTAGATATGGATAAATGACCAAATTTTTTTCTATCTCGAGGGCCCGGCGGTCGGTGCGTGTAAATTGCGTAATTTAATTCCAAACATCTTTCTGTCCAATACGTACAAAGAGAGATAACTCTTACAGAATCTTCTTCTTTCTTCTTCAGTTTCTCAGATATATGAGCGCCCGATAAAAATGGGTGATCTGAATTAATGTATAAAGTTAAGCACTCAGCAAAAATGATTTAATGTTAATGAACTACATGTTAATTAAGTGACTATCCTCTTTCTCGCATACAGAATTTGCTTTTTAATAAAGTCTCAGTTACTATGTATTAAATTGTTAAAAATATATCAAATTTTTATCAGCACTGTCAAACAAGTTAAACGCATCATTCAATCTCATTCAAAATTTTAGGGTAGGTTCCCGCACCATTAAAGTTTTTACATCCATGGGTATTTAATGAGGGAGGGGCAGGAAGGTAAGGTCTTAAAAACAAAAATCACTAATTTTTCCTTAAACACTTTGCGGTGTACTATAAAACCATATATATGTGTGTGTGTGTGTGTGTGTGTGTGTGTGTGTGTAATTGGCATACCAAGGCGAATCAGTTCATATAATACATTTTCCCATGGTTTACCACTAAGGGGTGGTGCTTGGTAGGGCTTTGTCATAACTTTTAAACTGTTGAGATCCCCACCCCTAAACTATAGATTTTCTGGTTCCTAATGATAAAATAAAAAGAATGATACTAATGAAAGACACCTAAGGTTCTTTCCCACTGTGGGGTAGGGCTGGGTGGTGCTAAGTAATTTTTAAACTATTGAGATCCCCACCCCTAATTTATGTATTTTCTGGTTCCTTATGAAAAGTTGTATAGAGTGATATTAATAAAGGACACCTAAGGTCATTTCCCACTGTGAGTGGTGCTGGGTGGTGCCATGTACATGTATAGCTTTTAAATAGTTAAAATCCCTTCCACTTATCTGTATATTTTCTTGTTCATTATGGACTATAAAAACCTGCAGGAATTGATTTTTAAGAGAGGGTGGGGGTGGGAAGCCAGAATTCTTAACACCCACCCTCAGTCAAGAAACACTATTTTATGGCATACTTGATTTCATTTCTAAAGGCAAGTTTACAGGTTAAATTCCTATTCAAAGAATTGAAAACAAATTCAATAGCATTATTACACGTTTTATAAGTATAAGTACTTTAATCTCTTTGTCAATTATCCATTAATATGTAGGTTATGTCTACGTCACAGTCATGACACATGTCAATCAAATTTGTTGGTTAAACGCCTCACAGTTCGTGAAATAGAAGTTGAACATCCAATCAAAATACACCAGCTAATTGTAATTGCCAAATTTATGGATAGGACCTTTTTTCAGAAGACGCATTGAACTTGAAAAAATTTACATACTTTCGAATTATAAATTTATACATGCAGATTCGGACTTCCGTGATCAAAATGGTTTCTTTTAACTAAAAAACGTTGTTGCAACGGTGGGGTATGTGGGAATGAAAATGAATATTAAAATGAAAACGACTCGAATTATAATTGTACAATTCGAAATTGTACAAACTACTTTTTTATTCTAAATATTAGCATGTAGCATTTTCCGCCGTTTGGTCACTTCCGACTCATCTGGTTATAAACACTGACAAAAAGCCAGTAAAATGACGTGTGAGTTCAAACTTTTCCTTAGTTTTAAATAACACGCGAGTTTCTTTACAAAAGTAAGGACATGTTTGGGCGTCAAAGCAAGAGATCTAGCAGATCCCATTTTAATGCTAAATAACAGTATTCTTCTTTTATGTAATCCAAACGTAAAAAGAGCTGCCACCATGTAACACTTTTACTAATACAAAAAATAGTTATTACCATATTTGAATTGTTTACTAGGTTCACAGTCAACAACAAACAGTGCAACTGCAACGAGTTTTGTTGGATCAAAATCTGGAACAACATTGCCTGGACACTCGCCTTCATATAGTTCTATGCATTCAACTACAGGTTTCAATGGACCAACATCTGGAACAACATTGCCTGGTCACTCGCCGTCATATAGTTCGGGACAGACCATGCATTCAACATCAGGTTTCAATGGACCAACATCTGGAACAACATTGCCTGGTCACTCGACTTCATATAGTTCTGGTAAGACATTGCATTCAACAACAGGTTTAAATGGACACACATCTGGAACAACATTGCCTGGTCACTCACCTTCATATAGTTCTGGACAAACCATGCATTCAACAACAGGTTTCAACGGACCAACATCTGGAACAACATTGCCTGGTAACCCACCTTCATATAGTTCTGGACAGACCATGCATTCAACAACAGGTTTTAATGGACCAACATCTGGAACAACATTGCCTGGTCACTCGCCTTCTTTTAGTTCAGGACAGACATTGCGTTCAACAACTGGTTTCAACGGACCCACATCTGGAACAACATTGCCTGGTCATTCGCCATCATATAGTTCAGGACAGACCATGCATTCAACAACAGGTTTTAATGGACCAACATCTGGAACAACCTTGCCTGGTCACTCACCTTCATATAGTTCTGGACAGACAATGCATTCAACAACAGGTGTTAATGGACCCACATCTGCAACAACCTTGCCTGGTCACTCGCCTTCATATAGTTCTGGACAGACATTGCATTCAACAACAGGTGTTAATGGACCCACATCTGGAACAACATTGCCTGGTCACTCGACTTCATATAGTTCTGGACAGACATTGCATTCAACAACAGGTTTTAATGGACCCACATCTGCAACAACCTTGCCTGGTCACTCGCCTTCATATAGTTCTGGACAGACATTGCATTCAACAACAGGTTTTAATGGACCCACATCTGCAACAACCTTGCCTGGTCACTCACCTTCATATAGTTCTGGACAGACCATGCATTCAACAACAGGTTTTAATGGACCCACATCTGCAACAACCTTGCCTGGTCACTCGCCTTCATATAGTTCTGGACAGACATTGCATTCAACAACAGGTTTTAATGGACCCACATCTGCAACAACCTTGCCTGGTCACTCACCTTCATATAGTTCTGGACAGACCATGCATTCAACAACAGGTTTTAATGGACCAACATCTGGAACGACATTGCCTGGTCACTCGCCTTCATATAGTTCTGGACAGACCTTGCATTCAACAACGGGTTTCAACGGACCAACATCTGGAACAACGTTGCCTGGTCATTCGCCATCATATATTTCTGGACAGACCATGCATTCAACAACAGGTGTTAATGGACCAACATCTGGAACGACATTGCCTGGTCACTCGCCTTCATATAGTTCTGGACAGACCATGCATTCAACAACAGGTTTTAATGGACCCACATCTAGAACAACCTTGCCTGGTCACTCGCCTTCATTTAGTTCTGGACAAACGTTGCAGCCAACAACAGTGTATACTAGTACAAATGCGCCTGGTCAACCAACTTCATCTGGTATAAGCCAAGCATCACAGTCAGTTACCAGTAACTCAGGTCAAACAACAGTACATTCTCACGCCTCGACTTCCTCCTCAAGCAGTAACAGCTGTAAGTATTAACCAAATGTATGCGCCTTAAAAGGATTGAAATAATTGAAATCTCTCATCATGCTGATATATTACAAGATATTTTAAACTTTATTTATTGCTATATACCTGATTAATTTACCATAAAGCTTCATCAAACGAGATTGTGCCCTTTGCAAACGACTTTTTACTAACGGTAATTGATGTATATTTAGACACGATAATTGACCAAATATTTGAGTCCATCTACTATGTTATCGTCCTTGTATAAATAGAACAAAATCATTATTAAGTAAGGTCCCAGTTCGAAATCGTTCGAAATCGTTCGAAATCTAAGACTTTAATTTCAGCAATCTTTATTGCACTATAATTTTTTTTTGGCAAAACCGGAATTCGGTTCATAAACTAAAAATTTAATTTTTTTTTGTAAATATTATGAATACTTTGCGTTAGCTTTATGTGAATCAATTTATTTTTAGAAGAAAAAATGTCTTCTCTTCTAAAGCCTATTCCCGAAAAGATCGAGACAGAACACAATGTTAAAAAGCAAAAATTTATCAATAAACACCAAGAACATTGGTTATAAAACCTCTTGTGCTTAACGGACACTGAGGGTGTCTTTTGGCGAGATGTTATCGGGTCAATAACATCGTTCTCGAATTTAAATTTCGCAAATAACAACAAGAACCTACATCGAGGACATTGTTTGAGGAACAAAATCTCGCACAACCTATTTAGTCAAAGTAGAAAGACCAGTCTGCCTGTTCCCCATTTGTCATTTTATTTATAATGTTTTTCAAAAAACTCTGGATCTTTGTCCTGCTTCCTTTTCACAATTAGAAATAGCAAAAAAATTTATCAGCGTCATTTCATGAAATGGTAAGATTGTGCTGTGTTTGCCTTATGTTCTTTACTTTCCAAAATGTTCTAAGTGTTATGGCGATTGAATATGAAACGATTTTCTGTGCTACTCTAGAGTTTTAAAACATAGCTCGTTTAGATACACCCTGGGTTTCTTATTTACTTCTAATTTCAAGATACACAAATGGTCGAATATGATTCCGTTTTATTCTTTATGTCTTATGAAATGTAATCTGCTTCTGTAAGTTTAACTTAGAAAAAGAAAAATTCATTCTTGAAAAGTAAAGTCTTTCTAGAGCACGAAGCGCAGATTACTATTAATTTTTATAAAAATCTATTTGGTGTACAATCTTATACAAGTCAAGATTTTGAGTGAAAGTGACTCGATTCTTTAATCGCAATGTGTTGCAACATATGTCTTTTAAAAAAACACTTTATTCTTTTATATTTCAGCTACTGCTTTGGACGTATATTTGGTTGACAATAACCGTGTTGTGGTTTATGATCAGTCAACAAATCAAGTAGGTACTATATGTGCACACGGTTGGGATAACAACGACGCCATGGTGTTCTGTAGACATATGGGTTTTGTGTATGGTGGAGTTGCCAGATATCAAACAAGAAACTACAATTATTCACGAATAGCCTACAATGTAAGATGTTTGGGGAATGAAACAATAATCAATGATTGTAAGAAGGATGATGTTGATTATTCAGGAAGTTGTCCAAATATGGAGGACGCTGCCGTTAAGTGCTATTAATCAAAGTAAGTATTTATGTTTAGAACAAAATTTTAATTAAACGTAAGTATTTGTTTGACTATATTAATGTTTTGAACCACTGTGTTTGTGAATTATGCTTAGTTTCCATATGTATTCGGGGAATTTACGTGTTCAAAACAATGTACATGGTCGAAACATCGAAACATTTGTGGATACGACGTAATGCGTCACCAAATTTTTCACTTCCGGTGAAAACGACGCAATTTGTGACATGCAAAGTTCCCGTAGAAGCAACTGTTTCTTTTCTATAGTAATATTTTATTCTATAGTGAATGCGCATAGCGAATTCATTTACGATAAGACTCAAGTAAGCAAATACCAAGTAGATTGATATTATTTTATTTTTGTAAGTTTTGCATAATTCACTGTCACAAACACAGTGGCATTAAATTTTCTTCACATATAAAGCTGATGTTAGACTATTGCAACACTTGCATATTGTAATACACGTAGATCATTATTTATTGAATATGAATTTGTCTGGTTGATTAACATTAGAAAACTGATCGCAGTTGTAAAAGTATGTAACCAACTTTCACACCGTACTAAGTTGCACATTTCGTTTGCCCTATTCAACCACTGTAGTGTTGCTTTTTGGAATTCTTTCTGTATTGGATGATGTTTATTTTATGGATGTGTATAGAAAATTTCAGGACATGTTATTATATATTTTGCATATAATACTTGCAATACTAGGGAAGTCTAGCTTCTTTCTATGAACTTAGATAAATAGAAAATTTCATAATGACCAACTAGATGTGCCTTTCAAATAAAACAGAAGATGGCAATCAATTTGGCTTTATTGTTTTCTTGTCTTATCAAACATTTCTTAAAAAATGTTAAAATATTACTTGGAAATATTAGATACAACAATAACATGCGAAGATGAACAGTGTGAACAGTCCTCGTCAATAACCAATTCAACTTAAAGTAATAGTGTTTTACGCCCAAGTCAAGATTCTTTAATATATTGAGGACTGGAGAAAATCGTAGTAATCGGATAAAACCTCCGACCAAAGGAATGACAAACTTTCTCACACATGGATCTGCCGAAGCAGGATTCGAACCTATCCCAAAGCGCGAGTTTAAGTGAACTCGGCTACTAAGGCCCTATGCAATGCAACTGAAAACGAATTAGACACTGACAATAAAAGACAAACACTGATTAATAAACAACCTAATGTAGATAGGTGCTTTTAACGACGAAGTAACAAATGCAATAAAAGAAATAGGGATATCTGAAATTTTGTGTCTAATATTCGTCAAATGAGAGAGAGAGAGAGAGAGAGAGAGAGAGAGAGAGAGAGAGAGAGAGAGTTTATATGCAATGTTGTCACACAACTCTTCATGTACCTCATGTTCTCTTCAAGTTGACTGTCAAAAAACCTCTCATAGATACATACCCTAAAAGTTAAATGTCACAAACTTTTTCACACTGTTTAAGTTAGTTTTATGTTCATACATTTACAGGTGTACAATCTACATCTGTGAACACTGTGTTACCATCGTCTTCTGGAACAACTAATCTTCAGTCTTCATCGGGAACAACTCTGACTGGTCATTCACCTTCTGTAAGTAGTGTTCCAAGTAGTTCCGGGCCAGGGATATACCCAAACAACACCAATAACTTCTAGTACTGTGAGACCATTCATCAACCGGGTCAACTATTTTACAGGCTATATCTAGCACACATAGTCAATCAAACTCTTTAAGTATTGGACTAACAACATCTGGAACAGGAAATCAACAGACAACAGTGTTTTCTTCAACAGTTAACACTAATTCTCAACAAACTACGATAACAGCACAATCTGGATCTTCAAGTCATGTTCAAACTAGTTCTGTGACGACAAGTGGGTCTCTTTCAACCAATAACAAACTGCATTCACCAACTATGCAGCCAACATCTGGTACAACGTCACCTGGCCAATCAGCTTCGTCTGGTACAACACTGCAGGGTCAATCGTCTTCTGTAGGAATCAGCCACGCAACCTCAGGAAATCCATCGACGACATTACAGCCTTCCAACATGCCGACCTCGTCTGGTACAACATTGCAAAGCCAACCATCTTCTATACACACCAACCAAGCAACTTCAGGAAATCCATCAATTACAGGTTCATCATCGGCTTCAAACTCGACAACATCGTCTACAACGACACTTCAAGCTGGAACAAGTGCTACACAAGTTTCACAAAGTTCTTCCTCTGTTGCAAGCAACGCAGCTACGACACAATCCATGAATACCGGTCAAACACATTCCGTAACAGGTAGTACTCAGACAGTACCCCTAATAACATCATCATCGTCAGCGACGACAACGACAACGACAGCAACAACAACAACAACAACTGCAAAAACAACTACCTCTAGTAGTAACTGTGCACCGGGGTCTGGTTCATGTTATACGCAAGCAGACTCATTAGGAGCTGGAGGTTTGTATAGATATAAATATGATTTTACAGTATTAAATAAATACAGAAAAGTCAATAGTAGAAAGAACAATATGAACAAAGCTTGCAACGTAGCTGTCAAATATCATCATATACAATGTAGTCATATCCTCCACAAACAAAGTTAAAAGGTATATAATAATCAGCTCTGAAGGATTGATTTCCAGAAAATAACTGGACACTTTTCAACAAATTCCTTTTTTAAGCTTCACTGTATGAATAGGAAATCAAAGGACTTACCGACTTTTGCATGAACATTTTTTATTTTTTGACATTTTCTATAGGTTTTATCTAATCAATAGTAATTAATATCTATTGTGTTGGTCCCCAGTGCAACTCCTACCTAGCTAGGCATTCTTCTATATGTGCGTTTTTATTTGTTTTAACCTATAAACAGTTATAGTATAAAATTGTTTCTTGCTTTAAATTTAGTTTAAACTGTAAAACTTGCATCTTTAAGATTTTGACATTTTCTACAGGATTCAGATAAAGCCAAATACTGATGTATACTTTTTGCATGTTAAACACCATGAAATTACTTTAGAAAAAGAACACTGGGCATTTTACCTATAGTATTATGGGGAGAATGGATCTATTTGAGTTTTAATTGGGTATTAAATTCCTTAAGAGACAACTCTGATCCGATTATAATTCCTAACAAAAAGTTATATAATAGTGCAACTTATAAAATGATCTGATAAAAAGTATCTATTTTCCCCAAAGTATAACTTCGACTGGTCATATAAAGTACATTACAAAAACATTACACTGTAAGCAACAACATCGGCACCAGGTACGACTATTTAAATGTTTATTAATTGGTTCGACACCATCGGGTTCATGGAAGTAAAAACGTAAGAAACATAACGTTTCTTTCATTTAGCATTAAAGGTAGTAAAAAACGTAGAAACAATAAGTTTGTTTCATCTAAGATTAGTGGTAGTAAAAACGTAGAAACATAACTTTTTTATCGTTTAGGAATATTTACATTTGCTTTGCAACTTTACTATATAAACATGTTTGAGACATAGAAACATAACGTTTGTTTAATTTAAGTTTGGCGTGGGTCAATGTTTTTTATCGATGCGGTTAGCCCTGGGATAGTGATATAAACCCTGAGAGTCCGGGGAAAACAAACGACTTTTGATTAGCCTATCTACGAACATTCTCACAAAACGATTTGTTCTTGTTGGATTCAAACCTTAATTATGAAAGAGCTTTGATCCATGATTCGGGGTTTAAGACGCTCGATAATAAGCTTAGATTTTGCATCGCATTTCGGGGGGGGGGGGGCGGAGGCTGAGTGGTTAAGGTGTTATTCTTCAAACTGAAGGAGTCTGTCACACTGTTGTGGGTTTGACTCCGACCGATCCAAAGTCAAAAACATTTTTCCTTGTAAAAGACTTTTACTTGTTGGCTCGGGACAAGTATATAATGGACTTAGTGGTCTAAGATGTTATCTGCGGCATTGCGGTCGCGTGTAATAGTCATCTAAAGATCGCCATAAGTACGCACTAGTATTGGGCAGATCAGAAAAACTTTAACACTCATGCACCACACTATTAACTCTTGAGATTTATGAAAAATTGTCTCGTCATGAATATCTGCAAAACAAATTGCTGATGTGATGTGAAACAACATTTAACCAACCAACCGACTACTTAAAAAAGAATGCATATTGAAATTTATAGATGTTAAAATCAGTATCAAAAAACATATATTTTTCTTTTTTCAGCTACATCAGTAAGATGGTCAAGCCTATGTTCATTTATAACAATGATGATATGGTGGTATTGTGCATGGCCATGATGTTGATCAAGATATAAAGAGTGTAACAACTATAGAACCAAGATTTCCAGAGATAGATTATACGTTGTATATAATGTATCTGACGAGGGTTTAATACCCGATAATAACAGTAATGTATCTAAGCTGTAGCATATTAACATTTCATTGAATTTAGTTAATATATTCTTCTGTACCTGTTATGTAAGGATGCGTGTTACGAACGTATGTCTGAGCGCGTTTGTGTGCGTTTGTAACCTATTTATATTTTAATTTTGTTAAACTTTAATTTTAACAACTTTATCAAGAAAAATGGATAAAATTCGGTTTTGTTATTTGTTATCATTGATAAAAAAATTCGTTTTGGTGCGTGAATCTTTGTTTTGTTATTAATGTATTTACATGTACTATGTTGTTATTAATACACCGGCTGCAATGTTTGTTCCAACTGATATTTCTGACATATATATTGTTATATTTCTACAATCTTTAGATATTTATTTATTTATCAATGCCTTCTGTTAGTTTTTCATTCTCAACCTTCGATTTTTAACAAAAATATTTTACACACCTGTAAATATATATATATATATATATATATATATATATATATATATATATATATATATATATATATATATAATCTAAAATTTGTGATAGTTTTGATATGAATAATATATTTATTGACACATTTTATACTTATTAAAGAATTCTATTTCTAACATGTTTATCGTTTTTTCTGAACTTTCACAATGTTTATAGAGTTTATGTTCTGATGTAATGTTAAGTAAAGGGGTATCATAACAAACAAGAGTTGAACTGAAGTGGTTCAGATATAGATGATGCAACCAAAAACGCGAAGAAATGAAAAGACATTAAGATGAAACAATACTGACAATGAAACTCCTGACTTTGACCGAGCATTAGGTTTGCCAAAGAAGAGGGTCATAAAGGCCCTGGACGCTCACCTGAAAATGATGTACACTCCGCTTGATATTGGCAAACTGGAGCTTCTATTTTTAAAAGTTTTTTCCTATATTTCGAACTAGTGACCTACTTATTGACCCAACATGACCTATATACAAACCTGAGCTAGCTTTTGTCAAGAAGATCATTCTGAGCACGTTTGAAGAAGATTGCACTCAAATTGGGGTCTCAGGAGTGTCAACATGGTTTTTCCGGAATTTGACCTAGTGACCTACTTATTGACCCAACATGGCCCATATATGAACTTGAGCTAGCTTTTGTCAAGAGGATCAATCTGACCATGTTTGATGAAGATTGCACTCAAATTATTAACAAGGTTTTTCTATTATTTGACCTAGTGACCTGCTTATTAACCCCACACGGCCCATATGCGAACTTGAGCTAGCTTTTTTAGTTTCTCGTTTCAAGATTTCAGTACATACGTACGTCTGGCTTGTGAAGTCCCCCTTTGTCTGTATAAGGACCAAGGAGACAGAGCGGTCCAAAGCGAACACTTACGGATCACAGTCCCTCTTACCGCCTTTTCTGAATCCCGCTTGGACAGATCCTTGTGTGAGAAAGTTAGTTTGCAGAAGTAGGGTGGTTTTCTCGAAGTCTCCTGTTTCTTCCACCATCTCAGAAAGGACCCTAGATTTAAGTGAAATAATATTGACCAGACCGTAAACATCATTATTCCACTCCATTCTTCACCAGTTTTAGCTGTGTGCGCTTAAAAGTGTTAGTGCATTAGCCACAACATAGCACATTAAAAACCACAAAACAATATACATTTTGTACATGATGTAACTACGCCAAAACAGCAAATACGATGACCGCTATAGCATTTACCTGCGTACAACTACTTGCTCTAATGGCGCCGAGTTTCGGTGCAATTTTCATCTTTGTACAATTAAGCTCAGATTATATAATATCACAATCAGTCTTTACTACGTCAGAAATGACGGGTAATGAATTAAGCAACAATCACACATGGCTACCATCGTAATACCCTTAGCTGTTTGTTGCGGAAGTTTTTACCTGAAAACAGCAAACGCAATCAAGAAGACTAAACGATACTAAGTAAATCTTCAACAGCCAAACAAGACCACTATTATAAAATATTCCGACATTGATTACGGGAACGTAGTAGACGTTCATTTATAACGGTGGTTATAGTATTATAGTACTGCTGTAGTGAACCTAACTTTAACGATTAAAACCAGAGATTCGTTAAAACACTTGACCAAACAATGAAGCAAAAATCTTTTTTATGTGTATGTAATTAAAGTTATAAGGAATAATAATATCTTGATTTAAGATTGAACACCTTCCTTAGTTTGATATTATCAATTAGACTATGAATCATAGGTTGATATTACCAATTAGACTATGAATCATAGTTTGATATTATCAATAAGACTATGAATCATAGTTTGATATAATCAATAAGACTATGAATCATAGTTTGATCTTATCAATTAGACTATGAATCATAGTTTGATATTATCAATAAGACTATGAATCATAGTTTGATATTACCATTTAGACTATGAATCATGGTTTCATATCATCAATTAGACTATGAATCATAGGTTGATCTTACCAATTAGACTATGAATAATAGTTTGATGTTACCAATTAGACTATGAATCATAGTTTGATGTTACCAATTAGACTATGAATCATAGTTTGATGTTACCAATTAGACTATGAATCATAGTTTGAAATTATCAATTAGACTATGAATCATAGTTTGATGTTACCAATTAGACTATGAATCATAGTTTGATGTTACCAATTAGACTATGAATCATAGTTTGAATATTATCAATTAGACTATGAATCATAGTTTGATATTATCAATTAGACTATGAATCATAGTTTGATGTTACCAATTAGACTATGAATCATAGTTTGATGTTACCAATTAGACTATGAATCATAGTTTGAAATTATCAATTAGACTATGAATCATAGTTTGATGTTACCAATTAGACCATGAATCATAGTTTGATCTTATCAATTAGACTATGAATAATAGTTTGAT
Source organism: Tegillarca granosa (assembly GCA_029721355.1). Lineage (NCBI taxonomy): Eukaryota > Metazoa > Mollusca > Bivalvia > Arcoida > Arcidae > Tegillarca > Tegillarca granosa. Next base: position 37,374,414 of record CM056598.1, on the reverse strand, counting down.
ATAATCAATTAGACTATGAATCATAGTTTGATATTATCAATTAGACTATGAATCATAGTTTGATATTATCAATTAGATTATGAATCATGGTTTGATATTATCAATTAGACTATGAATCATAGTTGGATATTATCAATTAGACTATGAATCATGGTTTGATATTATCAATTAGACTATGAATCATAGTTTGATATTATCAATAAGACTATGAATCATAGTTTGATCTTATCAATTAGACTATGAATCATAGTTTGATATTATCAATAAGACTATGAATCATAGTTTGATATTACCATTTAGACTATGAATCATGGTTTAATATCATCAATTAGACTATGAATCATAGTTTGATCTTACCAATTAGACTATGAATAATAGTTTGATGTTACCAATTAGACTATGAATCATAGTTTGATCTTACCAATTAGACTATGAATAATAGTTTGATATTACCAATTAGACTATGAATCATAGTTTCATC